>JAVJIX010000059.1:3595000-4182500 GCA_036785185.1 Paratrypauchen microcephalus
ATATATATATATATATATATATATATATATATATACATATATATACATACATATATATATATATATATATATATATATATATATATATATATATATATATATATATATATATATATATATATTTTTTTTTTTTTTTTTTTAAATTACCTGGTCATAGCTGGAAAATGTGTTTGGGAACGGTTTCTCCTTTGCATCTTCTCTGCTACTAGTTGGGCTCACCTGGTCTTGAGGTTCATTGTGATCTGAAATTAAACATGATAATAAAGAAAAGTTAGTTAATCCATTTTATTTGTATTCTTTTCGAAAACAGACGCAAGGTAATGGACACTGCATTCTAGTCGTCATTTAAAAGACTTCCATTTAAACAGAACCTTTACGCAATGATCTAACTTTAATGGCTGTTTGTTTCATATTGTGTAACTAGTAGCCAACATCTTATTACATTATAACAATAGATGTAAGTTAATAAGCCTATAGCATGTTTTAAGTCTGTAGTATGCTTTTCTATTATTTTTGCAGTTGCCTTTAACTTGATATGGCATATGGTGCACAGATTATTTTTTGTTGTTGTTTTTTCTCCTTTAGCCCATTGTGTAGGGACATCTCTTTTTGGGCTATTTCCACATTAAAAGGACTTATAACGTTACTATTGCACTTTCTTACCATCCTGTGTCTCTATGTAGAAGGACTCAGAAGAGTGCTGATAGACGGTCTCCCCTCCGTCCTCTCTCGTCCTTTCGTACAGATCCTTGTTTTGAGTTTTCTCTTGGCTAATCTCTTCGCACAAATCAAACACCAGCTCCTTTATCTCCTCCACAGCTAAAACCATCAACTTCTCTAAAATGGCGGACAGCTGAGAGTGAAAAGCAACGACAGCAGTGTGCTTTTTGAGACGCATTTTCCCAGATTTAGAGAAATTAAAGAAAAGATCAGTAGAAAGAAAGTGACTGAGCTGTTTATGTTAGCCTGTGTTCTTCTTTGAGTGATAACTAAACGCAACGGTGTTTCGTAAACACAGTGAAAATGTTGGCGCCACCTACCACATTGGAGTGGAAACAGAGGATACGCTGCCCAACACTGGTTGGTACATTTACTATTATGGACGTTTTCTGGACTCTTTATTCAAGTTGAAAAATAAATGTAATAAAAAAAACCCAAAAAACAAGAATTCACACATTAATATGTATTTTGAAATTGTATTTGTCCAAAGAACACAGACGTGTTTTCTCTTTCCTCTTCCTTATCTATTGCTCTGCTGTCTGCGTGTCTCTCTTGTTTTTCGCCATGTTCTCGCTTTTTGGAGATGTGATGTGGATGTGATCAGCTGGACCCTCAACACGATTGATACTCTTTTCACGGAGGAGTGCCGCTCCGGGAGATGCGGCGTGTCCAGATGGTACTTTTGCTGCTGGATATGCGAGGGACTCGTATCGTGCGTGGCAAGTCGTATGTCTGCCACCATTGTATCTAGAGGATGTGGAGGATATTTACGTATTCGGATTTCTGATAGCTGGACATCTGTTAATTGGCCTGGGATTGTCCATGATCTATCGCAAAATTTGTAAGCTGGCAGCAAGTAAAGAGTCCCCCAAGATGTCTGCAGCAATTTCGAGCCACTGTGGAGCCGTGGGAGATCTCGTGAAAGGATTACATCAGAAAGTGGTACAGGTTGAGGACCTTTTGGAAGGATTTCAACCGAAGGAAACATCTCGACGTTTGGATATCATCACGGGCATGGTTACAGAACTGTGTAAAGCCAACGCAGCGCAGTCTGTGCGCCAAGAGGAACTAATGAGATCTCTCATGAATCTTCATGGCGATATGAAGATGGGGGTCTGGCAAAATCCAAGCTCAATCTAAATTGTTTGTTCACCTGGGTCTCTAAAATGTATTTCATCATGCTAAATTAATCCCTTTGAATAATTATGTCTCCCTGTGAAAATCTGTGTGGCTCCAACGGCTTATCTATGTTTCGACTTTGTCTCCCTGCAAGAACACTCCCAAGGCCACAGACTTGGTTTGTTATCATGGACTCTACATAAACATAGCACACACTATTTTGGACTCCACTCATACTGACATGATTGTAAAATGTTCCCTGTCTTTTTAGAAAGGTCTGATCTCTGCTCTCGGTTCAATCAATTTCATTTATTTCCAATCTGATCCCCCCCACACCCTTCCTTCTGTTGCCAAAGAAAAAGATCACCGTATGTTATATCTCCAATTGTTTTTCTGTCATTACATGTTGTAAAATTGTCACTGATTGTATTGCATCTTTTCCACTCTGCATCTCCCAGTCGGCGGCGCGGGCATGCGCAGCGGCCCCCCCCTTCACTGTCCTGCCTGGTTAGTGGGGAAACGAAATTTCGAATTCACTCTATGTACATGTACATGATTGTTTTCGACAATAAAGCAAACTATGACTGACTGATGAACATAGATTTGCATTTATTTTTGGCAAGAGCGCAAGAGTCAGCTATGCTTCAATTTATGTATTCCATGGATAGTAGTAGTAGTAATAGTAATTATTATTATATTTATTATAATTATACTTCTACTTATATATTTTATTATAGTTGTATTATGTATTCTGGGCAACATTTTATTACATTTACACTTTCTTTTCTTATCTTTATATTTAGGTCTACTGTGAGCAAATATTAAACATTTTGTTCCATTCAAACCTTTATATTTTTTTCGCATATCCATTTTGTATAATTTTTACAGTCATAATTTTCCCAATAATGAGTGGACCTGTATAAATAGGTTAAAATGCAGTTTTTGTTCTTGAGCCCTAGTGGATAGTCCCATCTTAGCCACCTAAAAAATATGAACAGGATTAGTCACACTTACCGTACATTACTTTTTAATTTACAGTATATAATTTATATACATTTTTAGAAGTTAAACTTACTCTATTTTATTGGTTAAATTGGAGCCATCCACCCATTTCCAAATGCCCTCCTCGTCTTTGTCACTCAGACCGATCCAGTAGTACTGATTACATACTACATAATAAAACAAAATCCACACATCAGATCAACATATTTTGAAAGAGCACATTTCACATACATTGAAGATGGACACAACATAACTAAAGGTTGTAACCTTTTTGGTGGAGGTCACCAACTGCTTTTCTCTATGGAGATGCTATTGCTTAGCATTGAATGTCGCCACAAAATGGCATTAAAAAAAAAAAAAAACTTGAAGTATATGCATTTTCATTGTGAATACCTCTCCATAGATCTGTCCTGTAAATTAGTGACTGTTATTACATTTGGTGTTACGGTGGGCAAGTAGCTAGCAGGGACAATAGAACAAAACAAAACAAAAAAATAATAAATATAGACATATTTTTTATTTTAATGATTAATTAATTTGTAAGCTATGGAAAACACTTAATTAAACAGATCACCTGCTCCTCTTTGTTGTCGATGATAATCAGATCTGCACCTCTGTCTCTGCAGTCCTGTTGACTTGCTTCCAAAGTCTTTATTCCGGTCAAAATATAATAAAAACTCTGGTTGTATGATCTGCATCCATTTTCACAGAAATGACCTGAAAGCGTGTCTAACATTTATATCATTTAAATGACTCTTACTCGTATATTTATGGTGCATTTGAAAGAAATACACTCAATTTCATCTCACTTGTAACACACATACAATTGCAAACAGTGATGTAATCAAAGAACAGATACAGGCAATAGGCCGTTAAATAACTAACCTATTTTTTATAACATAAAAAGAAACATAAAAATACGGTATAAGTAGCATAAATGACCTAATTTAATATTTACACAATGAATACTTACCAAGTTCAAGTCTCTCTCTGTTCAGCTGTTCATGTTTTTGTACAAATTTCACTTTCTCTTGCTGCAGCTTGAGGCCTGGTTCAATGAGAGATATTCATTAGCTTTTTGGTGTGTAGATATCATTGCAGTAGTCATGGAATCAATAGTATCTGGTGAGCAAACTATTTTTAGGTATATAAATTGTAATCTTCATACTCTGAAATCCGAGAGTTGTGATGTCGGCCAGTAAAAGATGACAAACAAGACTCAAAGACAGTGAGACCACAATGAATGACCTCTTGCTGTAACATGCTGAGAAAAATAGTATAGTTTAAATTTGAAAATATGAACCGAAAATATAGCTTAAATACTGTTCATTACTTACTTTGCAGTGGCTCTGTATCTCTCTGATTTTGGGTGGTATATTCTCCAGTGTTTGGACCAGTATTGGGCCTTTTATTTTCATAAATGATCCCGGTTCTTTCCTCTGCTCCTTCTCTCTCTGCAGGATACCCCATGTCTACCCATTATTCAGGATCGTTGTCATAAATCCAGCTCGACATGTCTTCTGCTGCTCTGTCTCTGCTACTAATATTTAAACACACACTTCCTTGATTCATTATTACACAGGCTTTCCCTTCACTTTTTTCACTTCTTATTTAAATAACAGAAATGACTAACATAATATTACAGGTACATTGCGCAACTTTTCTGATGAAGGATCTGTCACCTACTTGTCTGGAAATGTTACTGCTTTGTCTAGGATGTTTCACAGTAGAGATTAAACCTATTTATCTCAAGGGAGACAATTATAGGTTACATTACCGGTCAGATCTGTGGAGAGGCAACCATATTCACAGAGAGAATTATTGTACTTTTGTGCAATAGAAACACCTGTAATGAATACATGCTAGATAGATGTGTTTAATGTACCATACCAGGGAACATTCCAAGCAAAGCAATAACCTCTATGGAGACAAGCAGGTGACAGACCCTGCTCCAGAAAAGTTGCACAATGCACCTTTAACAAACAAACAAACAATCAAAATATATGTACTATTTTAATAATAATAATAATAATAATAATAATAATAATAATAATCATAATAATAATAATAATAATAATAATAATAATAATAATAATAATAATAATCATAATAATAATAGGCTAATAATAATTTGTAAATATCAAACCACAGTATGAAATGAACTAAACTACAGTATAATTAAGGTCAATTCTACTTTTGTGCAGTATTTAACTATAGCCTAATAGGCCTATGCTACAATTTTCCTAGAGCCCAGCTAACAAATAGTATTTTTATATTGCCTTTATGTGCTTATTCTGACAGCTCATTACTGTGAATGGTCAAATCCACCAGTCACTCACTTAGGAGCAAGGGATGAGGAAAAGTGTTTGTGTGTGAAGATAGAGTGGTATTTAATCGAGAAGTACTGATTTACAATATCTCCAAAATTGCACATCACAATTGAGATTGGATTGCTTTTATTTATTTATTTATTCATTTTTGTCACAACACCCAGCTCTTCCTATAAGAATAACAATTTTTACACTTTTTCTGCAGTATAGGGGCAGTGTTGTAGCTATGGAAATATGCTTAAATTGTCCTGTTCTCTATATAAGATGCGTGAAGAATCCCTCAGTTGTCCAGGTAGAATCCATGATAACAGGAGAAATTCAATTTGTCAACTGGACAAAGTTTATTTGGTCGAAAACGTTTCGCCGCTCATCCGAGGCTTCATCAGTTCTGGTTAGAGTGCTGGTTAGACACTGCTTATATCTCGCTGCAGGGAGGAGCTCACTATACTGCAATTTTTCCGAAACTATCTTGCCTATTTGTTTCTGTCTTTTGTTTCTCTGGCGTCTAGTTTAGCATACCTATTCCTCCTACACGACTGTTTTTCACACCTCTGGCCCTAACCTGGCTAGCCAGGTTAGGGCCAGAGGTGTGCCCTATAGCCCTATTGTTTCTTTTGTTTGTTTAGATTTAGGTTTAAGAATGGAATTATAAATGGGAGACAAATTATGTCTGACTCCACCATTTCTTTTAACAAAGAATTCTCTTTTTTGACAAAAATAGTGCACTGTTGCACATTTACATTTACTACTGAATTTTACTCCTGTTGCACTGTTGTTTACTACTGTTATTGCACATTTACTACTGGAATTTTTAGTACTGTTGTTTACTCCTGTTATTGGATTTTACCCCCGTTGCACTGTTTACTACTGTTATTGCACATTTACTACTGGAATTTTTAGTACTGTTGTTTACTCCTGTTATTGCACTAGAATTACTACTGTTGCACATTTTATCTTTATCTTAATGCACATTCTACTGCACATGACCAATTCACTGCTGTATGTTCCATTGCACATTTTTGATGCACACTGCACACTTTGGAAATCTGTATATAGGTATTTATTTATTATGTTGCACTGCTTTAAGATTTTAGATCTTAGACTTTAGTTTTAACTTTAGATCTCTGTCTTAGATAGTTTTTGTTGTGTTTTGTCTTCATATGGTATCTTGTACACTGTCTTTTTGCACTACTTGGCCAGAGAGAAACGAAATTTCGATTCACTGTATGTTGAACACATATGGCAGAATTGACAATAAAGCTGACTTTGATCTTTGATCTTGATCTTTGAAATAGCCTCTTTAACTCCCCTCTCAAACCACTTCTTTTCCCTGGCCAAGATCTGAACCTCACTGTCCTCAAATGAATGGCCCGTGGCTTCTAGATGAAGATGTACGGCAGATGACGGTCCACTCTGGCACGCCCGTCTGTGTTGGTACATCCTCTTGTGAAGTGGCTGTTTTGTTTCTCCAATGTAGCGCTCACTGCAGTCTTCACTACACTGAATGGAGTAGACCACATTGCTTTGTTTGTGGCTCGGTGTTTTGTCCTTTGGGTGGTCAATGTGGTCTACTCCATTCAGTGTAGTGAAGACTGCAGTGAGCGCTACATTGGAGAAACAAAACAGCCACTTCACAAGAGGATGTACCAACACAGACGGGCGTGCCAGAGTGGACCGTCATCTGCCGTACATCTTCACCTAGAAGCCACGGGCCATTCATTTGAGGACAGTGAGGTTCAGATCTTGGCCAGAGAAAAGAATTGGTTTGAGAGAGGAGTTAAAGAGGTTATTTTTGTCAAAAAAGAGAATCCTTCGTTAAACAGAAATGGTGGAGTCAGACATAATTTGTCTCCCATCTATAATTCCATTCTTAAACCTAAATCAAAACAAACAAAAGAAACAATAGGGCTAGCCAGGTCAGGGCCAGAGGTGTGAAAAACAGTCGTGTAGGGGTGAATAGGTATGCTAAACTAGATGCCAGAGAAACAAAAGACAGAAACAAATAGGCGAGATAGTTTCGGAAAAATCGCAGTATAGTTACCTCCTCCCTGCAGCAAGATATAAGCAGGCTCTTACCAGCACTCTAACCAGAACTGACGAAGCCTCTCGGATGAGCGGCGAAACGTTTTCGACCAAATAAACTTTGTCCAGTTGACAAATTGAATTTCTCCTGTTATCATGTTCTCTATATAGAATATTTTTTACTTACAAGTACGGTACACCTGTTAGTTTTTCTGGAAAAATTATGTTAATTTTAATAGACTAGGACGTTTACGAGTTATTTTCAAATTACTTTTACGACTACACTTCCTCATATTCAGGCAGGTAATATTCTCGTTTCTATTTTTTAATGGCATTTTCAGACTTTGACCACGTGGAGGAAGCAGAGGATCTTAAAACAAACTACTTCCAAACCCTAATCATCAAAACATTAGTAAATCATTGTTTCTTCAGTGCACAAACTAAAAAAAACTTAATTATGCAATTAAGTAATTATAAACAGCTCGTGTAAGCTTTGTAGTCGAAATTATGCTGATGTAATATTGTAACTTTAGTTTTTTTTTCCCCGTACCCCCCTCCTCTTGCCCCCAGCGGAGAGGAAGAGCAGAGACAAGTGAACAACAACGCAAGGAAGATAGGATAGGAAATCGCAAAGGTGGGTGTTTTCTCTTTTTCACCGTGAGTCCCCGTCCTGCTGCGTGCAACGCGGATTTATTTTACCTTTCAGTTGGTTGTTTCGCCACGTTTGGAGAATTTCCGCCCGATTTCAACTCACTTTTCCGAGGTTTCTTGTGTTGTATCGGAGCAGCGGCAGCAGCTCTGTCGGCTGTGCTAGGCCTACGTCGACCTCAAAAGCACTTATGAAAACAATCTAAACTGTCTTCTGAATAGGTAACTATGCGTGTTTCGTGGGTAAAACTACGTACAAACACCTGGCTTATATTTTTGCAGAGGAAAAAGTAGTTTGATCGGGGCGAACTTGCATGTTGTGGATAGACGCAGAGTTAGCATGCTAGCATGGAGTGGCTAACATGGCTGGTGTCGTTCATACCAGTGTGTGAGTATTAAGTTATACAAGTTTGCAGACTAAACATTTTAATATTGACTTTATGGTAATTACAGTGCCATTTCATGTGATGTTTACTGCAGAAAAAGTTGTGATTTCTTGTTTAAACAGCTTGTAAATTCAGTATTATGCATGTAAAATTATTGTATTGTGGTTAAACATTGACTAATAAGTGATTAGTAGACATATTTGTTTAGACGGTCCAGATATTATACAGATACTAAATAATACATCTGGCAAATTTAAATACACCTGTATTTTTGGATATGATTTTATGAATACATTTGGTGATTTTGAATATAGTCCTCTATGTTGTTTCATATTTGCTATTTTGTAGGCTTTACATTATTATTAAGACACTGGAGTTGCTATATCGATAACCCATAATAGTAAAAAGAAAAAAAATACTATACTTTTTATATCACTCTTATCTACTAATATTATACCAAGTTTCACAGCTACTTATTTGTATCTGCTTTATTTGATTAATTATAGCAATTATGAAGTCAATATTTTCACCATTTTAACATTATAAAGGAGGAGATTTTGAGAGTAGGTGAGCATCAAGGAAATGACCACTTCTCGGTTACCGCCAACCAGCCAGGAGGCAAAGTCCAGCTCCCTTATCACTGAGCCATTATTCATTGTACCTGAAAGAACACCCTCTCTCTCCTCGAAACACTGGAGTATCTGTGGCCTGTGATTCACTTCTTCAAGTCTAAATCGTTCATTGTAGTAGGTGTATTTTTAGGCTAGCTCTCTTGTTTTACCAGCTGTCATTTGATGTGGTCACGTCGGTGGAGACTAGAGGAGGGTGAGTAGATCTGAAGTAGTCAAAGGGGGGAGAGAGAGGTGCAAGACTAAAGTAAAACCTGTTATATGAGTCCATAAGCTCTGCTGTTTCTGCCGCTCTGGTGGGGTGTGGTAAGGTGCAGGCGTGTTTGTTGTGCCTTTTATTCTGACGGCTACTCGGCTTACAGTTTAAACCGGGCCTGGGTTACTGAGAAATAGTAATGTTTAATGTTTTCTCCTAGGGTGTTAGTTTGCTTTCTAGTGATGGTTAAGAGAGTATTTTAAAGGTGCACTAACTTTTCTGGTGGAGGGTCTGCCACCTGCATGTCTCCATAAAGAGGTCATTTCTTTGCCAAGAATATTCCCAGTATGGTATTAAATTTATTTATCTCTTAGGAGTAGGGATGCAAATTATCGATTTAATTCATTAATTGATAGTTGATTGACCTTATCGATCGATTAACGATTAACTGATAAGCGGCGTTTTTCACCTGAATTTTAGTGTTTCAATAGGGTCTTTAAGAATATAAGCTATAGTATACATAACACTGAGTCAAAAATATATCATAGTATTATTATATTGTATATTCCTCAATGAATTATTCCTTAGTAAAAAGCAGACAAATGTATTGATGCTGAATAACAGAATACAGTGATCCCTCGCTCTATCGCGGTTCGCAGATTAAAAAAAAAAAAAAATTCCAATTTTTTTTTATAGTGTAAAATTTTTTTTATAGTGTAACATTGTGTTCTGTCCTGATTGGCTAAGAGACTAGACCAGGACTAAACGTGGACTCAACCAGGTCTAAACCAGGACTCGACCAGGTCTAGACCTGGACTAAACTAGGATTAAACCACCACGTGCCGCTGCTGGTTTCGTGCGGCTGTTTTGTGGCTCGGGCTGAGACTACGGGCGCGGGCCCGTAGTCTCCGGGCGCCGCGGTTCGATCTCGCTTCGCTTTTACACCGGGGCTGCCGAGCAGTGCCGTTGGCGCCTGCGGCCGGCGGTGCGCGGTTGCCTTGTTTCGTGACCACGCGGGTGTGCGTGTCCGCGATTAATTACAATTAATGCATTTTGTTCGACCAACGTCTTAATCGTTAATCGATTAATTGTTGACATCCCTACTTAGGAGACATGCAAGTAATGCCAGAGGACAAATTTACAGGTCAGATATGCTCACAGTAAGAAGGCATGCTCTGTTAAGATATTTTGAAGGATAAAATTCCAGTAATGTAATAAATGCAGGATGCATAAGTTTAATGCTACATTATGAGGCATTCCAGGCAAAGCAACAGCTCCATGGAGACAAACAGGTGGCGGACCCTCAACTAGAAAAGATTTTTGGTCCACCTTTAAATTTATAGTTTGAGGAATGTCTACAGTTACATCCTCAGCTTTGCTTCATGGACTAAAATCTTGCTTGCTTTTCAATGCTTGGTTGAAAAAGCTCTGTATGTTCGTCAGTATTGCCTTGTTACTTAAAAACGATTATACTTGGCTTGATATGTTTGATTATTGTTGTGGTTGTCTTTCTTTCTATAATCTAATATTTATATTTGGAAACCAATAGAAGAATGTGGAATGGCATATCATGTACTCATGCAAGGTTGCTGATAGCAATGTTTTGAATTTAAAACTCCCACTCACACTTCTATAACTTGAAAAGCTAGTCTGTTGTACTTTCAAGTATGTTTATGGTGATGAAAATCTACATGTGGTGCTGTATTACTAATTTCACTTGAGTTTTTATTGGTCTTTCAGTATGGACAAATGCCTGACATATTTTTTGCAAATAGCCTGAAGTCTTCGCTTTGTTGACTTGTAGCAGCAGCCTGTCCACAAGGAGAGATAAGCAAGTTTTGACATGCTGCTTCTTTGAGGAAAAGTCCCTTGTTAAAGACATGTCCAAAATGGTGCAATGGGTCAATTTTTTTTTGTTTTATTTCTTCATTTGTCCCTAGATTTACTGTTGTTGGTTGAGAGTGGAGTTTTGCTGCACGGTCAGTTGTTTTAAGCAGGGCTATCATTTGTGAGGCTGTGTAATGACGGGCTTGTAATGCACAGTAAGGGTGTGTCCCACTTACAAACTGAGGTTGATTTTTTTTATTCTTTCGTTTGCTCCTCCTTTTTCTGTCTATCTCTCTCCCTTTCTGTCTGTCTCTCCCTTGCTCCCCTTCTTTCCCTTTCTCATAGTCTCATCCTCTCTTTCTCTCTATATCTCTCTGCCTTTTCTTTCTCTTTCTGTCTCACGCTTTTTATCGTTTTTCTCTCCCCATTTCTCTCTCTATTGGGTAGCCCCTCTCTCTCTCTTGCTCTCGCTCTCGCTCCCTCTCTCTTTGCCTCTCTCTCTTTTGGTTACACCTGCAGCCTGTGTTTTCATTTGAATGATGGGCACGTAGCCACACTCCCGGAGCAGGCACCACTTTGGGGCATGTGCTAAAACAAAAAGACCAGATTATGACACTGTCCCCTAATGATAAAGACACAAAATTACACTATACCTGGCTTCACTTATTCTTGATATACAGATACAAAATGTGAGTCAATAATAAATACTCATTTGACAAAGAGACCAAGCTTTCCTGAACACTTTTTAAGCTATATCAGAACTAGTATAAGATCACATGGTAACATATCGAAAGTATTATTATATTCTAGATCTGTTTTCTTAAATGGTCAGTGTGGTATTGAAATTGGTATTGAGTATCAACCCTATTCCTTTTCAAAATTAAGTTTGATATTGATATGATTTTAGTATAGTACAAACTATAGTCTTGGGAAATTGGCCTGAATGAGGATAAAACAACGAGTGGACTAGATGAACAGTAAACCCAGATCCAAAACCAGTCTGCACTGCACTCCATTGAATACAACAATGGTTATATTAAGTTGATTGTCAGGACTGTCCATACAAAGTCTCCTGATTGATCACCATAAGTCAACATGTAGTTTGAGATGCCCTGGGTTATAATAACTTATAAATTTGCACATACATTAGTAGTGTTGTTTATTAACGTTAACATTAGCAATAGCATTAGCTTCTAATAGAAGGGGACGTTTGCACAAAACGGTCACCTGCTTTTATAGCTTTGACTATAAGTTCCTTGTTGAATCTGTGTCACACTCTGATCGTGAGACTCCACAGTAAATATTCTTAATGACATCTGAACAACACTGGTGTTTTAGTTACTTTATTGAATGACTGTAAGAAATTACATTAAGTTGTATAAAAGAGTTGGGTTTTCTGAGCACTAACGCAAACATATCTGAGGTGCAACATCCTGTGAAATAAAGAGAGGAATCTGGTTCCATAAATGCATGTGTAGACCTGTACTGTTTTGTATACTTCTCTCTTTCATAGTCATTTATGATTCATCAAATGCTAGTGGCACTGATGGAACTGGTTTTCTGAAATATTAAATGTGGGCCATGCAATTTGTCAGGCTTGCATTAGGAAACCGGACTACTTTTATTAACACTGCAAATATATTCCAATATTAAACTAAAAAAATTTGTATTTTAAATCAAATTTAATTATATTAAATCAAAATGGACAAAAAATAATAAACAATTTCTATTTTCATTATAATTATACACTTTAGTTGGTTAAAAAGTATTATAAAAATGGCAATGTACAATGATTGACTAGTCTACTACTTAAATAATTATTTGTACAGTGAACCCTCGCTGTATCGCGGTTCACTGTTCGCGGCCTCGCTGTTTTGCGGATTTTTTTTTCCAAATTTTTTTTTTTTTTTCAATTTTTTTTATAGTGTAACTTTTTTTTTACAGTGTAACATTCTGTCCTGCGCCCTGATTAGCTAAGAGACTAGACCAGGACTAAACCAGGTCTAAACCAGGACTAAACCAGGTCTAGACCAGGGATGGTAGGGACAGAGTCTCTGATTTCCTTCACGAGAGCGCCTGGGTGACAGGAGGTGTGGCCTTTGTTTACTTGCACGAGCCATGGAAGAGAGTGCGAGCCGGACCATGGAAGAGCCAAGAATCAACATGGACGGGCCGGGGGAGCCGCAGCGGGGGGAGGACACTCGCGCGCACAGAGGAGACAGTGGTTCTTCCCAGTCACGCCGAGAGGACGAACCCGACCCCGTCCTAGAGAGCTGTGGAGTATTGGCGACGCATTGATAGCGGTCTGATTTTGGAGCCGGGGTGAAATGCAACCAACTCTTGTGAGCGCAGGTTGGTCTTACCTGGTCTTGTGGTGAGGACTGGTGCTCAGAGGCGTCTGTTAGCGGTTTGGCACTGTTAGCATTGGCTTGAGTCTAGCCCAAAATGATATCCAGGTCGCTTTCCACTCGACTTTCGCACATGGCATGGATATGTGGTACCAAAACAAACACACGTGTCCGCGCGCACGTGTCCGCGTGTCACGTGCCCCCCCCCCCCCACTATTAATATATTTTAATGAAAATCTACAAAAGTTTGAGTGTTTAAACAAGAGAAAAATGTGAGAAAATGTTAATACCAGTCTCAGAAAGGTGTATAATGTGTCTGGTGAAGCGTTTTCAGCCTTAAAACATGTAGAATAATTGTAAAATATAAAATTGTCCTACTTCGCGGATTTCACTGATTGCGGGCTATTTCTGGAACTTAACCCCCGCGATAAACGAGGGTTCACTGTATTCCTCTAGAATGTCATAGTCTGTATCAAGACTTTTCCTTATTTCTGTTTATCAATCACATGAAGGAGTTAGAGCATTACATCTCCTTGGTCACTTCAGAAATCATCTGTTGATGTGTTTTTTTTTTTTTTTTTTAATCAATTCAGTTGCAAATAACATTTTAAATCAATACAAATATGCAAGAATCACATTCATAACAGAGATGGGCTGAGCTGTATTATTCCTAAAAATTGCAGTCTTTGATTTTATTTGATTTTATTTTTTTAAAATATTAATTTATTTTTGCTTCTGGAAAAATATTGACAGTGGTACAACTGCTGCTTGACCCAGAAATGCCATGGAGTCTAAATTACATAGCGTATGTCCAGTGCAGACATAGCTGGAGTATTTTTTGCCTCTCCTTCAGCTTACAGCGGTGGCACATTTCCTTCCTGTGAGTGTGGAGAGGAGACAGCTGGAGAGCACAGGGCACTCAGAAGCGTATCTACTTTACATGTGCTTTATGTGTCTAAACTAATGTCACACTAAGGCCCTCCATTCACAAGCCCAGACACTGTCAAAGTCTTACCACGCCCTACAATGAACAATTTATTGTAATTTAGTGTAAAACCTGGAAAGATATTCTGGTATTATAGATAATACTGTCTGTGGCGCAGGAAGTGTATCCCAATCAGAGTTCAACCATGTCTAAAGAATACGATAAAACCAGAGTTATAAAGCTTAGTCGAATGAACTTCCATAGCCAATGATGGCCACTGATGCCAGTGTATGAGGCACTCTAGTTGTCATGCATTAGTTCTGATCTGTCCTGGTCCAGTCTGGATCAGGATGGCACTGAGGCTTTTGGACCTGGGCCAATGCTAACACACAGAGCTCTTTGGCCAAATGTGTGACCCTGAGTCAGCTCAGAGCAAGCCAAACCACAGTTTCACCTCAACTCTGTCTGAGCAACTACAACTAAAAGGGTATACAAAAAAGCAGAGGCAGAAGTACATTTGATATTTTCAGAAAGTAAATTCACTGCATTTTAATGTTATGTAATGTTTCTGTGTGGATAGATTGCTATACTTGCAATGTTCAATAGTATGGCGTAAAGTTGTACATCTTGCAGTTATTCAATTAAAGATGTAGAGATGTTTTTGTTGTTGTTAAACATGTAGTCTTACTGTGAGCGGTGTCACCACTCTATAGAAATGACCTGTATTCTACTATCTTCATAGAGAATACAGTAGACAGGCAAAACAATAACATACCGATGAAGATAAGCTGACCCTCTACCAGTAAAGTTACACAGTGCACCTTTAAATACAATAAAATTTAGATTTTATTACTTATTACTGGCTCTGCTATTACTATTATTAGTATTAGTTGTACAGTTAGAAATTTATGAAAGATGGCTTGAGCTATTTGCCTCCTCCCATTGCATTGACATGTCTTTATTCAACAGGATCAAGTGTTGGGATAACTGTGTTAAGCTTTAGCTCCGGTTTATAAGTAGTTTAGCCTTGTAGATTGTAAGCTATCCCACTTAGCATTGCTTTTGCAGTTACAAGTATGTTCTGCTCACGGTAGATGAATGACTAATGTGCTGGCTTTTAGTGAGAAGAGCAGTTTGCATCACTTACCACAAGAACATCAATGACCACTGACAGTTTTGGGGAGCATCTTTTTCCCTAACTTGAAAAACAAATGGTTTATTTTGCCTGAACTGTTGATGCTCTGTGATGTGTAATATAGGCTCTTTACATATGTATTGAAGTAACATTAGTAGCTTTCTGATTTGTCATCGACACTTAAGGTCATTATAAAGTATAACTGATGACTGACTGTTAGCCGTACAGAGCCCTTTTATTGGTTTAGAGTCAGCTGGTGTGGCTTGACTTGCTCTGAATGTAATGGTCAGGCTTTCAGGTCCAGACGTTTGGGTGATATTTGCTAAGCTCCTTTTTTACTTTTAGTTTATTAATTAATGCATCGGGAATGCTTAAGTTGCGAGTATTTTCTCATATTTCTTTAGTCAAGTGGAGGCATAGTTGTAAGTTGATTTGGGAGTATACTGTACGTCCATAGTAGGGATGCAAATTATTTAATTAATTAATCTATAGTTGATTGACCTTATCGATCGATTAACGATTAACTGATAAGCGGCGTTTTTCACCTGAATTTTAGTGTTTCAATAGGGTCTTTAAGAATATAAGCTATAGTATACATAACACTGAGTCAAAAATATATCGTAGTATTATTATATTGTATATTCCTCAATTAATTATTCCTTAGTAAAAAGCAGACAAATGTATTGATGCTGAATAACAAAATACAGTAATCCCTCGCTCTATCGTGGTTCGCGGATTTTTTTTTTTTTCAATTTTTTTTTGTTTTTTATAGTATAACATTGTGTTCTGCGTCCTGATTGGCTAAGAGACTAGACCAGGACTAAACGTGGACTAAACCAGGTCTAGACCAGGTCCAAACCAGGTCTAAACCTGGACTGGGCCTGGACTAAACCAGGACTGGACCAGGTCTAGACCTGGACTAAACCAGGATTAAACCACCACGTGCCGCTGCTGGTTTCGTGCGGCTGGTTTGTGGCTAGGGCTGAGACTGCGCATTCTGGGCGCCGCGGTCGATCTCGTGCTCAGCAGCTCGTTGAGTGAGCGCGGTGCGAGGTTGCCTTGTTTCGTGACCACGCGGATGCGCATGTCCGCTGACAGGGGAATCCCTGTTAAGCACCAGGAAGGCAGTTCCCCTGTTACGCAGCGTGGTGTGTGCTTCGGCTGTGTTTTTCCGCACTGAAAAATAGTTCCCACCCAAAATGACCAAGTCAAGCTCTCCGTGTTGATTTGCACATTTATTTGCACTCGATATGAATGCGCACTACACAGAAAGTAATTGGGAAAAGCATCGAGCAAATTAATTCCAGTTGGCCGAAATCTTTCTCTGGCGACGTTAGACTCCAGTCTAACGTGGAGTAGCTGCAGATACCGCGGCGGTCAGTGCTGACAGACCTGAACAATGCCTGCGTCACCAGAAAAACGCTTTCCACCACTTATTTTAGCCTCTGGACTGTGGGGAGATGCCCAAGTTTGACCTGGGGGTGGCATATCCCTTTAATGCATTTTGTTCGACCAACGTCTTGATCGACAATTAATCATAAGTCGATTAATTGTTGACATCCCTAGTCCACAGACAAACATGTGATTATGTAAATTCTGTGTAATGGCAATTATTGGGGTCAACATTTGCGGATTTTCCTTTTTTGATACCTTTTTATCATTGATACAGGAGTCTTGACTGCTGCCCCCATCTAGGAATGACATCACTTTCTATAATCTTAAACCAACAGTTGTGATTGAGCTTGTGCCGACACTGAACTGTTTAAATGTTTTTTTTTGAAAGATGAGAGAAACACAGAGCAGAGTGAAGGAGGATTGTCTGAACAGAGGAGGCAGGACGTGACATGCAGAGTTCTCCTGGAATGTGTGACAATGGTGCTGCATGAGAGATTTACAAGAGTCTGATTTTTTAGCATGATCAAATTAATGGCTCCTGTCTGAACACATTAGTTTGTCTTTTGTTTCTTTCCTTCAGTTGCACAAACAAATTTAAATGTACTGTGCCATGTGGAGGAGGATGTGTTGTTGGAGTCATGATGATGATGATGATGATGATGATAATAATAATAAAAATAATAAAATAACATCACCAACCCCCAATGCCATGCAAGAACCTAGAGCTGAAATTAAAATTAAATGAATACAGCAAATTTTCATGTGTTTAGCTCCCCATGTTTTAACCATTTAAAACAATGTTTTGTTTTTTTCTTTTCAATTTCCTAAGGCAAGGGTGCAGTTTTTTCACTTCAATAAATAACATGCGTGAAGAGTCCCTCAGTCGTCCCGGTAGAATCCATGATAAAGGAAGAAATTCAATTTGTCAACTGGACAAAGTTTGTTTGGTCGAAAACGTTTCGCCGCTCATCCGAGAGGCTTCGTCAGTTCTGGTTAGTGTGCTGGTAAGACACTTGCTTATATCTTGCTGCAGGGAGGAGCTAACTAGCTAACTACTTTCCGAAACTATCTCGCCTATTGATTTGTCTTTTGTTTCTCTGGCATCTAGATTAGCATGCCTGTTCATCCCTACACGACTGTTTTTCACACCTCTGGCCCTGACCTGGCTAGCCCTATTGTTTCTTTTGTTTGTTTGATCTAGGTTTAAGAATGGAATTATAGATGGGAGACAAATAATGTCTGATTCCACCATTTCTGTTTTAGAGAAGGGGTTGCTTTTTTGACAAAAATAGCCTCTATAACTCCCCTCTCAAACCAATGCTTTTCCCTGGCCAAGATCTGAAACTCTCTGTCCTCAAATGAATGGCCCGTGGCTTCTAGATGAAGATGTACGGCAGATGACGGTCCACTCTGGCACGCCTGTCTGTGTTGGTACATCCTCTTGTGAAGTGGCTGTTTTGTTTCTCCAATGTAGCGCTCACTGCAGTCTTCACTACACTGAATGGAGTAGACCACATTGCTTTGTTTGTGGCTTGGTGTTTTGTCCTTTGGGTGGACGAGTTTTTGTCTTAAAGTGTTTGTGGGTTTGAAATAAACTGGGATTTCATATTGTCTGAAAATCCTCTGTAGTTTTTCCGGCACGCCGGACAGGTAAGGAATCGCTACCCCTTTCCTCCTGGGTTCGGATTCTCTGTTATCTTGTTTCTTGCCCTTGTGTCTCTTGGTTTTGTTGACAGCCCACTTAGGATATCCACAAACAGAGAGGGCTTCCTGCACATGTTGTTCTTCTTTCTCCTTACCCTCTGTGCTTGTGGGAACCACTTGGGCCCTGTGTTGTAATGTCCGAATAACACCCAGTTTGTGCTGCAGTGGGTGGTGTGAATCTGGTCTGTGTGTGTGGGCTTCCTGAAGATCTTGGCCAGGGAAAAGAATTGGTTTGAAAGGGGAGTTAAAGAGGCTATTTTTGTCAAAAAAGAGAATCCTTCTCTAAACAGAAATGGTGGAGTCAGACATTATTTGTCTCCCATCTATAATTCCATTCTTAAACCTAGATCAAACAAACAAGAAACAATAGGGCTAGCAAGGTCAGGGCCAGAGGTGTGAAAAACAGTCGTGTAGGGATGAATAGGCATGCTAATCTAGATGCCAGAGAAACAAAAGACAGAAACCAATAGGCGAGATAGTTTCGGAAAGTAGTTAGCTAGTTAGCTCCTCCCTGCAGCGAGATATAAGCAAGTGTCTTACCAGCACACTAACCAGAACTGACGAAGCCTCTCGGATGAGCAGCGAAACATTTTCGAAACAAATTTTGTCCAGTTGACAAATTGAATTTCTTCTTTTATCTTCAATAAATAACCAAATAATCAATCAATAATCATTATCTCTTATTCAGTTTACTTTATTATTATTATTCAGTGTACTTATTCGGTTTACTTTATTATTAATAACACACACACACACACATAGATATATATACAGTGGTACCTCACCTTACGAATGACCCAACAAACGAAAATTTCAAGTTACGAAACACCTTCACGGTAAATTTTGGTCTCTAGATACGAAAGAAAATTCAAGTTACGAAACGCGAAATCTCAAAAATTCAAATAATGCACGCTCAGCCACACATATTATAGCTTTTCTCAGACTGGATTTAAACCCCTCTCACACCTGTCCCCCGTTCAAACCCCCAAACCCCCACAGATTCTCAACAAAACGTATCAATAGTGAAGTGTGGGGGGAAGCGGGAGGGGGGAGAAGACTGCGCGCGGACATGTGTGATAGCGCAGCATGACCCGGCGCGGGGCTGCCAGCAGGTCTAGACCAAGGTCTAAACCTGGACTAAACCAGGACCAAACCAGGACCAAACCAGGACCAAACCAGGACCAAACCAGGACCAAACCCGGACCAAACCCGGACCAAACCAGGACCAAACCAGGACTAGACCAGGTGGAATAAAGCGCTGCGCGCGGTCTATTTCCTGGTTTGTTTCGAGTCACAGCTGAGGGGAGCAGCGAGTAGGACAGCACGCAGTCTGAGCGCATGAATGCATGAACGAGACCCATGCAAGAGCCGCCGCGGTGGTCTAGAGGAGGCGCGGTGGTCTGGACTAGACCAGGACTAGACCAGGACTAGACCAGGACTAGACCAGGACTAGACCAGGACTAGACCAGGACTAGACCAGGACTAGACCAGGACTAGACCAGGACTAGACCAGGACTAGACCAGGACTAGACCAGGACTAGACCAGGACTAGACCAGGACTAGACCAGGACTAGACCAAAGCGCCGCGCGCGTGTCCACCCCCCCGGCCTCACCTCGAGCCACAGCAGAGGCGAGCCGCCGCTCGCACGCAAGAGCCGCGCCGGTCCAGACCCGCTCCAGACCTGCCCGCGTAAGGTGCTCACAGAGCAGCCTGGATAGAACCGTGAGGTTGGCCTCTTCAAGACCTCCAGGCCGGTGACTGGGACAATCCTCTGAGCTATGCCCGCGTAAGGTACTCACAGAGCGGCCTGGATAGAACCGTGAGGTTGGCCTCTTCAAGACCTCCAGGCCGGTGACCGGGACAATCCCCGGACCCATGCCCGCTTAGGGAGCTCTTAAGGCGGGCTGGCAGTGTCCCCCTGGGTCCCTGGATGTCTGGGGCTCCGTGCCTGGCAGGTCTAGAGCAGGTCCAGACCACACTATAAAAAAGTTACACTATAAAAAAAACAACAACCTTGGATCGGGGCCTTGGAATGAATCAGGCTTTTTCCATTGAAATAGCTACTCAACTTATGAATTTTTCACGTTACGAAACCACTTCTGGAACGAATTAATTTCGTAAGGTGAGGTACCACTGTAATATATCTTATATCTATATCTCTCTATCTCTCTATCTCTCTATCTCTCTCTCTCTATATATATATATATATATATATATATATATATATATATATATATATATATATATAGTACCTCACCTTACGAATGACGCAACAAACGAAAATTTCAAGTTACGAAACGCCTTCACGGTAAATTTTTGTCTCTAGATACGAAAGAAAATTCAAGTTACGAAACACGAAATCTCAAAAATTCAAATAATGCGCGCTCAGCCACACACATTATACGCTTTTCTCAGACTGGATTTAAACTTTTCTCACATTTGTCTCAAACACTCAAACTTTCATAGATTTTCAACAAAACGTATTAATAGTGAAGTGTGGGGGGAAGCGGGATGGGGGAGAAGACTGCGCGGACACGTGTGCGCAGCATGACCCGGCGCGGGGCTGACGGCAGGTCTAGACCAAGGTCTAAACCTGGACTAAACCTGGACTAAACCTGGATTAAACCTGGACTAAACCTGGACTAAACCAGGACTAGACCAGGACTAGACCAGGTGGATTAAAGCGCCGCGTGCGGGTCTATTTCCTGGTTTCTCACGAGTCACAGCTGAGGCGAGCAGCGAGGAGGAGACCACAGGGAGGAGGGGACCGCACGCAGTGTGAGCGCATGTGAGCGAGAGCCATGCAAGAGCCGGTGGTCTAGAGGAGCCGCGGTGGTCTGGACTAAACCAGGACTAAACCTGGTGTTGTGAGATGTGTCTATATTGTGTCTATAGCTCAGTGCAGAACAAAGCGAGAGAGTGAGTGAGTGTGTGCGCGCGCCGGGGGCGCTGTATGTATGGCTCCGCGGAGCAGTGGAACCGGGTCGGTCTGGGTGTGTCCGCGTGTGCTCTCTCAGGGGAGAGACGGCGATCGGGCAAGTAGAGGGTAAAAAGGTGCTACTCCTACAGTGTAGTGAGCTAATAAAGCCCCACTCTGCAGCAAAACCACTCCCTTTTATTTCCCTTTTATTTATTAGCGCACAAGGTCCACAAGGGAGTTAACCCCGGAGGGAACGCTGTCTCCGGCCCTGGAGAAGACGATCTCCCCTGTGCTCCCCAACCACGGTTAGGGGACGAGAACAGGAAAGGTTAACACTGGACTAAACCAGGAGGAGCCGCGCTCACATGCGCTCACACTGCGTGGGGTCCCCTCCTCCCTGCGGTCTCCTCCTCGCTGCTCGCCTCAGCTGTGACTCGTGAGAAACCAGGAAATAGACCCGCACGCGGCGCTTTAATCCACCTGGTTTAGTCCAGGTTTAGTCCAGGTTTAGTCCAGGTTTAGTCCAGGTTTAGTCCAGGTTTAGTCCTGGTTTAGTCCTGGTTTAGTCCTGGTCCAGTTCAGGTTTAGACCTTGGTCTAGTCCTGCTGTCAGCTCTGCGCGGGGTCATGCTGCGCACACGTGTCCGCGCAGTTGTCTCCCCCCTCCCGCTTCCCCCCACACTTCAATATTGATACATTTTGTTGAAAATCTATGAAAGTTTGAGTGTTTAAACGAGAGACAAACGTGAGAAGTTTAAATCCAGTCTGAGAAACCAATCAGGATGCAGAACACATTGTTACACTATAAAAAAAGTTACACTATAAAAAAAAAAAACTTGGATCGGGGCCTTGGAACGAATCAGGCTTTTTCCATTGAAATAGCTACTCAACTTACGAATTTTTAACGTTACGAAACCACTTCTGGAACGAATTAATTTCGTAAGGTGAGGTACCACTGTATAGGTATATGAATTGTAACAAACTACTCCTAAGAAAAGAGACTGTTCACATACTAGAGGACTGGTAATGTATTAATGAGAAGGAGGGTTTCACTGCTTGGTCATGATGTCAGATGTAGTAATTATGAATAATTGTGAAATCTGATGATATTTTAAATCGTACCATCCCTAATGTCCATTAGAGACCTCTGTGCTTTGGTCAGCCCTGCTTTCCCCCTCTCTCTTCCTCTTCTGCAGCAGTAGTTCAGTTTAATACAGCGTTCTTTGTTGGCGCTGCCGGGCTCCGATCAGATCGACATGACTCAGAGGACTTTGATGTAGAAAATGCTTTTTGTCTTCGTCATTTGGAGATGAGTGCCGCAAAGGTCATCCGCTGATTAGGCTCATTCTTCAGTCTTCAGGGATAGAACATCCTCATTATGGACTGCCTTTTAGATAGGGCCGCGCAGTTAAACAAATCGAGATACAATTGTTTCAAATTCAGCTTTGGGCTTTTTAAATTTGAATTGGTGTACATTTGTACATGTCCTTCCGCTAGCAATGAAATATTCATACAGATTTTGTAGTGGCACAAACTATCATCTACTTTAGTTTTATTTGTGGAATTGAAGCTCAGTATCATAAACATTTTGGATGCTTTGGCCCAGTCTTCTCTGCTGTTCACTCACTGTCTCTCTGGGATGAAATTGGTGCTAACAAGCTTCTCACACTGCCGTCATCATTCTCACTTCTTATTTTTAACCTGCAGCTGAAGGTGAAGAAACCAAATTATATCCAGAGGAGGTTAGATTCTTCTTGATTGTTTGTACAGGATCAGATGTGATGATTTATTCTGTGTTATGAAACCTGTGCACTGTGTTTTGGATAATCATGCATATTACTTTGGCTGCAATTATAAAAGAAACTATTAGAGATACATTGGGCCATTCGCACTTGGCTGTCTATGGGGGACACACTTCTTGCTAGTCCAATGTCCCAGTGCATCTTGAGCATTCATGCGGCATGTTTGAGCTACAGGCGCAGACAGTAGAGTTGAGACTTTTGAGGAAGTTTACTGCATGCCAACAAGTTTCAAGTCCCTGAAAAAAATCCTTTGTGCATTATTATTATTATTATTATTATTAATAATAATAATAATAATAATAATAATAATAATAATAATAATAATAATAATAATAATAATAATAATAATACTAATAATAATAATAATAATAATAATAATAATAATAATTAATAATAATAATAATAAAGTTATAAGTTGATGAGTGCACTGTATATTTTTAGAAATGTAATTTTGCCTTCTTATAATATCAAACTTTGTGTTTTCTTCTAATAAGACAAATATATGTAACAGTATATACAATAACTGAGTTAATTCATTTCAAATAAGATATTTTGGAGATGATTTGCTAAATGGGCCCTACGTATCAGCTAGAACTGGGCGATATGGCCTAAAAATAAAATCTCTTATTTAAAAAAAAATAAAAAATCAGATTTCCGATTTTAATCGATTTTTTTCTCTGTCCTACTCAAAAACAAATAACAGATGACAGACAAATGTCTCAAAATAATGCAACATTGTTTTATAAAACAAATACATTACACCTTGCATCAATTAAGCTGTTATTGTTTTAAAAAAATCACTTGAAGACCCTTATCTATAGCATTGTGCAGTCTGTATACAGCTGTGGCAAGGCAACTTCAAAAAAATATTTGCGGATTGGTAGCACGTACTTCGGGTCCAAATCTTTCACCATGTTAATGAATCCGGGCTTTTCCACAGTATATATGGGCACCATGTCTTTTACAATATACATCATGTTTTTTGGTAAAACATACAACAGCGTGTGTGAGCGTGGGCCGTGATTATCATATTGCAAACAGTTCGAAAATGTTTTAGGGACTGGACGGTGGTTATTTTCATTCCGTTCGGACCTGCACTTCTCCCATTCTGCTGCGTGCAACAGCTTTCGGTGCTAGGATAAATTTGGCGTGCTGCAACAGCTTTTGAACAGAACTTACAGCGAGCACTCGTTTGTTCTAAGTCCGACACAAGAAAACCGGACCAGTTCCATATAACAGATGTAGTGATACCTTTGTTTGGTACAAGCTCCGGCTTTCCCTCACTCGCTAGCCGTGCTAGCCTGTAGAATGTTTGGGTACACCTCGCTAACTTACCCGTGATGAACGGGTCATTAGTTCCGCTCGCATGTAAAAAATTACAAAAAAATAGATTTTCATAAAAACACATCATCCTGAACTGTAAATTCGAATTCATCGATTTAATCGATAAATCGCGCAGGTCTAATATCAGCCTACATACACCCCGTTTTTACTACTGACAGTTGCACATAAAAGCTAATGTTGCACATTATCTGTAAATATGTACATAGCACCTAGCCTATATATTTTTTATTTTTATTTTTAGTGTATTCGGTAAAGATTGTTTCTATTTGAGTATACTTTTTTACATGCTTCTCTTTATCTTGTTTATCTATTTTAATTTTATATGCATGCTCTTGGCATCCAGGGTGGGCATCAAAGTAAGAATTTCATTGTACAGGGAAACGTGTTTCTTTACTGTGCATATGACAATAAAAGCTTTGAATCTTTGAAAAATATTGGCGAAGTTTAAGAACCATTTTCTGCACTAAAAAATCGGCATTCACATTGGCCATGAATAAACTCTATTATTGACTTGTAATATTTCAAATTATGGATGCAAATTATCGATTAATTCATGAATCTATAGTTGATTGACCTTATCGATCGACTTAAGATTAACTGATAAGCGGCGTTTTTCACCTGAATTTTAGTGTTTCAATAGGGTCTTTAAGAATATAAGCTATAGTATACATAACACTGAGTCAAAAATATATCATAGTATTATTATATTGTATATTCCTCAATTAATTATTCCTTAGTAAAAAGCACACAAATGTATTGATGCTGAATAACAAAATACATTCTTTATTGAAAATAAATTGAGCACTGGC
Organism: Paratrypauchen microcephalus; assembly: GCA_036785185.1. Taxonomy (NCBI): domain Eukaryota; kingdom Metazoa; phylum Chordata; class Actinopteri; order Gobiiformes; family Gobiidae; genus Paratrypauchen; species Paratrypauchen microcephalus. The sequence goes on from JAVJIX010000059.1 coordinate 3,620,262, forward strand.
TCAGTTGTTGCACTTGCAGCATGGAAATCTTGAAATTAAAAGGAAAAGAAGAAATTAAATAACAGAATGTTATTTAGTCTACATATTATGATGAAACCAGTGAATCCAGGCAATTTTTAGGACATTCTCAACATTTATTTTGAACTAAGGCATCAACAATATTTCTCTCCCTTAATCTGTGAAGGGTTACAGTACAAAATATAAATTTCACAGGGCCCCTGGACACAGCATAAAACATTACAGGGCCTCAAACCAGAACAATCAAGAAATTATAGAAATTATAAAAGCATGTAAGTTACATGCTTTTATAATTTCAAAAATATATGGTTCTAGGTCCAGCTCTACTGTGAGTTGTATGGCAACATCCAGAGAGGAAAGGGTTACATGATGTAACGCTATGGTCTTTCTCGCGAGTGGGTTCGCATCTCGTGTTCACATTCCAGAGTAGCGCCCTCTAGCGATTAGTTACAATTAATGCATTTTGTTCGGCCAAAGTCTTGATCGACAATTAATTGTAGGTCGATTAATTGTTGACATCCCTATTTCGAATCATTCGTCCAAGACTGTATTGACCAAAACGAAATGTGGCAAACAGTAAAAGGTTTAAATTGTAATTTGTTGCTTTCAGATTCGGGAAATAATCTATACTGCATGTGGAAAAAATGTGTCACTGAGAGCATGATGATGCTCATGCTATTTGCTATGGGCCTTTGAGCAGTATGGAAAAGGAGGAATTCAATTTGTCACCTGAACAAAAGATTTTTTGGTCGACTACATTTCGTACCTCATCCAAACTGCTTCTTCTGAATGAAAGTTTTTTCGGGTTGAATACAGAAAACTTGCCATGGATTCTCGGATACATTGAGCAGTATGCTTTGGATATGAGGCATTATATTGGTGTCTATTGTTGTACTGCGAAACTGGTGCTGCAGGTTAAAACCACCATGACACTTTGTTGTTTGTTAATTTTCCTTTATTTGTAATGTTTAGTGTATTCCAGTGTGCTACTTTTTTAACTTGAGTGTGGTGTTGCTCACAGCGCCCCTTGTGGTTGGACATAAGCTAAGCATGTAACACACACACACACAAAGCCCTCTGTGTCTGAGCCTGGATTAAAATGTGTTTGATGAAAGACCTGTCTCAAGTCTGGCCTTGTCCAACACTATCTCTGCTTCCTCCTGTATGTCCTCCTCTTTATTTTTGAGATTCCTCTACTGACTCCATATTGTTCTATAAGTTATTTTAATGTATAGTTGCACAATATATTGCAAAATGTTTGATGTTATGGACAAAATTATTTGACTACAGTTGGGCAGGCAATATTATGTCAGTCCAGCAGAAATCAGTTAAAACATGTCTTTAAATGTATAAGTATCAGAAAAATGTGATATTACTAAAATGACTCAGAAGTGCTGAAATATCACATTATACCCTGATTTGGAAGTTATTTTAAATTTTAATTTTAGTCAGCATCCACCATATAATCTATTTTTCTATTATCTCCTAATTAGATGTGAACATTGTCACTTTGTTGCTCTATATTATTTTTGTTCTTTTCCTATCACAATATGTACCCTAATTGTTGAATATAATGGCATGTTTTCATATATTGTGCAGCTAAAATGTCTGTCTTAAATTTTTTCCTTGAGTATATTTTGTGACATTGTTTCCTCTGTTGTTTTTCTAACTCCTAACCTTGGTGCTTATTTCCATATATTGTGCATCTTTAAGTGGGTCTTTTAATTTTGTGTTATTATTCTCCCTGTTTTTTTTTTTTTTTTTTTCCCTACCTTCTAACCCTGGTGCCGGTCTGCCCCCCTCAGTGTGAATGGAGCAGTGTGCGAGTACGGCCTCTCTGCTGGCCTCTGTGCGGGAGCAGGAGAGGCAGTTTGAGATGCTGAGTCGAGCCCTGGAGGAGGAGCGTAGGTCGTGTGCTGGCACCCTACCCCGCCCCCTCCCCAACATGCAGGTAACCCCCTCCCCCCTCCAAAAAGACACGCCCATCCCATCTGAATCTGAACTCATCCTGTGCGTCATCTGTATCTGTGGACATATTCCTCTGGTCTGAGTTCATGTGATCCACCATCATCATGGTTCATCCTCATCCCGTCTGAAGCACTAACACTGAAGAAAACGCCTTCTCCAAGGGCTTTAGCAGCTGTTTAGTGTATCATGTTAATTCATTATTGAATACTAAGGTGTTACTTGTTAGGCTGTCACAATAACATTCATAATACTATTTTGAAGTGTAATATATTGCTACAGAAAATATGATAATAAATCATAATGTTGAGTCTACTACCTAATATGATACATTAACCCTAAAGCTGGATAATTGCAGTAAACCTCTTTCTAAATGAACCAGATTGTTAAAGCATGAACAACAATAAATAAAACCAAAAACTATTGATCCAATGTTTATCTATTGATAATGAATGATAAACTGATGTAGTAATTATCATAACAGGCGGTGGATTTAGTGATTTCGAGGGAAAAGAAACCTCTTAGTGAAATAGTTTAGACCAGGAGTCGGCAACCTTTACCACTCAAAGAGCCATTTGGACCCGTTTCACACAGTAAAGAAAACACTGGGAGCCACAAAACCCTTTTGAAATTTAAAATGAAATAACACTGAATATAACGGCTTTTTGAAAAAACTTTTGTGCCATAGAATTTAGGGGTGGCACAATTCACAAAATTCATGGTCCGGTTCGTATCACGGTTTAAGGGTCACGGTTTTCGGTTCTGTACGGTTCTTATTGGTTTCTTTCAAAATACACCTTATATCCATTTATCTTAATAATCCACAATAACAGGATATAACATTAAAAAGGTTATAAGATTATATAATAATCTAATGTAATATAAAATGTTAATACAATGTAATAAGCACACAATCTGAATTTGACATGACTTTAAGCCCATTATTGGAACCATCTCTCCGATCTGTTGGCAGTAACTATGTCACCTGCTGTTGAAAAAACCCTATATCACTAGATATTGAAGAAACAAAAACAAAAGTACGTGTCTCATATTAAACTTCTACCAGTGTGCGGGCCGCACTCTGGAGCTGTGGATACCGCAAGTCAGCGAGCGAGCGTGCGAGTCCAGCTCTTTCGCACGTGTAACGTGTATCATAGGGCAGGTTAAACTTTATAAAACACCCTGTCCGTGCCTCACTTACCGCCTTTTCACGCGCTCTACTCCTGTTAGCTTCCCTGATAGCGCCCATAAGCTCCCTCCTTAATGCCTCTGATTAGAGCGCATTTCGGCGGCGGCGTGGGAGGGCGGTGTCCGTGACTTTCCGCTTTTCCCCAGACACCGGACTTAAATGACACTGGTGCATCCTCTATGTCCTTGCCGCTATCTCCACTCTCACTTGCCATTTCTATCTAACTTTATTTAACGCACTCATTCATCTTTCTCGCGAGGTTACATACGGGCATTCCAGAGGCAAGTATACATTGCGCATGCCCGGAACCGTCAGGTGCGCACCAAACGGTTCGTACAAACAAACCGAACGGTTTGTCGGTTTTTCATGAACCGTGCCACCCCTAATAGAATTACATTTTGAATATGAACGAATTAAAATAAAATACATTTATTTAAATACAGTGGTCCCTCGCTATATTGAGGTTCACCTTTCGCAGCCTCGGTGTTTCGCAGATTTTTTTTATAGTGCATCAACGCGCATTGTGTTCTGCATCCTGATCTTTGTCAGTCATTCTCCTCCGTGCCGTGTCTCCTGTACAGTACAGAATGCGTTCAGTTTGCCAAATTTATTTAAATGTTCGATCACGAGCAGTGTGACACCTGATGGCGCACGGATGCGTTCTCACTACAGTTCTGTGTTTGAATGAGATGCAGTCCGAGCCGCACCAGGCTCCGCTGTCAGCCCTAGTGCTTCCTTCTCTGGAGCATGAGGAAGGATGCGAAGACCAGGGACAGACTCCGAACTGGCTTCAACAGACCCAAAAAGAGCCGCTTCCTACAGATCCAGTGACTCATGTCTCCGCGCCCCTCGTGCATCCAGCCGGACTCCCGGAGCCGCGTGACCAGTGCGCACGGTGCAGAGCTGTACTGCTCTGCACCCCCCCCCCCCCCGTTCCACGGTCTACGGGGCTGCTTGTAGGTGCAAAATGCCAGGGCGGTTTTTTGATCCCAGTCCGTCACTGCTCTGAAGTGCTGCATGTTTGTAAGTTTTCTCCCCAACAAAACCCGCAACAGCGCAGCGGCGCCAGGTAACCTGGGAAATCCCAGGCTGCTTTCGTTCGTTCCGATATGGTCTGGTGTAAACCAGGCAAGACGCCAGGCGCCTTGGTCAGAGGAACTTTGAATTACACACATATTCATACACGCAATATAAAGCTGACTTCTTCACCGATTTCGCCTATCGCGGGTCATTTCTACAACGTAACCCCCGCGATAAACAAGGGACCACTGTACTGAGCCGCATCAGAGGGATCAAAGAACCGCAGGTTGCCGACCCCTGGTTTAGACTCTTCTCTAAGGGTCACTCATCAAAGGAGACAAACTCCAGCTCCTGCTCTGTCCAGAACTTTCACTTTGAAAAGTTAAACTGCTGAAACCCGCAATACTCGGTGTTAAATTTTTGTGGATAGAAAACACTCCTGTCAACACTCCACCAAATCCACAGAAGCAAAACTCGAAACACAATTTGCGCAAGCTTTGAGAAAAGGCTGGGTTTAAGTGTGTAAAGTGGATGTACAATATTATGTCAAATTAATCTGAGAATCAATTAAATTCACATTATAGAAAGTTTTATGTAAACCACAGGCTGTTAAAACCCTTTGAGATGGTAGGAGCTATATGTAATATCAGTAGCTTATGTCAGTGTGGTTGTGTATACTTTTTCTCAAACTTAACCTATTGTCACTCCCGTAGTTTACAGTCTGTATAATTATGTGCATGTGGGAATATGCAGCATATGTTGGAATATGCAATTTTGTTTTTATACAGATAATTCTCAGAAATCAACAAACCTTTTGGATGTCTTGTTGTGTCTAACTTGTTCTTTCGGCTTTGATATTCTGATGAAGTGTCCTGCTGGTGCAATCCGCGCCCTCAGTGCCTGCTTATCGAGCCAAAGTAGGTTCAGAGTCAGACAAGTGACTTCATGCTTTAATTGTACAAGGTAGACTCACACCCACAAGCTCCTGGTATCCTCTTGGCTATTGACACACTGCTAATATTGCAGAATTTACAACAGGCTACTGCAAACCATGTCAGGTATGTTTGTCAATGGATTGCGTCACATGATATCATAATGTTCTGAAGAACCCATTGCTTAAAAATGAGGTGTAGGACAAGTCTGAATTATATGGTAGTGTGTGACCTGTTTTTGGTCAATTAAATTGACCCATTAAATATCTCTGTATTTAATGGGTCTATCCCTATCCACATGAAATAAAAAAGAATGACACAAAGTTTAACCTCAAAAACAATGTTATTTAACGAGTCAGGTATTATTTCTGTCACCCAATGAGAAAAATAAGATTCTGTCCTCTATCTGAAATACTTGACTGCATCTACAAGAGGGTTGTGAAAAAATAAATAAAAATCCAGGTACTAATCCATACAAAAGGATTCCCTTTAGTATAAAAATGACCTGACACCAGTGTAGAAAGTGGATGCGATCTTCAGGCGACTCACTTAAACTACGGTATCTATTTTAACGACCACCATTGCCTGTCACTGCACATTTGGGAGTGACTCAGTGAACTTGTACCTCTGATAAAGTGAAAGGGGGAAGCACAGGTGTGTAGTGGTTGGTTGTGGAAAGTTAGCATAGCCGACATATTAGCATTAGCCTGTTTTAGCTGTTATCTACATAAGTGTTTACATAGCCCAGAGGCTCCAGCGTGCCCCTGCCACTCTCCCAGGCAGCGGCCCAGAGCTCAGCCTTCACTGACAGGTTCCCACACGCTCACATCTGCCCCCAACTTTATTTCTGGGAACTCTATAGTCTCAAATTTCTTTGTCCAGACCTGTAAATTGAATAGTCTTTTCAGTGATTGGTAGACATTTTAAAACCGGTTAGATTTGTCCATTTAACGCCTCATTTTGATAAAAGCATTCTTCTCACACAAAAAAGGCCTCTCCAAATCCAGAAGAATTCGTGTTGAGCAATCATACCTCTCTAACCCCTGAGCAGCTTGGGATTTACCTGTGAAGGTTGTGTTGAAGTGCAGAGAGCGTCCCCTGTGGCTGGAATGGGAAATGCACCACGCCCATGCCTCTTGGGGGCAAGCCATTTTCTTCCAGAGAGCTTTGTGGTTTTATTGTTGGCTGCTGTGTGTCCATTACTCACCATTTCACCCCATCTGTGTTTTCCATCATCAAGTTCATTCATTTTCTGGAAAGATTTGTTCCACTTTGGTGAACATCACCATTGCTACACCTTTGCAGTGTTATAAGATTTGTACAATGTAAGGAAGTACTAACAGTCTATTAGGCTAACGTTTATAGGTGTCTAGGTCTATGTGTCTTACTTTTATTTTACATTAACTTATTAATATATTTCATATATTATATCATATATTACTTTTTCAATAATATAGGCTAAACAACTAAACTATAACTAAAACAAAGGAGACAAAAAGGTGAAAAAAGCTTTGATTTTAAGTAGCGTACTGTGAGGACTGCTAGTATAGATTATTAGGGCTGCAATTATCCATTATTGCAGTAGTCGACTTTTAAATACAATGCTACCCATATAAAGGTTGACACATGATGACTGAAGTCTTCTAGGTAGAGAAAAAATATTAAAAACGTGTATTAGTGATGAATTTCTTTTTACACTTGGCTTATCAGTTCCAATTACTTTGTTGTAAAACGTCTTTTGGCATGTGTCTTTTTGGTTTGAGTTTATATATATTCAGATAATCAAATTCTCAAAATCTGATTAGTTATTTTTCTAGTCGACAAGTCATGATTATTCCAGTTAATCATTGCTACCCTATAATTTATTATAAATATGTAGAAGTTCAGAAATGTTATTTTGGGCTCTCCCCACTTTGTGCACTTTCTAGGTGAATGTGCATTAGCTGAAATAGCTTCTTTGGACTGATTTGATGTCTTCATTGGTTACTGTTTAACCTTGGCTGACTGTTTTGACTTTCCCCCCTCACTCATGTCACTCATGTTAATGTTTCCTCTCCCCTCAGAACGGGCGCATTCCTGATGCAGGCCTAGAGCGGCTGACTCTGAACGAGGGTTACATCAACGGGACACATCACGTAAGCATGCCTTAAGAGCCCTCTCCGTTTCATCTGTTGAATAATTCAGTAGTGTTAGTTGAAGTTAATGGTTCTTTTGGTTCTTTGGCTGTTTGTATGTAGTTCATGATGGAGCCGGGTCAGCTGGTGCAGGAGTCCTTCAGTGTGGAGGAGCAGCCCCCAGAGCCACCTGTCATCACCGTAGAGACAGGAGAGGATGGAACCACGCGCCGCACAGAAACCAATGTAAACAAACGCGTATTTTCCATATGATTGAACCAAACCACCATGTTTTGCCATTTTACACTGTAAGATATAATATTTTAACTCCAAATTGCTCTCTTTGAATGATTGTGACAGTATCAGTTTCACAACCATCCCAAATGAATGATTTCATAATTTCTTTCCGCTAACTGTAAATGATGCCAACATTAGTTTATTCAGGGCCAATTTAGCTTTAGCAATGAATATGACCAGTTCTGGGCCCGGGACAACAGACCCCTTTGCCGTCCCCCAATCTACTCCCCTGCTCTGACCTATTACAATGTTCCTGTTTGTTCAAGGTAAAGAAAGTAATAAAGACCACTACCACGCGCACAGTCGTCCCCTCTGTGTCGGACACCATGTCTCTGGACGGAGGCGGCTCAATGACAGGGATGGGCTATACCACTCCTTACAGGCCGCCACCAGGAGGGCCCATGGACTACCCCACTCACACTGTACCTCGCAACTACCACTACGGACCACAAGGGGGCTTCGACGACTACAGAGGCGGACCTCCGTCTGACACCTATGCCAGCCTTACCCGAGGGGCCCGCATTGATGATCGCTACAGGTCTGTACTCTGCTGTGTTTGGTTGCAAGATGTAAAGAGGGAATATTATGTAAAATTTACTTATGAGGTTTGAGTGCGCAGAAAAAAATAAGTTTTCACTTCAGCTTTTTTAGACTATTATTTACTTTAAACCTAAATACACAAACTTGAACTTCAATAGACAAGACTTATTCATGTAATACTCTTTTTCATCTTTAAATCCATTCTTTTTTTCAGGCCGGTTCATCCAGATGGTTACAGGACGTTGGATCCAAACTACAGAGCCCAGAGCAGAGGTCAGCTGGACCCCTATGCAGCCCAACCACAGGTATTTTCAGCAGTATTGTTTGGTGTGCATCTCCATTTCATGGATCTGCTTTGGTGCCATTTATTTACATAACAGATCTCGTTAGATTCATGGGTTTCAGCTTCCAGTTTAAAGGCGGCCTTAAACTCACTGTCGTAAATGTACATTGGTATAACCTATGTTTATTTATGTTTATTTTTGTGTAGGTTGGACGTGGCAGTGCTATGGAGCTATCGTCCATCCCCCGGTTTGTCCCTGAGCCCTATGGTCTGGAGGATGACCAGCGCAGCATGGGGTCTTATGAGCCCGACTATGGCATGGGACATCCTATGCACTACAGCACAGTGCCTCGCAACCACCACCCCTTCCCCCATGCCCCACCTCGACGAGCAGGGTATGATCTCACTCGTATGTGTTATGGATACACAATGTTGGCATTTTTGTTGAAATCATATTTAGTCTACTACCATTATTGGAGTCAGGAATAAACTACACTAAACTACAAAATTTTTTTAAAAAAAATTACGTTCTATTAATTGAAGTAAAAGTTACAAACCATTATATTATTCCTGTGAGATAAGCAGTGTTGGCAAGATCATTCAGAAAGATAATTGTATATTGTTTCCCATTACTTTTTAATTTATTGCATCAAAGTAACTAATTACCAGGTAAAATTATTAATAAATTAAAAAAACAAAAAAATCTAAAATACCTTCCTGGTAGGTACTAACCACGGAGACAAGTGAGGGATCCACTTCATCTGATTTCAAGATTGGTTCATGGCCTCTTTGCTTAATAGCAATTTTGTTAATCAGATGATGTTGAAACTCGACAAACCTTAATTGGTGGGAGGTTGTTTTTCTTTCTATTTTACTTGAAGGCTTCAAGGAATAAGTTTGATTAAGGCTATTAAATGTATAATATTTTGACATAACTAGATTAGTTATTAAACAAATTAGGATAACATAAAGCAATAAAGGGTGGGCATTAAGAATGTGCTAAAATGTGCCTGTAAATGTCTTGGTTGACTTGCACAAAAAGTGAATTGACCATAAAATTACCCACACAAGGGCTGAAATATCAATTACACCCTTGCACTAGACACCCCTGCCTATTTATGAGGTCATTTTTATTAGTCATTATTTTTGCAATTCCAAAACAGCAATTTTGATATTAACCATTTTTCAATTAATCTCCCACCTCTAATTGTTATTCCATCTTATTGTTTGCTTTCATCAATCTACCTTCATGCTGCATTCTCAGGAGTTACGAGGGCACTTTAGACGGCGATATGAGTGGTCCTGCAGACATGTACTACTGGGGGGGTGCTCCTCTGGCTCAAGGCGAGAGGGGCAGCATGGCCTCTCTCGACAGCACCCTGAGAAAACCCCCCGGGCCTGGCGGCTGGCGTCAACCGGAGCTACCAGAGGTTATCGCTATGCTCAACTACAGACTGGACCCGGTCAGGAGCAACGCAGCCGCTTACCTACAACATCTCACCTACAAGAATGATAAGGTAAATATTAGGGCTTGTATATTAGGTGTAATTTGATTTGCAGTATATATTTAAAAAGTAGGATTATGTTCAGTGTGCACATTTTAAACTATTTCAGGAGCATTCTAGCATTGTGATAAATTCAGTAGGGATTTCTAAGTTTAGGTCTTAATGATTCACTGCTATTTGATCATGTCTATTTTTCATATTTCAGGTGAAAACTGATGTACGTCGTCTCAAAGGCATCCCAGCGCTGGTCTCGATGCTTGACAACCCAAACCGAGAGGTTAGTGTGCCATGTTTTTGGGTTTACCCTTTTTGTGATTAGCCTTTTAGAGATTACAGGTGCACTATGTAACTTCTCTCTTCTTTCTCATAAAGTGCCTGCCACCTTCTTATCTTTGAATGTTATTGCTTTATTTGTAATGATGTCTTAATATTGCAATTTGATTTTTTTTGTGTTCCTTTAATGTCAAGATTCACTTCACAGTGCAGATTTTAAACACTTTTTAAAGCACGCTAAAATGTGAACTGCTAAACTAATACAGGAATCAAGTTAATTTAAATCACAACCATTCAGTTTGTGATTAAGATTAAATTGTCAACTATATTTAAACCTTAGTTTAGGTCAGGGGTATCCAAACTATGACCCAAGGGTCAGATGCAGCCTCAGACCAATTTTTAATTGACCCACATGATAATAAGCAGCACTTTTTTATTTTTTTTGAAACAATTTCCATAATTCTCCCACTATAACCTCAGTAACATCTCATTGCATTGTGATGCAGACCTCAAATTTGTCAAATGCACCGATCTGAAAAAACTTTCTGTATTGACCACTGCCTCATATTTCAAATACACTTCAATATGTGATTCTGGGTTAAAAAAGTCTGCACGTCCGTGGTTTAGATGAACTTAAGACATGCCTGTAATACCAAAGTGAATGGGAATAGGCAAATGTCTCAATCTTCTTGGGCAAATCCTGAAGTTCAACTCTAATGCTAAAAATGATCTGTCTGCTTTTCCTTGGACTCCCTCTCATTCCACCTAAGCTGTGGCAACCATTTTGCTGATGTTTGTATGGCATTACCCACCAAACCACACCGTACATTCCTGCAGCTGAGAAGCATCTTAATTTGGCATTTCATCCCTCTATGGTCAGTGCAGTTTGAGGCCTGATGACTGTTTGGCCTCAGAAAGGGGTCAAACCACTTCTGCAGTTTTAACTTTGATACTTTATGATGTGTATTATGATTGTATTTTTATGTTTTGTGTTTTGTCTTTGGAAAAATAATATAATGTGGTATCGTTTAAGTACATGCTTTTGGTAAGGTCTTCTTGTATGGGAAGGACTGTTGTTGGTAATAATATAGGGCCTCATTCATGAATCTTTTCTTAAAAATGTTCCATTTTAAGATGATGCGGAGAGAACTCTGCCCTACATTCACAAAGCGTTCTTAAGCAGCTGAATGCCTTCTTTAGTGACAGTTGCGCCAAATTCACCAATACCCAGCTACGCACACCTCCATGCTCATTTACAATTAATTTACAAAGAAAATGAATATATATTCGGTTAGACATGCCCCCTGAATTTCCAATAATGACCAATATGGGTTTGTATTGGGGTGTGTGGAGTCCAGCACGGTGACCAGGCGCAGGGCTGTAACAGAGGCCCATATGGAGAGCACTGGGACTGGGACAGACTGAGGCTCACTGCAGCCTGTATAAAGTCTGTTAGACCCAATAGACACATGCTCTAGAAAACTCATACATTTTATTGGATCAAATGTTAATTCATTTATAGAAAATAATTTCAGAAAATGTATAACTTACAATCATGGAGGAATTCAATTTTTTTAGTTGCATTATCAGAGTGATAATATTCTTTGTCTTATGCGTGGTCCTGACTGTTCGTACGATTTGTTCTTCCAGAAAAACATTTTCTATTAAGAAAAAGTGTTGTGAATGCCAAAAATGTTTGTAAGAAGGATTTTAAAGAGACATCCCAAATTTTTGCAGTTATGACTGTTGTGTGACTGGCATTGTGGTGGTCAGAGATATATTTTATATTATGCATTTTATATAGGCAAAAGGAGAAATTCAATTTGTCACCTGGACAAAGTTTATTTGGTCAAAGTATTGAAGAAGTAACTTGGATGAGATGCAAAACGTATTCGACCAAATAAACTTTCTACCTGGACAACTGAGGGATTCTTCATACATGTTATATATTATATTTCTGTTATTGCCATGGTAGATATGGCTGCCGTTTTGTATTATATATTTTGTCAGTGATAATATGCAAGCAACAGTTTTAAATAAGTTAATAAATAGATATTGCTAATTGCCTGTACTGATATACAGTAATCCCTTGTTTATCGCGGGGGTTAGGTTCCAGAAATAGCCCGCAATAAGTGAAATCCACGAAGTAGGACAACTTTATATTTTACAATTATTCTACATGTTTTAAGGCTGTAAATGCCTCACCACACACATTATACGCTTTTCTCAGACTGGAATGAACATTTTCTCACATTTGTCTCTAGTTTAAACACTCAAACTTTCATAGATTTTCAACAAAATGTATTAATAGTGGCGTGGGGGGAGACATGGCTCCGGGAGCCCCGCCAGACGCGCGAGCAGCACTGCCACGTCCCTGGATGAGACGCGCGACACGTGCTGCTCTGTCACGGATTTGTCCACGATAAACCCCTCATCGTGGACAAATCCGTTACAGAGCAGCACGTGTCGCGCACTTCTCCAAGGGGTTGGTGCGCGTCTCATCCAGGGACGTGGCAGTGCTGCTCACGCGTCTGGCGGGGCTCCCGGAGCCGTGTCTCCCCCCACGCCACTATTAATACATTTTGTTGAAAATCTATTAAATTTTGAGTGTTTAAACTAGAGACAAATATGAGAAAATGCAGCGCGAGGCCGCGTGTACACCGGGGAGATAGAACTGCGGCGCCCGGACCGCGTGCTCTCAACCCGAGCCACAAACCGAACACGCACAAACGAACGCAAAAGCCGCACGGAGTGATTTAATCCTGGTTCAGACCTGGTCTACTTCTGGTCTAGACCTGCTTTAGTCCACGTTTAGTCCTGGTCTAGTCTCTTAGCCAATCAGGACGCAGACCACATTGTTACACTATAAAAAAAATGTTACACTATAAAAAAAAAAATCAAAAAAAAAAAAAAAATCCACGAAACAGCGAGGCCGCGAAGAGTGAGGGTTCACTGTATCCATGTTTTTTCTCTAACAGGTTCACTATGCAGCCTGTGGAGCACTAAAGAACATTTCCTATGGCAAAGACCCAGACAACAAGATCGCCATAAAGAACTGTGATGGCGTCCCTGCACTGATCCGACTGCTGCGAAAAACTCGTGACCAGGAACTTACTGACTCCATCACAGGTGAATAAACATCCTCTTTTTTAATGTTAGAGTAGCACTAGTATCAGTTTACAAAACCATATATTTCAGAGAATTAATCAAGTTATGTAAAGTGATGAACTACTTTTTTTTTAAAAATGTTTTAGTTTTTTCTTCCAGTAATAGTGAATTAGTGATTAAACATGGTACAAATATATTGAATATAACTTGAAATTGTAAATTATTGTGCTCAAAAAAACGTGGTGGAAAGGGGGAAAGGAGTTGATATGCATTATGATTATTACTATTAAAAGGAAAAAACGTTTCAAAGTACATTATTATCTTTATTGACCATAAGACAGATAAAGCATAACTGTGTGTTATGGAAAAAGTATATTTTGTTCTCCCTCGACTAAAATGCTTATTCTTAAATTTTTTTTTTAACTATGCAGGGATGTAATGAACCACATCATTCTAACAGGCTTAACTTCTTACTTTCAGGCACACTGTGGAACCTGTCCTCACACGACTCGGTGAAGATGGAAATCGTGGACCACGCGCTTTACGCTTTGGCTGATGAGGTGTTGGTGGCTCACTCGGGCTGGGAGAGGGGAAGCAATGGGGCCGGAGGGGGAGAGGAGAACTGCAAACCCCGGCATCTGGAGTGGGAGACGGCCCTGACCAACACAGCTGGCTGCCTTAGGTATGGAGCCTCTGTATTAACGGACAGGATCAGTGATTATACAGGTCACAATATAATCCTAAAAACTGAGAATTTCAATTGTGATTTTAAGTAATTTCAGTTTAAACGATATAAAAAAATAAACCCAATTTTCCTTGTAAAATAAATACTGGGTGTGTCCACATGAAACAAAAACAGGCACAAAACTACCAACTGCAAACTATTTAAAACATCATTTCTTGTAGCATTATCCAGTCTCACACAAATTAAAGTAGATTTTCTGGTTCAGTATGGCTCTCAGAAATGGTTGGCACCTACTTCTAAAACGTTGTCATACTCAAACTTAAAAACATAAATGCAACCCTATATAGAAGAGTTATGTCAAAGTCCAATTACATACAAAACCGGTAACTACAGTTATTTAGTGCAATTAAAGGCATATAATGGAATGGTAGTAGCAATATGGAAAAAAAAACATGTTGATTACAGTTGGATGTTGTGATGCAGACAGTAATAGTGGAAATGCATTAACAATAACAAGATACTATTAAGTGTCCTTCAGTAGTCTGATGGATGGAGCAAATGTGTAGCACATTTACCATATTATGGAATCTAGAAGCCCATAAAAACATTAGTCATATAGTCTTGACTGGAAAACATTTTAGTCTGTTTAAAAGCATCCTTTTAGGAGGCAACTGTCTTTCCTTATTTATGTAGTTAATATTCATTACCATTATTAATTCACTCCTCATGCTATAAGCCATTCATTCACTGGTTTTCATATATAAAAAATATATTGGTGTGTGTGTGTGTGTGTATTTTTATGTATTTATTTATATAAATAAATTAAATAAATAAAAAATACATAAATAAACTGATATTTATTTATTTATTTATCTGATTTCTGGCCATGTAACTACAAACACCACATTTATACTAAGAAAATGGGTGAAGTGTCTTGCCCAAGAATGCAACAGAAGAATGATAGTCGGATGTTTTGTCCAGTGAGCCTCAGCCGCTCCATTTTAAGCTATTTTGGTGGTTAATCAATATTCCTATCTATCACTTGGTGTAGTAACCTGACCCTATATAATAATCAAATGTATAATATATATAAGTGTATAAGTATAGTATATATAATTCACAAAAAATACAGATTACTTTAACTGGAAGCCTTAACCAAATCAGGAGTCCTGTAGTGGACAGTAGCAGTTCAGATACTGGGGCAAACAGAGGACAGAGGGGCATTGACTTGAACAGTGTAAACAGTTTGTGCTTCCCCAGGCTCCATTATCTCTGCATTCCCATCATGGTCAACTGATGTGCAGTGACTGGGAACGACTCAAAATGGGCTTTTGAAATAGTGTGTTCTTACAAAAAACAGTTGTCTGACTTCAGAACATTTTCACAGAGCGTTAATATTTTATTAAAAATATTTTATATTTTAAAAAAAAAGTTATTGTTTGAAAATCAATATCAAATGCCCCATAGATGCACAAATTACATCAGTTATCCTGTTTAAAAAAGTTTCCACCTGTCTCTCCAACGTATTGTATTATCAGTTTTTGCTCTGCAGTACCCACTGCACCTGCCACAGTTAGGCTTAATTGTCCAGTTGAGTCTAAGTGTGATTCTTTTTGGTTTTTTAAAATATTTTCTTTTATTATTTCAATACCTTTTATCAATAGCATGAATGCTGTCAGACAAGGTGAACTGGGTGTGTTTTTCCTTTTCTTTAGTGTTTCAGGAGCAGCCCAAGTGTCGACTTACACTTTATCCTTCCAATTGGGTCAGAAATTTTAGCAAAGTAACCTGATCTTTGAAAATTGCTTTCTTTGTTGGCCCTTAAATTCAAGTGGAGTTTCATTCAAGGTGTATTATTATGCCCTATACCCCAAATTATTATTATTTTTCTTCTGAAACTAGGCATTTGTGCACGTCCTGATCACTGTGTTTTCTTCATATGTGTCACCATAGAAACGTGAGTTCGGAGCGCAGTGAGGCGAGGAGGAAGTTGAGGGAATGCACAGGGCTGGTGGACTCTCTCATGTACATTGTCCAGTCCCAGATTGATTGTAAAGATGTTGATAATAAGGTATGTTACTGTTAAGAACTGTTTTTATTGCATTTAATATACTGTATGTGGAGAAACAAGGCCGGCCAATTGCAGTAATTTATCTATTGTTTGTAAACTTCAAGATAATGTTAATTAATGTGTTGGTGTTTTTTTTTTTTTTTTACACACCAGAGTTGGTGTGTTAAACTGAAAGACCGTAACAGTATACCAAATTATTTGTGCTCAGTATATTGTGTTGACAGCTAAGATAACAAAACATTTTTTGCAAGAAATAGTCTAGCCCTTGTTCAAAAACATTTAATTTTAGGCTTAATCTTGGTTTTGTTTAATGTCTTTATTCATTCATTTATTTGCAGTTGATAGAGAACAGTGTGTGTCTGCTGAGGAACCTGTCCTATCAGGTGCACCGTGAAATCCCCGGTGCTGAGCGCTACCAGGAGGTCACGCCCCTCACCCAAGGCTCCTCTGGCCAAAAGGGCGGGTGCTTCAGCTCCCGGAAAAGCAAAGGTAAGTGTTCAAATTCAACTCAAATCCGGGTATAAAAACATTATGTTTATTAAAGATGTACTACATTAACACTTTTGCCCGAGTCAGCCACCTGCTTTATTTCCATGGAGTTTTTGTTTTGACTGTTGTCACACTATGGCATTAAACACATATTACAACTGTTTTTTAGTGCTTGAAAAAGGTCTTGGAACATGCATTCCTACTGTGAGTGGCTTGACTTTTCCACAGATTAGACCTGTATCTTGGCCAAATGGCGTCACCTGATTGTTTCCTTGGAGATGGATAAGATTAATGCCATACAGTGGAACATATCCATGGTAGAGAGTAGAGATGTTACATATGTAACATGTTTTTATTTGGTAACAATATGCAAATTAACTCTACAGATTTTCCAAATAGTTGTAAAGATTATTTGTCCTATATGGAACTACAAAAATCAAAATGAGATTAATAAGATGAGACAAAAGAAAAGATATTAAGATAAAATAAGATGTTTGTAAACTCTGTTCATTGTATTGGTAATCACATATATATTTTTGTATATATTTAATTCTAAAAACATGATCTTTTGCTCATGTTTGTAGTACGCGGGACTTAGTTATTACTCATTGCAGTTTTCACATCCCATGACATTTAAAAAAAAGTCAACATTATTTTTACTCTCAGTATCATATCGAAAAACAACTTCTGTCACACTGGTATTTACGTATAATTTACTGATACTGCCAACACTGCTCAGCCTACACAAACGCACCCTAGTGAAGTGCAGCGGGCTTGAAGCGAGGCTTGTGATAGAATTAGTTTTGTAAGAGGCACTTTAGCTGTGATCCAGTGACGTGATCCAGTGACTGATACCAACAACACACACACTTTACAGGAGGAATGTCAACTATTTCAACAAGTAAAAAAGACTCTCTACTGCTCTGTTTGTGTTTCACTCTAAATGTAGATGTTGCAAGTGTAATTACATGCTGTTAATAATTAATGCATTACTTAAGCCACTTCTTTGATCCAACTATAGCGGCATACACGGGCTATATTTTAGTTGCAATATTTTATTTTTGGAATAAAAAAGATAGTCAATGAATTATCTTAAAGCAGAAATTTACAGTTTTATAAATCTAGTTAGATATGGTGATTTTCTGTTTTACAATTTTAGAAAATTAATAAAAATGAATATTATAATTATAATATTATATATTATAATTATAATATACATTATAAAATACATTATTTATTTATTGTGTATTTATTTGTATTTTTATTATTTTTACTATTATGACCAAAAAAAAAAAAGTTTTACAATGCCCTCTGAACAAAACATGGATTAAAAAAAGAAATTGCAAATTCATTTTGCTTGTTATAATAATGTACTGTGATATGCATATGGTTTACCCTTGATTTATTAAATAATGAATATACAAATAGTTCTTGCTTTGGGATCTGGGTCTGGCATCATGCATACATTTGAAAGTTGTACATGTTCTGGCCTCCACACGCCGCATGTGCAGTTGCTGGTTGTTTGTGGTGCTCTGGGATGTGGACAGGTGTAAACTGGTGCCTCAGTTATGGCTGCTTATCCTCTTTACTTAATCCTTTTTACTCTTCCTCCTGTTCTGCTCCTCTTTCTCCTCACCCTCTTTTGACTGGGCGACAGATGAGTGGTTTTCTAAAGGTAAGCGTTCGTATTCACTGCACTTTGCTTCAAATCTATGTTATCCTCGTAATTGTCTAAGATCTGCTTGTCTAATTTGTCTTAATGTTTATAGCACTAACAAGCACGTAGTCTGCACTGGAAGTTACTGAAGTTTAGATTTGTGTAGTTTGTTGGGTTTTTGTCTGCACTCATGGCACGTTTGTCTAATATTAGTAGAACTCTTATTCGACAACTTCCTTTTCCTGGTTTTAAATTTATTTATTTTTTTTATTTAATTTTTACAGGTAAGAAAGATGAAAATGTTGCAGAGGACACTGTAGACCTCCCAAAAAGGACAACTCCAGCCAAAGGTATTGCTAATATTGTTTTCACTTGGGCAACATAGCAAAAAATTCTTTACATTTCCTGATATTGAATGATCTTGTTTGATTTAAGTCCCCCCCCCCCCCCAAAAAAAAAAAAAAAACAAACAAACAAAAAAACTAAATTAAAATTGCTTTCTTTCAATCTTTATTTCATAAATAGAAAAATTAGACAAAATTTTAATCAGTGACATCTACCACACTGACAGGATTGGTAATAATGTAATTTTTTTTAGGCTATGAACTCTTGTACCAGCCCGAGGTGGTCCGGATTTACACGTCTCTCCTGAAAGAATCGAAAAACCCCACTGTGTTGGAGGCTTCAGCCGGAGCTGTTCAAAACCTGTGTGCTGGACGCTGGACTGTAATATAACTTTACTTAAGAATTTTACTTTTGCCATTTCCTATAGATTTCATTCTAAAACAAAAAGTGTTTATGTCAGACTGTATTCTTTAGACGAAATAGGATTATCCCTTTTACTTTTGCATCAAGGTATATATGAAAATTTTAAGCCAAAAATGCAATGAGGTAGATGTAATTTAGGGGGAAAAGTGGAATAAAATGCCAAATAGATTTTTTTATTTCTCACTTATGGTCCATGAAAAAATGCATTAAACAGACACTACAAATCAATATTAAAAACTATAATTTTTGCATGATATATAAATCAATAATGTATTTTATTAATAATGTATTTTGTTTGCATTTGAGCCCATAAACCCATAAATTAGTATTATAGTGTATGAAATTGGAAAGCTAAATAGCAAGTTAAGGGATTATATGGTACTACTTGCAAGACGGTGGTGTTTGATTGTATTTGTTATATAATTTCTGACAGTAACTTCAGATTGTTGTTTTGTGCAGTATGGCAGATATATCCGTGGGGTTCTGCGTAAGGAGCAGGGGCTGTCCACGATGACCCAGCTTTTGGCCCACGGCAATGACCGCGTGGTCCGAGCCATGTCTGGAGCCCTGCGCAACCTGGCCATTGACCCACGAAACAGGGAGTTATTAGGTGAGACACAAAAGAAATCATACAATACAATCATACATACAATACAATTTTTGTTACTATAAAATTTGTTTACAATATGTCAGTAATACTAACAATCTAAGTAATATTGCAATTGTTCAAAAGTTTTACAGTTAGTTGTAGACGGTATACAATGGTCTG
The DNA here is from genome assembly GCA_036785185.1 of Paratrypauchen microcephalus. NCBI lineage: Eukaryota > Metazoa > Chordata > Actinopteri > Gobiiformes > Gobiidae > Paratrypauchen > Paratrypauchen microcephalus. The sequence goes on from JAVJIX010000059.1 coordinate 3,639,945, forward strand.
ATATATGGTCACAATGTATTTTATCGGGGGAAAGTAAAATAAATGTACTAATTTTCAAGAAGAAAATTGGATACCACAGTTTTTAATGTGATTTTTTTAAACATTTTCTTCCTGGAAAAACTTGTCACTTGTTTTTAATCATGATCTTAATTTAATCTTCTTAATGTTTGCATTTTGCACCTTAGTCTTTTTTTAAAGTTTTGATTGGTTTAGCATAATTTTGCATTTGTATGTAATTACATTGAATAACACACATTTTTTAAAGCATAGCTGAAATGCTATGTTATCATATATTTGTTTTTTTCATATCACACAGCGCTAGTTAAGTGAAGTTATAGTTATATACGCTGCATATTTTTCAGGTCAACATGCAGTGCCTCACCTGGTGGCCAACCTGCCTGGAGGTGGTCAGAGCCAGCCGGTCAGAGCTCTGTCTGAGGAGACTGTGGTGTCTGTACTGAGCACGCTCCACGAGGTCCTGGGCTCCAGTTTAGAGGCAGCCAAGACTCTGAGGGCGTCACAGGGAATAGAGAGACTTGTACTCATCAATAAGGACGGGTGAGTGCTTGCGTTCACCTGACGAGTGGTTAATTTACATCTTTTTTTTTCCGACTAAACATAAACTAAAAACTAAAAATCTTTTTAGTCAAAAGGGTAAGACTAACTTAAACTCAAAATTATTAACACTGCACCTGACATGAAACTGAAGAGTCCATTGTTTAAAAATAAGGTAGAACGCATAGAACTTGAATAGAATTTGTTTAATTTTAAAGGTCCCATGGCATGAAATTTTCACTTTCTGAGGTTTTTGAATGTTAATGTGAGTCCTTTATCCGAGCCTCCGAACCTCTGAAACAGCAGTGGTTTAATTTTATTTTCTGTGGAAATGTGTTTATTTTTCAATGGAATTCGTCTCATATCTTCCTCCGCGCATAAACGCGGAAGTGGGGTCAGCGCACATCGCGCTGCTGAAGAGGAGGGAGCGGAGAGTTTGGCCACGGCCCGTCCGCTGCACTGGCCTGTCTCTGTCCTCCTCATTTGCTTTCAAGCAACAATGCCCATAATGGAGTGTTTGAGAGGGATGTTTTTGGCTCTGGCTGTGTTCACGAGGCTTTCTCATGCACTGAGTCTTGATTTTGAAGAGGGATTCGTTTGCAGTGTTGGGGAGCCATTAAGGCGCCATATAAAACATCAAGAAGTACCATGTCATGGGATCTTTAATGTTTTTTGTGGTTATGGTCCTAACATCAACATGAAACAATATCATCAGGTTTAACTAGTTTAAAAAAAAGTGACACTGTTACTCATTCATTCTGACATAATATTTTGCTTGTGGAAGTATATTTAAATAAGGAACACCTTATTCATGGCTTTCGGGGTGGTTCATTAGCCCTATTCTCACAGCAATTGAGAATTCCTAACAAAAAGTCCTCAATGGGACACAAATGGGAACCTGAGACCCATCAATTTATACAACAACAACAAATCTGTATCAAAGAAGTACTATATTTACTCAATTTCTATTTTTGTCCTTCCCTGTGCCTATAGTAACCGTTCAGAGCGTGAGGTGCGGGGGGCCGGCCTGGTGCTGCAAACTGTGTGGGGATACAAGGAGCTGCGACGGGCCCTGGAGAAGGATGGCTGGAAGAAGACGGACTTCATGGTGAATCTGAACCACGTCAACCCCCCAAGCAGCACCCGCGCCAACGGAGGCTACGAGGAAAGCACTCAGCCACTCATAGACAAAGGTACTGCTTGGGTTTACTGTGTCTTAATTGGGGAGTTCATATTGCATACTTTTTTGTTGGTATAACTAGACGTGCGCGATTTATCGATTAAATCGATTAATTCGACTTTACAGTTCAGGACGATGTGTTTTTATGAAAATCGATTTTTTAAAAAGTTATTTTTTACATGCGAGCGGAACTAATGCGCGGCCACGTTTTACACGGGTAAGTTAGCGGGGCGTACCCAAACATTGTACGAGCTAGCGCGGCTAGCGAGTGAGGGAAAGTCGGAGCTTGTACCAAACAAAGGTGTTGCTACATCTGTTATATGGAACTGGTTTGGTTTTCTTGCGTTGGACTTAGAATAAACGAGTGCTCGCTGTAAGGTCTGTTCAAAAGCTGTTGCAGCACGAAAAAAATTATGCTAGCGCCGAAAGCTGTTGCACGCAGCGGAATGGGAGAAGTGCAGGTCCGAACGGAATGAAAATAACCACCGTCCAGTCCCTAAAACATTTTCGAACTGTTTGCAATATGATAAGCACGGCCCACGACGGAAGGCAATCACACACGCTGTTGTATGTTTTACCAAAAAACATGATGTATATTGTAAAAGACATGGTGCCCATATATACTGTGGAAAAGCCCGGATTCATTAACATGGTGAAAGTTTTGGACCAGAAGTATGTGCTACCAAGCCGCAAATATTTTTTTGAAGTTGCCACAGCTGTATACAGACTGCACAAGCTAACATACATGAACACAGACAGTAGCTCCCTCTTTTCCTGCATCACTCGAGGAAAAACTAAAACTAAAACACACTACCCACTCCAGTCCATCTTTCACACAATCAGGGAATAATTTAGCTCCATAAAATGCTTCTTTATAAAAGAAAGATATTTATATAACTGTGATATATATATTTTTAAACAATAACAGCTTAATTGATGCTAGGTGTAATGTATTTGTTTTATAAAAGAATGTTGCATTGTTTTGAGCCATTTGTCATCTTTTATTTGTTTTTGAGTAGGGCAGAGAAAAATCAATTAAAATATGATGATTTTTTTTTTTTTTAATCGGAGATTTTATTTTTAGGCCATATCGCCCAGCTCTAGGTATAACCATAAACGTATATATGTGTGTGACTGCACTGATGTCAACAAGTATATCATTTATGTAGGTAAAAGAAGAAACAAACTCACAAAGAAGCTCACTTACCTGCAATAAATAATGAATCAATAAAAAAACTATGAACGAAATAAATAAGTCATTAAATAAATTAATATAAAAATACACTATACAGAGAGTAGTTGGTCAAATTTGGCAGGGCGATGACTGGGTGGCTAGGTTTGACTCCCGGGCTAGACATTCTGTTTGCAAGTTTCTCCCTGTGTCTAGGTGCTGGGGCATTTATTACCCAAACAACTGAAACCATGCACCATAGATAAAGTCCTACAGCAAATGTAGTCTTAAGACTAGGACTAGGACTAAGATGTAAAGATCTGGAGATGGGTCCTAAGGCCTGGCCCTGTGGCAGCCAATGCTCCAGGAATGACAGGATTCCCCAGTAGAATTGATGAATGGGTCAAATGCAGGACATATTTCCTTTGGGGACAGTAATCTTTACTTTGTAGATGTCAAATTGCAGTGCTTGTTCAATGTACATTTCTACCATAGGAAAACAAATTTGTACTTTGTGTTGGAATACACAGAATCAATAGTCCGATACTAAATATAGCAGTCACTGAAACTCTTACTGTTTACTCTTACTGCTATGTTTCTTTTTGCCGCACAGGGGCCAAAGGAGACAGAGAAATGATTCCAATGAATGACTTGGGACCAGGTAGGGCCAAATCTACATTTTCTATTCTACAGTGATTTAAAATGTATGCATTATGAAATTGAAATTATATTAAACAGTAATTATAACCTTCTATTGGTCTCTATAGATGCCTACTCCACACTGGATCAGAAAGGGAGAAGGAACACTCTGGACAACACACTCGAACCTGCTGACAAAGATGCGGTCCAGGTAAACTCTAGTCTCCTGTGAAGAATGCATGGTTTTAAAAAGCATTATTAGAACCTGTTACTTTACAGTTGCAGAGCTAAACTTTATGGAGGACCAAAAATTTATTTAAAATAATTAAAGAACGAATTACCCTATTTTTGGGACTATAAGGCGCACCGGATTATAAGGCGCTATATCAATGAACGGGTTTATTTTCATACAAAAGGTGCACTGGAATATAAGGCGAAACTAAATAATCAGATAAGTCAAACTTTATTCAACTCATTCACAATAACTCTCAACATTCAACAGTTGTAACACATAAAATACAAAACAATACTCTCACTTTTTCAGTTCATTCCTCTTCCACAAATCCATCTTCAGTGTTTGAATTTAACAGTTGGGCGATTACAGCATCAAGCATGTCCGGATCCCTCTCATCATTATCCCAGTCAGTCTTATCAGTCACTTAGCTGTTCACTGAGTATTCCGGCCTTTGTGAAAGCTCGGACAACACTTGAGACTGATACCTTAGCCCAGGCATCCACAATCCATTGGCAGATAGTGGCGTAACTCGCCTGGCATTGCCTCCCTGTCTCGGTGAATGTGTATTCACCTTCTGTCATCCAGTGTTCCGACGCAGCTCGCAATTTAACTTTGAACGACCTGTTGACACCAATATCTAGCAGTTGGAGTTCTTTGGTTAATCCACCCGGAATGATGGCAAGATCCGAATTGGTTTGCTTCAGTTGGGTTTTGACAGTATCAGTGAGATGGGTGCGCATGGAGTCGCAGATCAATAGGGACAGAGATTTGTGGAAAAAGCCACCCGGTCTCTTGACATAAACCTTTCTCAGCCACTCACTCATCTTCTCCTCATCCATCCTGCCCTTCGGGTTAGCCTTGATGATGGTGCCGGCTGGAAACTTTTCTTTTGCCAAAGTTTTCCTCTTGAAAATTACCTTGGGTGGTAGTTTCTGGCCATTAGCTTGGCAACCGAGAACTACATTATGCTTTATTACTCTGCGAGGCTCCTGACTACGGTAGCTGTAATGCTCCGACAATCCATTAAGCGGTGTGGCTTCATAGTTTACTACGAACTAAAATATTTTTGAGCACATTTTAAAACATTTTTGAGTACTGTGTATCACATAACATCAGTTCGAGGTCAGTAAGCACAACCAGAATGAATACATAAGGCGCACTGTCGATTTTTGAGAAAATTAAAGGATTTTAAGTGCACCTTATAGTCCGAAAAATTTGGTAAAGGAATACAAATATAACTCATGTAGACAAATATACTTGTATAATTATATTGTATTTTTGTAAGTAAATGCATACATTTTACAATACATACATTTTCCCCTCAACATTTTTACATTCATTTGTTTATACATTTCCTAATTGTAGTATTGGGGGTAATAGCAGCAGCAGCAGCAGTATTTCTGTGTATTCTTCTTTTGTATACATTTATTCTTTTATTTCCAGTTATGTCATTTTTGGTCCTCCAAACAACATGAAGTATTTGTGGATTTGTGCAAAGTAGAATACCATACATTATCATTAGGAGGGAAAGCTGCTGCTAATAAGCTCATTTGCTTTGCAGCTATTTTCAGAGATGTTAGTGTTGAGTCTGTGCCAACACAAACTTAAATTTCTTATTCCAAATTACTATTTAATACTTTGCGATTTCAAAGTTCTTAGTGGATCTCTTAATTCAAGTTATGTTACACAGACCCATAAACTCACATCGAGTTAAAAGTGTTTGTGAAGGGACATGCTCTTCCTCACACTCCCACGGACAGCATGTTGACGCATGTCCTCAGAGCTGTGTGCATATTATGTCTGCTGTGTCCTCTGCTTTAACAGATAATATTGGACTAATATAGGGCTGTGCTGATGATTAGGTTGTACTTGTGATTACAATTATTCCCGCAATACATAATAATTATGGTGTACTGAAAAGGTTGTATTTTATAAATAGTATTTTATTTACTTACAATGAATATCTGCAATTACAGCGTAAATATGATTAGTTAACATGGTCAAAGGAACACTTTTCCAATAACACTGGTCTACAAATTTTTGGACTTGGGCTACGTTTATACGGCGACGATCAAAACAGAAGACGCAAAAGTGGCGTCTCGTCTTGAATTTTTTATCCGCGTTTATACGAAGACGCAAAAGTGGACGCAAAAGCCAGCGAAGGGAGGCGCTGGACTGAAAAAAACAAAACAAAAAAAAACAAAAAAAAACCCATCACAACAGCGTCAAGTTACATTTCTAACCACGACTGTACCGGCTGTGGGGTCTCCCCTTACACAAGTGTGGAAGTCTGAAAAATTGAACTCTGGTAATATCCACCACTTTTGAACAGGCTGGAGTCCTGGTTCTCCGGTGGCCGGTGACAGAGCCTCATGAGCGGGGAAAAGCCGCGGGGTCTCCCCTTACACAAGTGTGGAAGTCTAACGCATGACATTAGCGGACTATGTAGCCCGCTTAAAGAGCTCGAACGATGGGCATACTTGACCCGCCATCTCAGGGCCCCTGTCTGATGTTCTACCTGGGATCTGTCCTCCTGGGGGTTACAGCCCCGAGTGCTCGTAGCTCGGTGCGGCGCGGGCCGCTCGCGCTCGACCCCTCGGAGGTGAGACCGAGACGAACCGTATCCTTCCCAGTGGCCTTATCACGGAGCCCCTCCGCGGGGGTACGGCAGGCGACCGTACCCCCTAATCCCACGGACCGAGCGGGGGCCGGCTATCGTCAGACACTATTTCTCAAAGCTGCCCGTAAGAGACTTCCCCCGCCCCGGGGTCTCGAACCAAGTATACCGGAGCCGGGGCAACTTCCCCGTCCGGTCCGTGCGCGAGGCGCGGCGGCACGCAACTACCGGTGCTCACGACCCGCTGGAGCCGGTAGTGGTGGTCCACCGGTGCTCAGGACCCGCTGGAGCCGGGTAAGGGGCCGGTGGTCCTCCTCCGCTAATACCACCACCGGTGCTCAGGACCCGCTGGAGCCGGGATAAGGGGCCGGCTCCAGCGGGTCCTGGAGCCGCTGGAGCCGGCCCCTTATTTCCCGGCTCCAGCGGGTCCTGAGCACCGGTGGAGCCGCTGGAGCCGGGATAAGGGGCCGGCTCCAGCGGCTCCACCGGTTCTCAGGACCGGTGGAGCCACCGGTGCGCTGGAGCCGGGATAAGGAGCCGGTGGTGGTCCTCCTCATTGTATTGCCGCATCTATGTGACGTAAACGTGTACTGACGTGAGCAGATCTGACCAGTTTTGCGTCTTGGGCACTTTACACGGAGACGCTACAGCGGAGCGTATTTAACTTTTCCACTCTGGAGGGTGGTTTCAGATTTTTGCGTTTTTAGGCCCCAAAAACGCCGTCACCGTCTAAACGAAAGGCACTTCCGATAAAATATTTTGTCGTTTTTACCCGTAAGCGTCCTCGTGTAAACGGGCCCTTGATCTTCCGAGAACAAGGCTCTGTTGGAATGCTACTACTCCAGTAACCCTAGGTAGAGGGGTTACATGAACAGGATGTGGGATGAATGGTTAATACGATACCCACAGTCCAAGCTAACGGCCAAACAACTAGTTCCAACATCCACAAGCGGCAACTGCTATCACAACTAGAGATTGACGAGGTACAACACAAATGCTACGGCAAGGGTCAGGTCAGAGGGGAGTTAACGCCAACTCCCCAACCAGAGATTGGGTACGAAGCCCCAATAAGTATCATGCTGAGCAGCGTGGTAAGCGAACTTTGTTGTGGTTGTAGGCCTCGTGTGCGTGCCCAATGTGGGCGGAAGTACCTGATGTGGGCTCTGAAAGCGACAGATCAAAGATCAAAATCAAGATAAAAAAAGATCAAAATCAAATTCCGATGTATACATTTCCTATTTTTCACCCAATACTATATCTTGTAAACTATAGCCAATCAGCTGACTTACTTTTTCTATGGTTTTCTTATTCCAAGAAACCAAGAAAAATTTCACTACTTTTGTTCCGGAAGCATTTTGCTTGTAGACCAGTGTAATTGGTCCCTTTGAATAATTCCCCAGTCAGACAAGTGGCAGTAAATTACAGTTTCAGTAAATTAACCTGTGTATATAAATGTTTAAAAAAAACTTAATCTTAAATTATTTCAATTGTAACCCAAATAATCATGATCAACTTTATTCATACTCAACGCATTCCTAACTAACATGTTTTTGCCTTCTTTCTTTCCTAAACGTTGTTCTTTTCCCTCTAATTCTCTCTCGATGTCTGTTTAAAACTCCTCACCGCTCTGCTCCTTTCCACACTTGTGTCTCTTCAGGGAGGGATGTATGAGAGACAAGCCTCTTTGCCTCTCATGGATTCTTACGATGGTTAGGCCACACCCATTGTTCACTGCATGTCCCGCATGGTATGTGTGTCCTGCTACGGCACTCACTCATTCAACGGCCTTCTACTTTCAGTTTGTGTCAGTTAAACAGTGACAGTCTGTCTTGTGCTACACTGTAATGTACTGTATTTATCATGCGCCCCCTGCTGGTGACAACTATATTTTGGTCATTGTGTATTGTTTATTTGATCCCCCCCCCCCCCCCTATTCAGTTTACGTCCACAGCAGAGGTGGAAAGAAAATTGTGTTAAGTGCATTATGGGCAAAAGTACATGGAATTAAAAAGGTCATTTATTCTTTCTTCAAACTTAAGCATCAACTGTTCAGGGTCACTCCTTCGACATCCTAGGCTATGATTGCTAAAATAATATACTTTTAAAATTTGTTTCATTTAAATTATTCAAATTTCCAGCTGCACATGGAACAAATTAAATTCATAACACTGAGTAGTTTAGAATGTACTGTAAATACTTTTCACTGTTCTAAATATTGCCATATGCAAATACCAAATTATGACACCAGCTTTTATTGAAGAAATAATACATTGCATTAATGCATTAATTTTCTAAAGATTGTGGAGTTTATGCATTTAGAATACATTGAAATCAAAATGTGTATACTGTATTGCTACATATTTCATTGTATTTATATAAAAGCCAGTTATAGTGGTTGGCTTGTACTGTCTTCAGTATTCAGAAATGGTAGCTTAGCACTGTCTTGTATTTTTGTAGCTAATTATTCCACCTTTGCTCCAGTGAATATATTATTTTTATGGTGAACCTAATTTAAATGCGTTAACTATTTTGTCCAAGCATGTCCACCTTCCACAGACCACTTATTACAACCCATTCCCGTTACTTATGTATTTTCTCTTATTTGCAGAAAAACTGATCGTGTGCATCACCAGACGACAGCCTCCTCCCACCTACTGCCCTTGCTGAACTCACAGCATGGAGGACCACTTCCAAACCAATGAATCTTGATCTCCATTTGTGCATCTGATCTTCTGTATTTTCTCAAAATCTTTCTCAGAATTGCTTCTCTCTCTTCCTCCAACCGTTTACGTTCCTCCTCCGTTGTGGCTCTCCTGTGGATAACTGGACATTTAACTAAAAAAGAAATGACACTTTATTCTTAGCTTCTTCAACATGCAGCAAACACTATGGAAAAAACACTAAATGTAAAGAAAGACATCTTCTCTGAACTTTATTTCATTTAAGCATTGACTAATTACAGCAAACTATGGGATCCAAATGGGACACTTTCTTTGCTGGTAATCTACAGGAATACATATTACTGTTTTGGAAGAAAGAAATGAGGGAATGTGTATTTTTCTGTAATGTTTAAACACTAAATGATTCCTGACAAAAAATATCTTCATTAACCTACTAATCTCAAACCTGTGCCACTTTATTATTCAGTTGTGGTTCTCTTGCTTTTTGCACTGTACCACGTTTTTGTACATGTGCCAAAATGTTCCTGCTACTGCCGCACCTGCCAATACAAATGCATTAATATTTTGAATTTATATAATGCTCATGGCCTTTACAAATATGCATATTTGATTCACTTTACCAAAATGCATGAAACTGCTGCATTTTATGGTCATGAATGTCGCCTGTAGATTCAAATGGGACTTGAGAATAGTCCTAAACTAACTCATTTTTTTGGTCAAGTTCATACAAATTAGTAAAATGTTATGGAAAAGTAAAATTTTAGTAGTTACATTTACAAATGAAACCCCAGGCATATCCAAGCAGGCACTGAACAAGAATAATACAAAATGGCCCAACCTCTACATTGTAAAGAGATAAGAGTCCACACAAAATGTGAAATATTTTAATTTAGATTAAATATGTATATTAATTTAATCAGATATTTAATAGGGTATTCATAGAGTGGGGTTTCAGAGTTGGGAAAAATGTGTACTGTTGCCATTACAATTAACAATTCAAAACAAAATGTACAACAATTTTCTATATATTTATGTATTCTCTCACATCTGCTGCTTAGAGTACTTACTTAGAATTTTAAATTTTAATTAATTTAAATTTGCATTGCTTAACATTTTATATTGCTTGCTTGTTTCCATGAAGATGTTATTGCTACGTAGTATGGCATTAAACATATCCAAATTCATAGTTCATCCATTAGAGGTCTTCTCCCTCCTCAAATGTCGTACATTGTTACCGTGAGCGGGGACCCCTCTGCACAGACCTGATCTGCAACTTGGCCAGGTGGGGCCATCTGCTTGTCTCCATGGAGATGGATAAGTTTAATGCCAAACTGTGGAACATTCTAGGCAAAGCACAGAGATGAACAATTAGGTGGTGTACACTTACTCAGATTAAACATGTTCTGAGTAACTATTGAAAGAACTATTTTTCCATAATATTTTAATTAATTAATGGACTGTACATTTAATGAGTTTGTTGAAAAATCCTTTAATAATTGTCTTATTTTTGCTAATCTATTCCCTGTATGTTCCTTAACTTTGTGTTCCTTAACTTTGTAACATTTGAGGGATATTGCTGCAGTGAGACTAATGTTGTGGGGTTCTTTCTAACTTCAGGTCTATATTCGTATTGAATGTGTACATATAAAATGTCGGTAACAGTGTCTTTATAGTGGGCCAGTGGGGCCTCTGTGTCCTGCTTAACACTATACAACGTGACTAAAATCAATGTCTTTTACTCTACTTGATATAAGTTGAGCTGAACTTTTCTACTCAAGATAATGGTTAATATGTGAACTTAATGTTACGTATGATTCTTGTGGGATTGGCATTTTATAAGGTATTAAACTCCACTGTTCAAATATGTAGTCCAAACTCTACAAAACCAGTGTTTTGTCTGCTAACTTTTGCTTTTCCTGTCAAAAATAACCTAATGCAAATTGAGGTGTACATAATTACATAAAGCATAGGGGGTTAACCATCTTTTCAGATTTTTTTTTTTTGCTTTTTCTTGTATTTTTTTCTTAAGCCAATCCAAACACTACAAAGTTGCCTTTAAGAGTGGACTGACAGAGGACATTTGGGGAAAGCAAGGGTTTGTTAAAGTAATCGGTGTAATTACGGAGGCAAAGACCAGAATTTGATAGTTAAAATGGAGTAAAAAATAAAAATAAAAAAGCACATTTAAACTATATATACCAGAGAATATTTGTTAATTTTAATGCTTTTATGTATTTTTGTGTTTCTTTTTATATTGATTTTTGGTTTAATTGTTTTGGGTGCTTTGGGTGAACGCATATGCAATCAGTTGTAGTTTGATTAATCAGTTTGTCTTAATTAAATGCAAAAAACAAAAACAAAAAACCTTTCAGCCTTCAACATACTGGAAACACTAATGACAAGAAAATCTGATTATTCATTGTTATGCCTTGGCTCTTAAAGTTGCACATCATTTATGAATGAAACATGTAACTAGCAATACTGTTTTTAATAAAAGAGAAAATGATTTTTCAAAGTAACAGTACGTTTGATTTTTTTATTTATTTTTTTCCTTATGTGTGGCCAGTAGATGTCACTGTCAACGCTGGGTGGACGTTTTACAAAAGGGTAAAAAGTAATTATTTAGTATTTGATGAGAGTTCCCAGTACAAAAATCAGGATTTCTACTAATTGCGGCACTATAGGCCTACAGGTAAGCGGAAATCTGAATGGTTTTCCACGAGGTTTCTTGGTGTTTGGAACAATCAAAAATATTGCCAGGCTAATTAAACATTTGATACCCGTTTAACGCTATGATAAAATGCACTTTCGTAACTAAGTTTTGAAAAACATGCTTTTCTACTAGGCTTATTTTAATAGTTTAAAATTAATGTTATGAATACAGTTTCAGTGGCTAAAACAAAGTATAATATTTGTCTCAGTCTGTTAAAACCTTTGTCAAAACACGTATTAATGTTGCTAATAAATCTGTGAATTTAATCAATGCATTAACTTTTGAGTTAAAAGTAAATTATTTCATTGTTGGACGCAATGAACTCCACGTGGTTTTTCAATGCCAAGGCCCCAGCACAACTGGCGATGCTATGCTAATTGTGCTAACAACTTTTGTTTTGTGTTTTTGAAAGATAAAGAAACCCCCAAAATTGGCATATTCTCACATTCACAGATATGTTCTTCTTTCAATCAGATGAGTAAGGTTATACGTTCAACCTGATTTGATTTCTTTACCATTCATGTCAGTTCAAATGTAGACATGCGGAGGTACTGGTTGCCAGATTATGAGAAGAAGCTCATTGGGGAGCTGCAAAGACAACAAAACAACGCTCAATTCTGCGACACTTTACTGCAAACAGAAGGTAAGAGAATGTGCATCTAGATTGGTTGTCCACTAACTTGGTTGAGTTGTGTCCTTGGGCAAAACACTAACCCACCTTGCCTTCGCTGCTCACGTTAGTATGAAATTGTGAGTTCTATGATGTAATACACCAGGGCTCTCAAGTTTTGAAGATTGCTAGGAGTGAGATTTCTAGGAGTGAGAACCAGGGGGGATGGTGGGCAGGGCAGAATTAGAAGGTACTTTTTAATATGGAAATGCTTTTATAACTAAAAGTCCATATTATTCAATAATGCACAGGATAATATGTTATCACACACAGTCTTGGTTTAGTCTTGGTTTAGTCCTGGTTTAGTCCTGGTTTAGACCTGTTTTAGTCCTGGCTTAGTCTTGGTTTAGACCTGATTTTGTTTTGGTTTAGTCCCGGTTTAGTCCTGGTTTAGACCCGGTTTAGATCTGGTTTAGTCTTGGCTTAGTCCTGGTTTAGACCTGGTTTAGTCCTAGTTTAGACCTGGTTTAGTGCTGGTTTAGACCCGGTTTAGATCTGGTTTAGTCTTGGCTTAGTCCTGGTTTAGACCTGGTTTAGTCCTGGCTTAATCTTGGTTTAGACCTGGTTTAGACCCGGTTTAGACCTGGTTTAGTCCTGGTTTAGTCCTGGTTTAGTTCTGGTTTAGTCCTGGTTTAGACCTGGTTTAGTCTTGGTTTAGTCCTGGTTTAGTTCTGGTTCAGTCCTGGTTTAGTCCTGGTTTAGTTCTGGTTTAGTCCTGGTTTAGTTCTGGTTTAGTCCTGGTTTAGTCCTGGTTTAGTCCTGGTTTAGTTCTGGTTTAGTGCCGAAATAGATGCAGAAATAATCTGATATGACATCACCGCACTTTGCCACTGAGAGGGGGAGGAGGGACCGGGGGGGACATTTTTAACGGATTCATGTAAGACTCTGGTTAATGCACCGGGCCCGCGGCTCACCATGGGCAGTTCGGGTCTGGGCCGCGCGTATTCCACGCGTATTCCGCGCGTATTCCGCGCGTAAGCCGTCGGGGGGGACACGTTACGCACAGACGGAGTCACCGGGACCGGAGTCGGTGCGTCTCAGAGGAGACGTGGCACTGGGACTGAGGCTCAGGACGTGCCCGGGGGACGGCGCGTCTGCCCCGGCCTCCGCTCGGACCGTGCGTCCGGAGCAGGGGGCAGAGCCTGCATAAACTTAGCCACACAGACCGATTTTCTGGGCACAAAAAAAAAAAAGAAATCAGCGTGAGAAATGCCATGTGTGGCGTGTGAGCGTGTGAACACGTCAAATTGCGTGTGTCACACTCTCAATGTGTGAGACTTGAGAGCCCTGTAATACACCATGAATGCCATAGACGCCAAGAAAGGTTCTAGACCAGTGTTTCTCAAAATTTTCACACAAAGTACCATCAAGAAAGTATTTGGCCATCACCACCAGATCTAAAACAGGTCTATAATGGGACTATTCTAGGCCTAAACTAGTGCTAAACCAGGACTAAAGTAGGACTACGTAATTACTACTGTAGTTTTAATAGGGACTAAATGTGGATTAGACTAAATTCAGCTAATATTTGAACTCAACTTTTAAAAGTCTTGTCCTATGGAACAATATAAGCTAAAACATACTCTCTTTTAGTTATTATGCTGTACATAGTGGGCTATCTTAACTTTTATTGTTTCTGCAGGCATTTCCATACCCACCCACAGCGGTGTCCTGGCCGCTTTGAGCCTGCACCTGTCCCAGAGACTGTCAGATTCTCTACCTTCCCCTGTTGGTCAGAAGCGCACGCTGCAGATCCACACTCTGAAGCCGCATATTCTGATAAAACTGATTGGTTTGTTGTACTCCGGAGAGCTTGAGGTTAGTGGCGTCGTGGAGCAGAGGGATGTACTAGCAGCTGCTCATTTGTTTGGGCTCCCAGATCTAGTTGAGAGAGAAAAAGTTGAAGTTAAAACTTATCAGAATGGTTGCAAAGACCGTGAGAGGGTTGAAATTGAGAAAAGAGATGCACAAATTCAAGTTACACCGAGAAGCTTTTGTGTATCCACTGGCATGCAGACAATTACAGCAGACCCTAATTCAACAATGGAAAATTCTGAGCATCAAGAGACTGCTCCCTTATCCTATGCTTGTCAAAGTTGTGGCATTGTTGAAAATGTTGAAATGATCACATCAGATAGCTCGACTTCAACGACTTGCACAGAAAATTCAAAGACATACAGTGAAGAAAAGTCAATTTTACAAGAGTCAACAAGTGCAACAGTCAGTTTGCCTTGTCCAAATGAAAATATGACACTGCATCATTCACCAAGCGAGGATTCGATTTGCTCAGGGCTTCAGGAAGGAGAGGCCCAAGCAACCCAACCTGAGACCAGTGAGGGATGTGTCATTGGCAGTCCTGTACTTGTAGAAGAAGAGGAAGAAGAGACAGAGGACAGGGAAAGAAAAGTACCAGAAGATAAAGAGAAGACTAACCAGGAAACCAGGAAGGAGGGGCCTGGTGTAGTTACAAAAAGGCAAGTTTGTAGAAAAGTGGCTACCAAAAGTCTGGAGAAGATGCAGGAGATGATGGAGGCTACGCAGATTTCAATAAAGGTTAGAGCCTTTTCTTTTTATGATGCATAAGAAATGGATGAACTGAAAATAAAAATCAGAAATCCAAACCAAAAATGGCTGAAAATAAATTCCTAATAGCATATGAACTGTCATTTTGGGTGGTGTTATTTTGCTTTGGACAAGGAACACTTAAATATATTTCTTACATCTTTTAAAGCACCACTTATTGCAATTCAGGTACAACAGCATAGCATCGAACCATGAAAACTACGTAAAGTCCGTTCTTTACATCTATATTCATACACCCTCTTTACAGAAAGAATAAAGTATCCAATAACTAAAGATGTTTTTAATCATGTTTTTGTTTTTTTCTTTACTTTGAGCAGGTGAAGTTGAGGAGGAGAAGGACCAAGGATGAGATGTGGGAGGTGGTGAACCTGCAAGATCCTGATTCCTTTTCCGTTTCTACCTCTCTTAGAACGGTAAAATTAACCCTTATACAGTGGTCCCTTGCTCTATCGCGGTCCACTGTTTGCGGCCTCGCTGTTTCGCAGATTAAATTTTTTTTTTTTTTTTTTAAATAGTGTAACTTTTTTTTTAATAGTGTACCATTGTGTTCCGCGTCCTGATTGGCTAAAAGACTAGACCAGGACTAAACGTGGACTAAACCAGGTCTAGACCAGGTCTAAACCAGGTCTAGACCTGGACCAAACCAGGACTGGACCAGGTCTAGACCTGGACTAAACTGGGATTAAACCACCACGTGCCGCTCTTTGCTGGTTTCGTGCGGCTGGTTTGTGGCTCGGGCTGAGAGGACACAGTCCAGGCGCCGCGGTTCGATCTCGTGCTCGCAGCCCCGGTGTACATGCGGCCTCGCGCCGGTGGTGCACGTGTCGCGCACTTCTCCAAGGGGTTGGTGCGTCGCGTCCCGGGACGTTGCTGTGCCGTTGAATGAGCGCGGTGCGCCCTGCTCGTCCCTCTGTGCTCACACTGTGTTTGAATGAGAAGCAGTCCGACCCGCACCGGGGCCAGATGCACGAGGAGCGGAGACATGAGTCACTGGATCCGTAGGAAGTCCAGGTTTAAACCAGGTCTAAACCTGGACTAAACCAGGACTAGACCAGGTCTAGACCAGGTCTAAACTTGCCTGGTTTACACCTGACCATATCACAAGTGAGATGTGGTCTGGAAGCCACCTTTGAAATATCTCGTACCGGAGGTGTGGTTTACGATCGCCAACGGCCGTTTATTGGGCGTTACGAATGTCTATCATTTGCCGTATACGTAGCCCATAGCCAATCATGTCAGTTGTCAGTTCAAACTACAAGCTTCCGTTTGTCACGTAGTACGCGTCACTGTCTTGCCACCCCTCCCCGCTCTCTGATTGGCTCCCAGAATCGGGAGAGCTCGCTTGCCATAGTCGCCAGGCTGTCTTTCAGGTCGGAACGAACGAAAGACAGCCTGGGATTTCCCAGGTTAGGTCTAAACCTGGACTAAACCAGGACTAGACCAGGTCTAAACCAGAATTGCGGCCTTGTTTCGTGACCACGGGTGCACATGCCGCGCGCACCCCCCCCCACCCTAAGCGTCACTATTAATACATTTTGTTGAAAATCTACAAAAGTTTGAGTGTTTAAACGAGAGATAAATGTGAGAAAAGGTTAATTCCAGTCTGAGAAAAGCGTATAATGTGTGTGGTGAGGCGTTTACAGCCTTAAAACATGGAGAATAATTGTAAAATATAAAGTTGTCCTACTTCGCGGATTTCCCGTATTGCGGGTTATTTCTGGAACCTAACCCCCGCGATAAACGAGGGATTACTGTATATGTTATTTTTATGTTAACGTCTGTCAACATTGTATATTGTTATTCCTTAGGATAATTGTCAAAGGACACAGGGAGAACTTACAGCAGCCCAACCCTGTCCATCCACTGATCAAGCACCTGAACCCCTGTCCAGCTCTCCTAAACCTGGACCTCACACCCGCCTTGCATCCGGTGAGTCTGTGAGTGCCTCAAGTGGTGACCCTGTGTCACTGCAGCCATCCCGTCCTGTAGAGGAGACGGACGAGCAGATTGAGAAGCTGCTGGAGGACATCATGATTGGCCTGAACATACTGCCGAATATTAACAAAAGTAATGACAAGTCCAGGGACCTAGATCTGATCCACGAAGGACCCTCCCAGGTCCAGAAGGATAAAGCTTTGTACTGTACTTGTTATGAAGACTATGGGGATCAGAATGGCAACTGCTCAACAGAAACAGGTATATTATGGATACAGTCTATTTTCCAATGAAATTATTTTTTAAAATAAATAATATTATTATTTTATATTGCTAAAGTAGCAATGCTGCAAAAAAGTAGAAAATGCATTTATAATTTATGGTTTGTCCTTCCTGCTTACCTGGAATGTTCCAATTATAACATTAAATGCAGTTATTCAATTACAGCTATTTTATTGCTCAAAAATATTTTTTAATTCTTATGCGAGTTGAGTCTCCGCTTCATAGACCTGACCTATAACCTGGCCTAGTGGTGCCACCTTGAGTTGACAAATAAGTTGAATGCCATACTGGAACATTCCATGCAAGCAGGTGACGGATCCTCCACCAGAAAAGTTACACAGTACTGTTGGTAGTACAGTTGTATTATTATATTTCATTATATTTTTTCTTGTGTTGCTTTAGGTGAGTCTGGTTGCATTGTCCATCCTCCTTCAAAACTGTGTGGCACCAACAGTGAATTGAGCCTGAATAATCCTTGCTCCTCTGCTGGAAGAAGAGACAGCCCCCAAAACTCACCATGTACAGCGACAGCTCCCTGCCTGCTCGCAGCTAACACAGAGTCTAATTCCCCTGAACACCCAAACGTCTCGGAGTTTCTACCCGTTTCCACAGAAAATGAGGGCAATTTGTTTTCTATGGCTGATCTTCAGTTTCTCCCATGTCTGTCTCCTTTAGATTCTAACAATAATTCAACTAATGGGAATAAAACCCTAGCTCACTCATCTCTGCCTGGGCGAAGCTGGCTTATGGACAGCCCTAGATCACTACAGTTTCCATATGCAGCTATTGCTAGTACAAGTAGTGACTGTAGAGAAAAGGGAAGCAATGATGATCTAGATGCCCTACTTGCTAACAAACAAAAAGAGTCAAAAAAAATGGACAACAATGTAACATGTGCAAAAAGGAGGTGCCCAAATCTTGGTATAAATAAGTTTTGCAAGGATTTAAAAGTGAAAACAGATGCTAATATTAACTTGAGCCACTGTTTGGTGAGTTTGTCAAGCAATAATGTGCTAGCAAAGGAGAGAAAGAGTCCCACCCCTGCATCACCAAGCAATGGAAGTGAACCACAGACTCCGATAATAAGACGTTTAAGATCAAAGACCCAAACTAGTGGAGATACTTTGAGAAAAACGCCAATCAGGACAAGAAGAAAATTGCAACGTAGTCATAGCGCTTCAGAAACATCTTCCCCCTATCCCGAAATGAGTAAAAATGAAAGAAAACGTGGAAGACCAAGAAAAAGGGCTAGAAATCGGGAGAAAGGTGAGCAACAAATTAAAAATCCAAGTTTGAACAGGGCAGATGAAGTACCAAGCCGAGCAAAAAGGCCCAGACTGGAAGAAGACATTGAAGAAGGTCCCTCAAAACAGATGGATAGTTCATTTGATGCAAAAGCAGATGACAACAGCACAGTTACAGCAGAGAAGAGACCTCGTATGGTGAGCCTGAAGAAGTTTCAAGAACTTATCAATCGCAAACACTTGAAAACACAATTTACAAAAGACCAAAGTGAGAAAGAACAAAATGAAAATGCAGAAAATTGTGAAAGGGGGGATGCCGTTATGGCTGGCTCAATTGGCGAAACGGATCTTGCTAATATCCGTTCAACCAGTGTTGACGTGATAGAAGACCGTGACGAACACCCCCTAAGCAGACTATGTTCAAACCAGTCATCAAATGCCCAAAAGGCTCCATCTCCAGTAGACAACAGCGCAAGCTTGATCAGTGAGTTGAATAGTTTATCTGAAATCAGTGACCAGCCTGAGATCTGCATCAATGTCATTCCCGAAGAGGTGACCAAACTCTCAGAAGAAATGGAAGAGGGTCAAAGGACAACGCCACAGCTGTGTGATGATGGTGAGTGTAAGGTTAGGCTTCATTCAGGCTGTGCATTGTAAACCATCCACTTTACAAAACAAGAGTGTCTACATGAGTTGACACTGATGAGTTGGGACTAGTGGATGTTAATATCAATAAATAAAAATAAATAATAATCAAAAACTGACAGAGAGTAACTCCCCATCTACTCTTTTCCGATATTTTTCCTTGTGGATCAGCTTGTGCTTGATCTGTGTCTTAATTAAGAGCCTAATGCCAATAACCTGTTCTGAAGATAGAAGTTATACAAGTTCAATAATTGATGCTGCTGCATTATATTGTTTCTAAAATATTATTTTAGAATAATTTAATTATAAATGGCACAACCTCAAGATTAATTCATTGATTGATTAAAAAAAAAAAACAAGGATTACAAGCCTGCAATAATTATGTTCTGAAACTAACACATGCAGCTTTTACTAAAAATTGATCAAATAAAAGTAAATCATATAAAAATGTTAAATCAACAATGTCAAAGGTAAACGATCATGGTATAATTGTCTTGGTCTTGGGAAAAAAATCTTTGCAATTTATTTGTCTTCTTGACTTTTTATTGCAGTTGTCACAGACAGTGCAAGTGAAAATGAACTCACCATTGACTATTCATTCCAATACACAGCAACACACTTCAATGCCTTGGCAAACAACAGTTTAAACGTACGTGAATCCAAAAACAGTGATGCAGAGAACTCAAAAGAAACAGAGCTGACTACCAATAGCTTGGGCGGTCTTCAAGACGACGAGGAAGATGTGGACGTTCTGCTTCATTCTCCAGATGGAACTTCAGTAATAACAGAGGATCAAAATTCTGTGGAAATATCCCATGATGAAGAGGAGGAAGAGGATAGTAATGATGTTGACGTGACTGGAAGTGAGACAGATGCATAAAGTCTTCATTTGTATGTGTGAAAGTTTTAATGCAGATTTTTTTGTTCTAGTAAAACACCCATTGAAATGTCAACAGAGACTTCCCATGCTGCCAAAGCAAACTGTTTATATTCTAGATGTTACTTGTTCTATTTTGTTTTCAAATTGACCCCAGTGTCTCCTTTTTATATTTAAATGATATGCTAATGCTTATTACTTTTACCACTTGAGCATTTTGTTTATCTGTTTTAGTTAATTGTACATTTGTGGCATGAGGATTTTTTTTTTTAAGAATAAGTTTATTACTTTTAATAAACTTTTATATTTTAAGTTTATTATTACAACTTAACAAAAAATATGCATCTGTATCTAAATAAATGTATAACATATTTGTATATAGTTTGATTAAAGTTGTTTTTGTTAAGATTTGTTATTTTGTTGAAAAAACCAAACTAACATTTTAATCTCCATGAGTTTAACAGAAGTACCAGTAGAGGGCGTGCTGAGTTATGGTCACTTTGAATGTAACTTTATTGACACCGGAAGTAGTGAGTGAAGCTCCACACGTGCGGTTGGTTCAGAATTTGAAGGTTAAAGCTGAAGCGGCGGCAGGTCCAGGTGCTCTGTCCGCAGACTGAGGGCTAAACACAAGTGAGACCGGCCGGGGACGGTGTGTGAGCGGCGGACAGACGCAGACATGGATCCGATGAAGGCACAGCAGCTTGCGGCGGAGCTGGAGGTGGAGATGATGGCTGACATGTACAACCGGTAAACCCACACAGAGCTAATACTGGCCAATTTAGAGACGGCATTTTACACTTTGATTATTCCAATATCCCAGTCGAAACATTTAAGAGGATGTGACCGAACTTCTGTCCAAGACACATTGGTAAACTGGGTTATGTAACAGCCATCTGCGAGACAGGCACGTGAATTATATTGCAGCCATACCATACATTTTATATATATCATTCTACAGTCTACGAACCACACTTCTTTTTGAAAGGGAATGTAGCTTTGTGTTTATTGTCGTAATTGGTATAATTATACATTTAATTTAAGGCTTGATATTGTGTCATAAACAGATATAGCTACCTATAGTAATGGTCAATATGCCAAACATATCTGTATCTAATGTCTTCAAGAGAGTGGCTGCAGACCTCTACCAGAATGCATCTCACTTTCCACCGACACAGCGCTCACAATTTTCCACTAGTCTATGCTATAGACCAGGGGTCTTCAACGTTTTTCAGGCCAGGGACCCCCAAACAGATGGCGAACTGGGCCAGGGACCCCCTATTATATATATATACGGCATAGAATTGTGTTTTATATTAAATTGACCTTAGTGTCATTTATAAACATTGCTACTGTACTCTGTTATGGTACATCCAATACAAGGAAATAATACACAGGTTAATACTGTATTTTGCACTATAAAATTATATTATTTTAAAGTGAAATCAAAAGATTTCGCGACCCCCCTGCAGTACCTCCGCGACCCCCCTAGGGGTCGCGACCCCCCTGTTGAAGACCTTTGCTATAGACGACTCAATTACACGTTCTTTATGTTTTTTCCTTAGATCATCTATCTATTAAAGGTCATTAAATGTTATAACGCTCATTTAAATGCTCATTTAAATGAAGTACTTCAAGTACTTATGATTTGCTTGCTCCCATTATAATCTGTGTGGATTCCCACAACAACGTGTAGCTAGCTAGTTATCTCAGTACTACAAATGACTGGACTACTGGCGTTGCTAGAGCTGGGCGATATGGCATAAAAATAAAATCTCCGATTTAAAAACAAAAAAAAATCCAATTTTAATTGATTTTTCTCTGCCCTACTCAAAAACAAATCTCAAAACAATGCAACGTTCTTTTATAAAACAAATACAGTGGTACCTCACCTTACGAAATTAATTAGTTCCAGAAGTGGTTTCGTAACGTGAATTTTTCGTAAGTTGAGTAGCTATTTCAATGGAAAAAGCCTGATTCGTTCCAAGGCCCTGTTCCAAGTTTTTTTTTTTTATAGTGTAACTTTTTTTTATAGTGTAACACTGTGTTCTGCGTCCTGATTGGCTAAGAGATTGTAGACCCAGGACTAAACGTGGACTAAACCAGGTCTAAACAAGGTCTATACCTGGACTGGACCAGGACTAAACCTGGACTAAACCAGGACTGGACACCAGGATTAAAGCGCTGCGTGCGGGTCCATTTCCTGGTTTCATGCTAGCTCTGCTATTAGCAGCAGCACCGGTGTACCTCATGAGTCAAGGCTGAGGCGAGCAGCGAGGAGGGGAGGAGATGTGCTTCCCTCGGGACGGCACGCAGTCCGAGCGCATGAACGAACGCATGCAAGAGCTGCGGTGGTTTAATCCTGGCTTAATCCTGGTTTAATCCTGGTTTACACCTGGTTTACACCTGGTCTAGAGGAGGGTGCTCGCAGCCCCGCACCGGGTCATGCGTCCGCACGCAGTCTTCTCCCCCCTCCCCCTTCCCCCCACACTTCACTATTAACTCATTGAGTGCCGGCCTGTTTTCAGAATTCTATCCCCCAGAGTGCCGGACGTTTTAGTGTATTTTTACTGATTTTCCAAGACCCACAGAATACTGAGTTCTTTGACTATATAAACATGGCACACATCAAAATAAAGTGTTGACTCTCTTCTTTCACCTAGAAAAAAATTATGTTTCTAACCTTTTCGGTTCTCAAGTAATTGATAGTAGAACATAGGGAAGTTTCAGCAAAAACTGTTTTTTTTTTTTACCACAAAGTGGAGAAAACGAGCATTTTGTACTAAGAGTCATTTCGAGCAGATCAGTGATTTTGACGTCAATATTTATGGATTTAGTGACACCTCATCTTTTTTATATCATCATAGTTTTTATCAGATGGTTGATAAAGATATTCAAAGGACACTCGGAATCTAGACTATAAAACATTTTATCTCCATTCTTTTTTTCTTTATCTTTGTTAGTATTTCTGTCTGATGTACAATTTTTATGCTTTACCATTTCAGAATGACAAATGCGTGCCATCGGAAGTGTGTTCCTCCACATTACAAAGAGGCAGAGCTCACCAAAGGAGAGTCTGTGTGTTTGGACCGATGTGTGGCCAAATACTTGGACCTTCACGAGAGACTGGGGCGCAAACTAACCGAACTGTCCGTGCAGGATGAGGAGATGATGAGGAAAGGGGCTGTAGGGAGTGGATAAAAGGAAAAGAATTTAAAACAACAAAATATATAACCTGACTGGTGAGAAGCAACAGGGGATTTTTAGTAAAAATGGTGTTGCTGGAAACTGAAATAAAAAATGGGAAGTACTCTCTCAAGTGGGACTGAGCAGAAGCATGATATGAAAGAGTTACCCGTTTGTCTACAAATAACAAAAGTTCAACTGAATACACTTCTAGCCATGGACTCTAAGTAGTTGCCAATTGAAAGACACGTTTTTATCTTCCATCACAGGTGATCGTTTGTGTGACTATTTGGAAGGTCAAAGAATTCAACCAGATCCTTAATTTTGAAATATTTTAAGTTTTCTTTCTCATGAAACATGTTTTGAGATGCTCTTAAGACTACTTCAATAGGATGGTTAACATCTTGATCAAGCTGTTATGCAAGTGATGTCTATTGACAGTAAAATGATGGATGAAGCTGGATGCACTGAAGTCTATGCATCGTTTAGTCTATGAGAAGAACTTGATCTTTTTCTGGTGTTCTGGACTTTCTGATTACTTACAAGATTTTTACATAAATTATGTGAAAACTATTTTGTGCTTTGTCTGTGGACCATGTATTGATTTTTTTTTTTGTTCTGTTTTATTTGTCTTTTTTTTTTTATCTTAATGTTCAAATTGTCTCAAATAAACCAATACAATTATAAATGTATTTTTTTGTCGGTCAATACGTTCCTCGTTTATGATTTAAAGTGACAGTAGCAGTAACTCTGCAATCATAATGGAAACCTTTCCTCAGTGTGTGCCTGTCCCTTTAAGAAAAACAATGAGGAAGCGAAGACTGCAGTAATTTTCGTTTCCCCGTGAAAGTTTTATTTATAATCGCAGAGTTTACGCGTGAAAAGAGAACTAACAGTTGTGCTCTGCGACAGCCACAGTCCACATGAGCTGTTAAAGATAAATAACATAACTTTATCATTAAATCGTAAAGCAGCTGGAACATTACAAGCATGGTAAGCGATCATTTGGCAATATCAAAGTAAACTTATAGACACCTGTAATATCGTAGTCGATGTTTTAAAATGAACTGATTGTTTTTTTTTTTTAAACTGCGTAGATTTGTAGTCAATAGATGTAAACCTGTAGACAACTCTTGAGTTAATCTGTCACATAAAGAGTAGTTTAATTCCCATCCTCTTATTTGTGAATTTGTACAAAACATTTAAAAAGAGGAACTGAATGTATTCTAATTATCTAATATGACACCCTAATATTGTCAACGTAGTATATAACGGTATATAAATGTCTGATTCTAAATATTCTTCATTGACAAACAAATTTTTCTGAAGGGAAGAGTGATAAATCATGCATGAAGCCTTTGATTTACCCTTACATCTGAATATGTTTTACTTCAGACTTTTCTTTTGATGCAGTAATAGTTCACTTTTCTATATTATTTAAGGTCAATTCCTATTCAATGCAATGTTCTTGAATAGTGATTAGCTTGATAGCTAAAATATTTTGTGTTTATTGGCTACCTATTAAAAAAAAATCGAATTCAAATCAACATAACTCAGAAATGCGTGAAAAGTCCCTCAGTCGTCCAGGTAGAATCCATGATAAAAGGAGAAGTTCAATTTGTCAACTGGACAAAGTTTGTTTGGTTGAAAACGTTTCGCCGCTCATCCGAGAGGCTTCGTCAGCTCTGGTCCTTGTGCTGGTTAGACACTGCTTATATCTAGCTGCCAGGAGGCGCTCCGTACACTGAAAAAACTCTGAAAACGGTCCCCACTAATCTGTCTCTTTGTTTTTCAAATTACTCTGGCTAGTTTCGCCTCCCTATTCAACGTCTAACGACGGATTCTCTTTTTTGACAAAAATAGCCTCTTTAACCCCCCTCTCAAACCAGTTCTTTTCCCTGGCTACGATCTGAACCTCACTGTCCTCAAAAGAATGGCCCGTGGCTCAGTGTTGCCAACTCCCCAGCATCAGAAGTAGCTATTGGCCCGCCCAGAAGTAGCTAAAAGTAGCTAGACGAGCGAGCGGTCCAATCCAAACGTGAGAGCGGGGGGGGCACATCCTAACCTTTCTTACACTAACCTTTTATTGGTGTTGTTATTACATATACTTGTTTGTTTTTTATTTTTTTTATTTGTTTTTTATTTTTTAGATATTTTTTTTGGAGCTGTAGTCCAAGATCTATAGCTTGCTTTTTTATTTTGTGTGTTTTTTTTTTTTTTTGTGCTGTAGTTTAACTAAAGCTTTTTATTTATTTATTTATTTTTTTTTTGTGCTATAGTGGGCAAGCTATAGCTTTTTATTTTTTGTGCTAAAGAACTAGCTTTTTAAAACTTTTCTGTGCTTTTCAAAAGTACTTTTCAAAAGTACAGACTCCCGTCTGTACTTTTGTGTATACACTTTTGGTTGTGGCATTGCGATTGAATACAAGAGGAGAAAAAAGAAATGCTCTAAAGAATGAGAGGGATATGCACGTGACGAGAGAAACTGAATGACAGAAACAGAGAGAGGAATGACCAGACTCCGAGGCGATCTGACGAGATGGGAGGGAGCAGAGGAGAGACTGGTGAGTGTCTCTTCCACTGCCCCTCTCTGTCTGTGTCTCTCTGTCTCTTTCTCTGAACGGGGAAAGAGAGAAAACGGCGCAATTATTTTTTTCCCCCTCCCGCGATCTTGGAGCGTCTGATCACCAAAAAAAGTCGCTAGATTTGTCGCTAGTCGCTTTTGTCTAATTTTCTCGCTAGGGGGGTCCAGAAAGTAGCTAAAAATAGCGACAAAGTCGCTAAGTTGGCAACACTGCCGTGGCTTCTTTTGAGGACAGTGAGGTTCAGATCAGAACAAAGAGACAGATTAGTGGGGGTCGTTTTCAGAGTTTTTTCAGTGTAGGGAGCGCCTCCTGGCAGCGAGATATAAGCAGTGTCTAACCAGCACAAGGACCAGAGCTGACGAAGTCTCTCGGATGAGCGGCGAAACGTTTTCAACTTAACAAACTTTGTCCAGTTGACAAATTGAACTTCTCCTTTTATCATAACTCAGAAAATTAAAACAATGCAATAAACATTCACATGGATAAACACTAGAGTGGTCATTTACATTTTTTTTAGAGTTAGATACATTTAGAAGAGACCTTCACCAGGGCTTTTCTCTTCTCTGATGAGGGGATGGGTCCCTCATTTGTCCAGAATGGTGCAAGGTTGAAAAAACATCTTTGACATCAAATAGAAGCCATTTCAGTTAGATGGTTCTCGAATGAGCTGTACAGCATTATAAATACTAGTGCCTCAGAAGCTTTGAAAGCTTTTCTTCCTAACATCTCTGAAGAAAACAAATACAAATATTTTTGTATATGAATTTACCTTTATGGGTGATAAATTTAGATTTGTGGTGTAACAAAACGTTATTCGTTATACAGCTACAATGCCAAAATAAATGTATGTGTGTACATTGATTCTCACTATCCTACAGGCAATTATGTATTTTAAAACAATTTCTCTATTTTGATAACTAAGTGTGACGCCAGTGTGCTGCTTGTTCTGGTCACTAGATGGAAGCAACTGATGGGGAAGAGTTGGTCAGAGAGGCTGATGACCATGTAGCGCCCCCCAATGGTGTAATCAATGAAGTGCATGACGCTGGACAGGAGGAGGAAAATATGCAAGAACAGGTATGATTACTGTAAATTTCTGTTATAATCATTGTGAGAAGGAATGTCCCAGTTTGGCTAACAACAACAACAACAACAACAACAACAACAACAATTTGTCCTCTAGTAGATAGATGGATAGATAGATGGATAGATGGATAGATAGATATTTGTCCAGCTCTATGACATCAAATTTACAATCAAGTTAATTTGACAATTTGAGTTAATATAAATAAACATTTTTGCTTTTACCATTATTACAATTATTATTTGTCAACTCTTATGACTATACATATGTCCCCAGATTTATGTAAGTATAATAAAACAATTACCATTGTCTGTGATCCTTATATTTTTATGTGTAAAATGTGTCATGTGTAGTAAGCTGAGGTTTTCTTTTGTGAGATGGAGGAGTTTCTGGGCCCACAGCCTGAATACAACGAGGAGGAGGAGGAGAGGAAGTACTACAGAAGGAAGAGGCTGGGAGTGATCAAGAACGTGATTTCAGCCAGCGTCGCAGCCATGATCGTATATGGAGTTTACATGGGTGGGTTTCAAATCAACGGCATGACATGAGGAAAATACGCAATATACCAAAAAGAATGTGAACATTGTGATTTATGCATTTTACTGACACCGTTTTGAAACAGCTGAATAAAAACATATACTCAACAAAAATATAAACGCAACACTTTTGTTTTTGCTCCCATTTTTCCTGAGATGGACCCAAAGATCCAAAATTCACTACAGATACACAACACTACCATTTCTCTCAAACATTGTTCACAAATCTGTCCAAATGTGTGACAGCGAGCACCTCTGCCCCGCCGAGACAATCCACCCCACCTCACAGGTGCGCCACATCAAGATGCCGATCCGACATCATGACCAGTGCACAGATGCGCCCCAGACTGCCCACAATAAAAGGCCACCCCGAAATGTGCATTTTTTTTTTGCTTTATTGGGGGTCTGGGGACTCAGAACCAGTCAGTATCTGGTGTGACCACCATTTGCCTCATGCAGTGCAACACATCTTCTTCGCATAGAGTTTATCAGATTGTCAATTGTGGCCTGTGGAATGTTGGTCCACTCCTCTTCAATGGCTGTGCGAAGTTGCTGGATATTAGTGGGAGCTGGTACACGCTGTCGTATACGCCGGTCAAGCACATCCCAAACATGCTCAATGGGTGACATGTCCGGTGAGTATGCTGGCCATGCAAGAACTGGGACATTTTCAGCTTCCGAGAATTGTGTACAGATCCTTGCAACATGGGGCCATGCATTATCTTGCTGAAACATGAGGTGATGTTCATGGATGTATGGCACAACAATGGGCCTCAGGATCTCATCACGGTATCTCTGTGCATTCAAAATGCCATCAATAAAATGCACCTGTGTTCTTCGTCCATAACAGCCATTGAAGAGGAGTGGACCAACATTCCACAGGCCACAATTGACAATCTGATAAACTCTATGCGAAGAAGATGTGTTGCACTGCATGAGGCAAATGGTGGTCACACCAGATACTGACTGGTTCTGAGTCCCCAGACCCCCAATAAAGCAAAAAAAAAAAAATGCACATTTCGGGGTGGCCTTTTATTGTGGGCAGTCTGGGGCGCACCTGTGCACTGGTCATGATGTCGGATCGGCATCTTGATGTGGCGCATCTGTGAGGTGGGGTGGATTGTCTCGGCGGGGCAGAGGTGCTCGCTGTCACACATTTAGACAGATTTGAGAACAATGTTTGAGAGAAATGGTAGTGTTGTGTATCTGGAGTGAATTTTGGATCTTTGGGTCCATCTCAGGAAAAATGGGAGCAAAAACAAAAGTGTTGTGTTTATATTTTTGTTGAGTGTAATAACTTTATTTACTAGTTTTTAATCCAAGACAAACACAATAAAACAAGGGTGTCATGGCTAAACAAGACTTTTTTTATTGTTATTTTAAGACTTAAATTTGAACCACTGATGAACAGCAATGCATTTTTTGAACAAAAAATGCTTCATGGTTGGATGAAGACAGTGCGCAGTGGTCTAATTTTGTCTCACAGTATTATTTTTTAGCATACACTTTATGGGGGGAAAAGGTTACTCATTTAAAGTCAAAAGTTATATATATATAAATTAAACAAATTTTTTTTTGTTATGTGAATACCAGTCTCACTGTTAAAATATTATGTATGTCAGATTCAGTAGCCTATTCATAAACACCTTTATCTGGTTTAAGATGTACAATGAAAACAAGAACTAGACAAATCTGCTTTGTGACATTCTTTACACCACTGCTGTCAAACTACTCCTCTGCTGATCACACATACAGTTACCGGCTGTACTTGTACATTATGTTATGTCACCTCACAAGATCTTAAGACATGTGTTAGTTTCCGTTTAGACAATGTAGCATTTTAAATTCACTTTCTTAGTTTCTTAGTACAGTTTTTATGATACTATGTGATTACTTTATAGGGCCCCATAAGCATAAAGATTATTCAGATTATTGAGAAAAATGCATGTAACTTCTCTAGTGCCTTTGTCTGTAGATATTTGAATGATCTGTCTGGAAAGAGTTTAATATTCATTTTTCTATTCAGCATATATTCAGTTATAGGGGTTTTTATTGCTCAAAAATATATTTAAAAATGTTACTGTGAGTGGGGTTACCTCTCCACAGATCCAACCTGTCGGATGAGTTAAATGCCGTATTGTGGAACATTCTAGACATAGCAGGAACATCTCTTCTCACATCTCTTGCATGTAGTTCACTAGAAAATACTTTAAATATACCCAGCTTGAGGTAAAGTTTTGTTTTTGAGCCATATTTGTAATGCTTGTTTCATTATCGTTAAATAACAAGACTGAATATGGGTCATGCTTTGCTTGACCCATATTGGCTGAATCGGGTTGAGAGTCCATTACTCACATCTACCTGAATGTTTTTTATAGGGCTCTTACAGATGCAGCTCATCCTCCATTACGACATGACATATCGCGAGGTGAAATACAGCAACCTCGGCCTTCGGGATATCGACCAAAAGATGATGATGGGAATCAATGTAACCCCCATCATAGGTCTGCTCTACACCCCTCTGCTCATCAGGTACAAAACGAACTACCACTTCCAATTTAAAAGTGCGTGATGTAACTTTTCTACTGGAGGGTCCATCACTTGCTTGTCTCTGTGGAGATGTTACTGCTTTGCCTTGAATAATCCATGGTTTGATTATAAATGTAGCTATCTCCGAGGAAATATGCAGAAAAACCCACCAGGCAAAGTTACAAGCCAGTTCTGTGGAGAGGTAATCCAGCTCATAGTAAGAAGGCATACGCTATGTGTACAATTATTAGTATTAGTATTAGTATTTATGAGGATTAATTCTATAATTGAACAATTATAGTGTTCTCGGTTAATCCAAAATGTTAATAATACTCAAACCTGAATATTTAAAAAAGTAGAAGTGAGATATTTCTTGACCCAGCCTTGACATTTCAGGTTATTTTTCTTGTTCAGTGGTAGTCGGGTTTCAGCCTTCCTTACTTTGGCCATGTCTCTGAGCACTGAACACCTTGTACTTCTGGGCACTCCAGGTAGGTTGCAGATCTGTAATATGACAGTACTGGAGGATAATGGGTTCCTGGTTGCTTCATGCTTGATTCTTCTCACATCTCTTGCAGTTAATTTGCGTCTTTTTTTCTCCTCAGTGTTTCTTACGACACTGTTGACTATTTGCAACAAAACGTTTGATGGTTCTGTGAGCACGCCCCAATATTTTGACAATTTAAAGAGTGCTGCATCCCTCTGAAATAGTTTTTACAATTTTTGACTTTTCAGAGTGAGTACATTTTTTTTGGCCCATTTTGCTTGAGGAAAAGAAGCTGCCCAATAATTCTGCACCCCTTTATATAGGGTGTTGATCTCCTTACACCCTCCCACGTTAGACAAATACATCACCTTATATGCTTAACTTTCTATGGAGTGGCGGACCCTCCACCTTTAAAACAACCACATATACTAGTTGGTCACAGGCAGAGTACTTAGTTGCATTTACTCCAGTACTTTTCTTGTGTAACTTAATAATAAAATGTTATTTCTCAGAGTTGTTTTCTATCAACATACTTTTACTTTTAATATTTTTTAATGTACTCTTAAATGTAAAAATGCTGATTCCTCATTCCATTGTGAGACAACAGTCAGTGTAATTTTTGTTGACTATTCTCCTGTTCAGGTTTTTAGGCACCAAGTGGATGATGTTTTTGGCTTCAGGGATCTACGCTCTGTTCGTGTCCACTAACTACTGGGAGCGGTACTACACCCTGGTCCCATCAGCTGTGGCCATCGGAGCTGCCATCGTGCCTCTTTGGGCATCACTAGGGCACTACATGACCAGGTGAGAGACTTTTAATCAGAGTCTGTGAAAACTGCTGCGTTTGACATCAAAGTAAAGGAGGTTAGCAGAATATAGTCTTGCACTGTGGTCTGTCTTTGTTAGACATTCATTCATTCATTCATCTTCTTCCGCTTTTTCCATTTTCTGGGTCACGGAGACAGCAGTCCAAGCAGATCTGCTGCCCCGAACACAACGCTGAAGTGCTAATAATATCTGCTGCAAATCACATGTTAACGTACCCTAGTTAAATTGTGTAATGACTTTGGTTAGAAAGAATCTGAGGTAGTCTGACGTACTTAAGCTTCCTATATTTTTTTGAATTACATTTCACATCAGGATCCTCTTGAGGGATTGTAAACAAAAATAATATCAGAGAAATCCAATTTCAAAAAGGCATCATAAGATCATGGAGAGGGTTGCATTCAGAATTGCTTTGAGTCCCAATCCAAAATGCCAATCACTAGGAGGAATGCTAGGAGGAAGAAGGTTTTCTGTGGAAATGAAATTTAAAATGGACAGGAAACACATTCTATTGTTCATTTAAACTCTAAAAATAGTGAACTCACATTCTGCTTAATTTAGGGAACTGAAACTAGGGGGGCTGTTGAGTATCTAATGCATTAAAGAAAACAACTTTTAGTTTAATGCTAGCTTAACTTTTTTCAAAGTACTAGTAGTTATATAATCTAAAACAGTGGTTTGTCAATATTTGCACAAAATTTTCAAATTCACTGTTTTCTGGTCCAACACAAAGCAAACAAAACATTTCTAGCTAATTTTATGTCTAGAAGGCTTGTTAGGATGGTCAAAGCACCAGCAACCAATCAGTAAAATGCATACCTAATGATAAATACATTGTTGTTATAGCTTTATGTTGTAGATTTTTATTTATCTAATTTTATATGATACTTGCATCATTCTTGGCTTTTTAAAGCATGTAGTATTTGCTGTATTATTTATATTTTTTTGCTGTTTTCCCCAGGATGGCCCAGCAATATTACGAGTACGTGAATTACAAAGAGGAGCACGTTCAGGAGCAGAAGAAGCTCCCGAAAGGCGCCTGTCACAGCTACATCATTGTTTTCCACTCTCTCTTCCACATTATCTTCAACGTGAGTGTCTCTGCGGAGAGCTCTGCAAATTGAGTTCATATAAAAAAGTAACTTTAAGATAGCAGTTAAGTTTCTGTTTGTGTGTTTTCTTTTTTCTCACAGTTAAGTTTCGTCTTCGCTCAGTTCCCCATGCGTCTCATCCTGCATCACTACCTCATTGACAACACATCGCACATTCTCTGCAATGTCAAGTCATGTGGTGAATATACAATGAACTTTTCATTTGAGTTAATGTCCCTCTTAATTAATTCTTTGTGTAACTTTAGTGATGGAAATTCACCACTTGCTTCATTATTACTTCACCTGTAACCACAGTATGGTCTAATTTGGCATCCAATTATGGTATAATCTTGCAAAGTTGTTTTTATTGCTATTGGCTTACAGGTGGCACCTACTTGTCTCCACGGTGATAGGAGTTTTATGCTAAATTGTGGAAAATCCCAGGCAAAGTAATAACATCTCCAAACAGACAGAAAGGTATCAGCTTCTCTACCAAAAAAGTTACACCTTTACACCTCAACTTATCAAGGAGCAATAAGATTTTAGATCAGACTGAAATTGCCCCCAAAAAACAAAAAGCAAGTGGTCTCTACAAAAAGCAAGTGGCATTGCGTTTTACTTTTTCTTTTTCCTTTGACCTACATAATAAATTGTGCCCTCTTTTGTGCTAGGTGCCCAGATAAGTGGACTGATCCCTGGGTTTAATACGACTGTGTTATCCAGCCTGCCTCGGTCCATGCTGTTGATTGAAGTTGAAAGCGTCCTCATGGCCTTTGCCTTTTTGTCTATGATCATGGTACAAAACAACACTACTCACTTTGACCTGGCTCTATTGCAGTTTGCTTTTCTTGGTTTACTTATGTATAGGGCTGTGGTTGACTAAAGACATGTCCTGCTGATTAGTCAACTTTATATATCTCCCACCCAAACCGCACTCACAAGATTATAATCACACTGGAGATAAAAACAAAACAACTATGTATGCACAAAACAATATAAAAACGATGAATGATGAGTTTCACTTCCAGTGTCTGCAAATGAATCTCTGACCAAGATCTAAATCGAAATTGCGTGCTACTAGTCCAAATGCATTAACCTTGTCTATGCTCTTGTGTTTAGTTCCTGGTTTTATGTGGGCCTGCATATCGTCCAACAGAAGAGATCGACCTCCGCAGCATCGGGTGGGGAAACATCTTCCAGCTTCCATTCAAGCACCACCGGGATTATCGCCTGAGACTCCTCTGTCCTTTCTTCATCTACAGCGGATTTGAAATAGCATTTGTTGTGTCTGGATTCTCACTGGTACACTGCTTTTATCAATATTCCAATCAAACATAGCAATATGACCCCATACTTATTATTGCTGAATAGATTGTATTATGTCCATCCATGGGTTTCAGGAATGATAAAAAATTAGCACCACTGCCTTAGCAACTAACAATTTAAATATACATATTTTATCTCTTTAATGGAAAAAGTCCTCAAAATGTTGCACATAACAGGAAGCTGAGACCTAAACAGCCCACTACTAAACTAAATTATTAAATGACTATTATTTGTCAACGATTTCAGCTATAGCAAAAGGAGAAATTCAATTTGTCAACTGGACAAAGTTTATTTGGTCGAATACGTTTCGGAGCTCATCCAAGCTACTTCTTCAGTTCTGGCTAGAGTGCTGGTGGACACTGCTTATAACTAGCTGCAGGGAGGAGCTAAATACAATGAAATTACTATGAAACTATCACACCTATTTGTTTTCAGTTTCTGTTAATTAAGCCTATTCAATATGCAGTGGAGTGTGGGATCTTGTTAGCAGAACCATTCAGGACCATAATGGGTCTGTTCAATGTACGGCTTCATCTGCTGTACACCTCCACCTAAAAGCCACGGGCCACTCCTTTGAGGACAGTGAGGTACAGATCTTTGCCAGAGAAAAGAACTGGTTTGAGAGGGGAATTAAAGAGGCTATTTTTGTCAAAAAAGAGAACCCTTCCTTGAACAGAAATGGAGGTCTCAGACATAATTTGTCTCCCATCTATAACTCTATCCTCAAACCTAAATCAAAACAAAGAAAACAATAGGGTTAACCAGGTCAGGTCCAGAGGTGTGAAAACAGCCATTATGGGCCTAAATAGCTATGCTAACAAGATTCCACACTCACTGCATATTTAATAGGCTTAACTAACAAAAACTGAAAACAAATATGTGTAATTTCATTGTAGTTAGCTCCTCCCTGCACCTAGAGCAGTGTCCACCAGCACTCTAGCCAGAACTGAAGAAGCAGTTTGGATGAGCTGTGAAACGTATTCGACCAAATAAACTTTTGTCCAGTTGATAAATTGAATTTCTCCTTTTGCCATGGATTCTACCTGGATGACTAAGGGATTCTTCAAACAATTTGAGCTATAGCATCTCATTTGTTCGATGGCCTGGACCACTTTAGATTTTTTGAATAAATAGCCCCTTAGCTGTCTAGGATTTCACTCAGAAAGCTTTAGCTTTGATCTGGCTGGCTAGTCATTACAAATCAAACTACTTAATTAAACTTGCCTATTTTTTCTTTTAACAATTTATAAAAATGCTCTGTTCCTGCCTAGCATATTGTTATGTCTTATGTTTGGGAGAAATATTATTGACAAACAAAGGAGGAAATGATAACGCTTAATCTTTAAATACGCATACCTATGCAATATTTTACTTAAGGCATCTTTTCTTCCTCCAGTCCTATGGCGTCTGTGCATTGGGGCTGAAGCAATTGTGGCTCATCATTATTGTCTATGGGCTTTCTGCATCAGTTTTCTCCTCCCTGTCCTTGTGCCTGCTGCGTCTGCCCCGCTGGGTGTGCCTGATAGGGGGTGCTATTGTCCATGGGGCTCTCATCATTGCTCTCCTGGCGTTCTCCCCGGTCCCAGGAGGGAATCAGTGTGGAAGAGTTCCACCCCAAAACAGCCCAGACTACCTTGCACCGATCCTGATCATAACAATACTGTGGGGTCTCGGGACAGCTCTGAACAAGACTGGCGTTGGGAGTGAGTACAGTAATATTTGTACAACTAGTCAAATTAGCCTTTTAAACATATTTGATCATGTTGGTTATGTTGGTTATTTATTTTTGTTTAATTCATCTGAACATCACTGCGTAACAAGATAACAGATATGAGAGTTTTTCCAATATTAAATCTTCATTTAAGTATATATTATACATATCTCTAATACCTAAAATATACACATTCCTGGGTCCGCCACCTTCTTGCCTTCTTGCCTTATTTCTTTTTCGTAAACATAATTAAATGAATGTAAGATATGCAAGTTTATTGCCATACTGTGGATCCAGACAAAGAAATTATATCTTTTTTTTAATTTATTTTTTTAGCTTTATACCATGTCATAACATTCTTCTTCCCTCAAAAACATGCCTGAATAGGCTTTACATGTCATTCACACATATTTAAGTAATTTAGCGATCTCTCCCAGGCCTTATTCGAACCTCCTTACGGTTAGCTTTAAGATTCTGTGCAATACTCAGCCCAGTCTATGTCATCTGTGCTCCCATATGACAATTCCCCATAAATATTAAAAAAAATGATACATAACTGTACACAGCAACTTGACAAATTTAAACTTCATTAGTGGGGTGCACACTGATTGTGTTGTGAGAGAGCTGTGAAGGTGGAGTTCATTTGCACAGGAAGCAATGGGAGAGGGGACCTATTATGTTACTACATTGGTTATGGCAAATATAGCATGTTCAAAACAAAAGGTACCATGGTGATGTTGGTGATCAATTAATACTCCCCTCTTTAAAGTTGACCCAACAGTTATGCTTTTATAATAATAATAATAATAATAATAATAATAATAATAATAATAATAATAATAATATAGTACTTGCATAGTGCTTTTCATGACACTCAAAGAGACTTCACATAGATCCAAAGACACACAAACACAAATGAAAAAACAGATAAACAGGAGATGCAGTTATTTAGGCAGTTTTGAACAGGTGAGTTTTTAGGGCTTTTTTGAAGATGGGGAGTATGGATGAGGTTTGGGCAGGGAGTTCCAGAGGGTGGGGGCAGCAGTCCTGGTGGGAGGAGACGGGAGGTTTGCGTCAGCTGATCTGAGGGCATGGGCGGGGGTGTGGTGGTGGAGGAGCTCAGAGAGGTAGGTGGGGGCCAGGTTATGGAGGGACTTGTACGCAATGGTGAGAAGTCTGAATTGGATCTGTTGAGGGATGGGGAGCCAGTGGAGATCTTTGAGGACAGGGGTGATGTGTTCATGGGAGGAGGTGCGAATGCGGAGGAGGGCAACAGAGTTCTGGATGTACTGAAGTCTACTGAGGAGTTTGGAGGATGAACCGTAGAGCAGGCTATTGCAGTAATCAAGGCAGGAGGTGACAAAGGTGTGGATGAGGGTTTCAGCAGACTGAGGGGAGAGGGATGGGCGGAGGCAAGCGATGTTGCAAAGGTGATAAAAGGCAGCTTTGGTGATGAGTTTGATGTGATGTTCGTAGGAAAGGGTCTGATTGAAGGTGATGCCAAGATTACGGAGTTGGGAGGAGGAGGAGACTGAGGAGCTGTCGATGGAGAGGGTGAGGTTATTGTGGGTTTTTGTGAGTGTTTTGGGGCCAATGATGATTATTTCTTTTTTTGTCACAGTTGTGTTGAAGGAAATTTGATTTGAGAATTTGATTTGCGAGGGTGGAGTGTGTGGCCGGGGTTATGGATTTGGTGGACAGGTAAAGTTGTATGTCATCTACAAAACAGTGGAAGGCCGTGGCAGCGGATTATATGACCAAGGGGCAGGATGTAGAGGATGAAGAGGACGGGGCCGAGAACTGAACCTTGGGGGACACCTTGAGTGAGTGAATCAGAGGGGGACTTGCAGTGGTTGATGTGAATTATTTGATGCCTATCAGTGAGGTAGGAGGTGAACCAGGAGAGGGCTGTGTCGGTGATGTTGAAGGTGGTCTGCAGGTGGGAGAGAAGGATGGAGTGGTCTATGGTGTCAGAAGCTGTTTTAAAACCAATAAAAACATGTTTATTATTTACATAGATAGTAAAGTACATATTAACTATAATTATGACCAATGAATCTGAACACTGACACAAACTCTTTGTCTTGCAGTTCTGGTCGGGATTCTGTACGCAGAGGAGAAAGAGCGTCTTGACTTTGTTTATACCATCTATCACTGGCTTCAGGCTGTGGCCATTTTTGTAGTGTACTTGTGGTCTGAAATGCCTATGAGGGTGTGTATCTTCAGTGCAGCAACTGTGAAAAATCTAAAATAAAAACGTTGTCTAATATTTTACCTTTTGCCTACCTCAGGCCAAACTGTCTATCCTCTTGGCGATGTTATTGTTGGCCTGTTATTGTTACTGGGTAATGGAGAGGAGGCTGGTCAGAAGAGTGCCCTACAGATTGCCTCGAATTCCCCGTCCAAGACACAAGGTACAAGACAGTAAAGTGTGGTATATATTTCAGCTACCAATGACCCTTAAAACAGTTGTGAAAAAGGATATGATGTGAAATTTGGATGCAGAGGTTGGGGTTTGAAAGCTTAAAAACATGGTGCCTGATTTTTACTGTCTTAAAAATGTGAAAAACAGAATTAGTATTTTAAACTGTAAGTTATTTCTCACTTACCTTATGCATAATACTATTTTTAATAATACAATTACATTTCTTATTTCTTTATCTTGTAATAAATTGGCAAAAATCTGAAGGGGTACCTACAGGCAATGAAATAAATTATCAACCTTTTTAGACATAAAATACGTTGTTTATTATTTGGACCAATGTGAAAATACTAAATAAGTTCTCTTTCTGTTGAGATTTGTCTCACATCTTTTTTTTTCCCCTTAAATGATTCATTTAGTAATGAATAGTTGGAAAAAACAAGTCATTTATTTTTCTCTAAACATTTCATCCTCACCTACCATTTAAAACATTGCTTATTATTTAGCTAAAAAAAATCACTTTTACTCTCAATGTTCCAAATGAATCATCAATTAATACTGAATGATCAGGCAATGCAGCTTTTAACTGAACATTACATACAAAAATATATATATGTTAACATTTTGTAGATGCTGTAATTCAGTGTGGTGAATCATATTGAAATGTTTCTTTTAATGCACTGGTTACATCCCATCAGCTGTTGGCCAGTCATCGCTGTCCAATTTGTGCCCACAGGTCAAAGGCTACCGATATCTGGAAGAGGACAACTCCGATGAGTCAGACTCGGAAGACAGTGATGAAGATGATGAAGACTATGACAAAGAGGAGGAGACGGAGGACGAGGAGCATGTGCCCGGGGAGGAGGGCGACCTTGGATATGAGGGTGACCTTGATGGAGGGGCGCGCGAACATGACCCACCCAAGGGTCAGCGGCGGTGCAGGCAACAGAAAGAAAATAGGGTGAGGGAGGGGGAGGGGGAGAGGGGAGGGCTGGTGAGAGCTGGTGAGAGGAGAGAGAGGAAGAATCAGGAAACTGTGGAGAAAATATGAACAAAGGATGGTCATAGGGATCTCATGATGTAAAATATTGTTCCAATTTCTGACAGAAATTGGTTCACACAGAAACTACATTTAAACTGGAACTAATGTGGAACTAAATCTGGATTAGACTAGTCCAGGACTATCGAAAGTCTACATTAGGACTAAACTGGGCTCAAATGTGTGAATGCATGCATTTTTAATTCATTCAATAAGCAAAACAGCTGTATACATTATAATTCTAAGCATTAGCCAAACCCCATCCAAAAAAGTACAGAGTCTGACCATCCAATATCAGGACAATCAGGACAAGTGCTTACAAAGAGTATAGCATTTTTTGAGTTTTACATGTTGAAATGCACTTTGCAAGTGTTCATGTATCGTTCTTACTCACATTCATAAAGTAGGTAATTAAGGAAAAAAACATTCACTCTCACTATTTACTATTGGCAATAAGAATTACTCAGTTTTTGATTTTTCAGACAGCCAAGGTTGAATTACATATACGTTTTTATTTTTGTTGAAATTGCACTCAGTGTTTTAATGAAGTAATTTAAGGAGTTTTTAAAGTCTACAGTTGTCTGAGTGCTAACAAAAATCATTTTCTGTGTCCATAATCACAAGCCTTGTTTTGCTTTGTTTTGTTGTATTTGTTATATTTCAGCTAACTACTGCTCATTGTCTGACAGGCTCATTGATGCTCAGACAATACTGCTCTCTTCACAATTTGGCTGGTTTTAAATTGTGATGTTGGTTAAATGTATTCTCGAAAAGGCACATCACCTGCATGATTCTATGAAAATAGTATGTTAAAACTATACTTTATTTGTTCCCAAAGGGCAATTTAAGCACCCTGAGCAGTAAAATGCAATAATAATAGGCAAACAGGTCAACAGACCTACTGTCAGTGCAGTTTGCTTTGAGTAACAACTCTCAGGATAAAAGTGTCCCTTGTCTCTGTCCTGAAGCTGGGGCATCGCAGCAGTGTCCAGGGGAAGCCATGTGAGGTCTGGAGACACAATACAAAGACTAAGCCTATCTCTCCACTCTGTTGTCTTGGCCAGTGATGAGACAGACCATTCTCTCGTGTTTCCTCTGGAACATCTTCTGCCATATTTGGTGTAGAAAGTCTGTTCCATTGATGTACAGGAAAAACAAACTCCTGTCCTTTGAAATGCACAAGCTGTATTTCTTAGTTCAAGGTCAAAATCCCAAAATGTTAAGTTAAAAATGTAAGGTCAAAAAAACAAAACAAAAAAAACACACATTTAAAAACTACTGAATGTGACAGCCAGATGGCCAAAAGAGCATCCAACCATGACCACAGCACACCACGAAAAGGTTTTATGCCATACTGTGGATGTGAAGATTATACTTATATCTATGGTTTTCAGTGAAATATAAAGAAAACCAAAAAGCCACTATTTTTACTTTTACATTTGTTTATGAAATTTAGTTTTACGACAAATTTAATTCCGTGTTTTCCCAGGAATCCAGTCAGCAGAAATCATACACTATTTTAATTGAGAATTCATTTTAAATTTATTAAGGTATCACATAGTTGAATGAAAGAAAAAGCAATTAATGTTGAAAGTATGACAATGGTGCGATGTTCACCTTGACACAGTATCTTGAAAAGTGCCTTGTATTACTGCTATAGTTGTCAATTTACTGATGCTTTGTTTTGACCACTGAAGAATTGTGTTAACAAATGACACATTAATTTCACTTATGTTTCTAAAATGTGTCAAAGCTGCATATTTTTGCACTGTGATGATACGGGTACTAATTAAAACAGCATGTATTTTATTCTCAAACAATGTGTCACTATCTTACCATTGTGTTTCACTCAGAGTGATGGTAGGAGGCTGTGCTGTAAATAAAAAAGTGATGTAATCAAACTGTTACTATGGAAATTTAGTAGAAGTAAGAAGAGAGATACTCAGTAGATGTGACATAATGCTTTTCATGTAAATGCATTGTTTGTTTGTATGTGAATTGGTGATGTCCACTGGTAATGAGTGTTATGCCAAACATGCTACAAATCATCATTGTTAAAGGTGCATTGTATAACCTTTCTGGTGAAGGGTCTGTCAAATGTTTTTCTACATGGAAATGCTATTGCTTTGTCTGAAATGTATAGAATTAAACCTTTCTATCATCATGGAGACCAACCCAGGCAAAGTTACTGGTCAGATCTGTGGAGAGGCAACACCACTCACAGTCAGAATGTCTGTTTTTCTAGGTTTTGAGCTGTAAAACCACCTGTAATTGTAAATGTAAGGTAGAGCTGTTTAATAACATAATGTGGAACATTCCAGGCAGAGAAATGACATATCCATAGAAACAAGCAGGTGATGGACCCCCAACCAAAAAGTTACACAATTCATCTTTAAAACTACAAATAGGTTGCTTAACATCACAACAATCAACACAATTTAATAGTTTAAAGATCCCATGACATGGTACTTCTTGATGCTTTTATATGGTGCCTTAATGGTTCCCTAATACTGTAAATGAATCCTTCTTCAAAATCAACACTCAGTGCATGAGGAGGGGGGGGCAAATGCGTCGCTGGTTCCTTGTTTTAGCGGTGCGCTGTGGCTGGCTCCACTTCCGTGTGTATAAGCGCGAAGGAAGAAAGGAGAGCCGTTTCAATGAAAAAAACACATTTTCACAGAAAAAAAAAATTAAACCACTGCTGTTTCACAGGTCCAGAGGGTCTGATAAAGGACTTCCGAGCCTGGAAACATTCTGACGTGCCTCCAGGCAAATAAAAAACGCATTTCGCATTGCGTAGCTCATTCGCGGTCCAAACTCTCTGGGCGTGATTTCCAGAAAATGTGGGTAGAAAAACAGATGTGGGGGGTGGGGGTGGAACTGCATTTTCCGTGTGACGTCAGAAAGTTTCCTTGTTCAGAATCGCCCGTTTGAGCTGTGTTTTTTTTCAAACGCAGAAAAGGACCGCAAATGCTCAGTTTACACATTTCGCAACTTTTAGCCATGGGGGGGGGCTCCACTGGTTTATACTGGGCCCATCCGCATGAAAAAAACACAGTGTGTTCTCCTTCAGTTCAAATGGAATTTGAATTATTTTTTCACTATTGCAAAATGTGGTAGCAATGACAAAAGTGTGATTATTCTCATTTAAAGAACCATAAATTTAATATATTTTTGTGGAGCCAATCCGTATAATGAGAAAGCAGAGTTTAATACTTTTGAATTTTCATTTGTTTTTTTCTTTCAAAAATGGTGAAAGCAATATAGGCCCCTCCCCTCTATATGAAATGTATAAATGCAGCCTCTATTATGGAGGACTGTCAATGAATAGCCTGTTAATTTCTATCTGATCTATGGGACTGCTTTTAGTGGTTGATACTTGTTATTGTTAGAAATTATTATTTGCCAGGATATTATAACAACACACTTTTTGACCCCGTGTCACCATTTTGGATTCAGTGCATTCACTAATTCAGTCAGCAAGTCCTTATAAATAAACCTCTTATCATAATCAAGCTTACCATAGAAATAGAAATACATGCACAAGATTAGTGACTTAAAAGTGACCTCCAAATGTATTATCTTTGATGCTCTTATCTTTCAATTCCTCCCTAAATATTGGCTAAATTATTGCACAGGTGACCCAACATTGTCTAACCACTTTTACAAATAATTCCAAACATAATACAACATTTTTGTCATGATTCTCAGTTTAATTCACTTCTAGAACAAAATGAGCGTTGATAGAAAATGAGCTGACAGGTGGAGGTAGTTGCTCTTATGGGATACTGGTTTGGACTGGTTTGATCCCCTATCCGAATAATGGGGCCGTGTTCAGGTCCCTCTCAGTGGCGAATGCGTCTGATGGACTGGATTTTGGGGGTCTGGCAGTGGGACCCCCAGTTCCTCCAGTGCTGGTAGTCGCCACTGTGCTTCTCACACTCCATGATGTACTGCTGCCCCCTGTAGCCCGGGTACTCGTAGCACACAAAGCTAAACAAGATGGGGAAAAAAGTAGATTTATGAACACTATTAAAAGTGCACTATGTAACTTTGGGAGTTTTGTTATCTCTTTGTCTGCACAGAAATATTATTGCTTTGCCTGGCATGTTCCCCAAAATGACATCAAACTTTTTTCTTTTTTCTTAAAGTATAGGTGTTTTTATTGCTAAAGGAATCATGTCGCTTACTTGCCAAAAATGCATGTACATTTTTATTTTGCCAATCAACACGTTTTCCAAAAAAATATTTGTCCTACTTATGTAAACCATGTGTTTTGCTATATATATATATATGCTATATTTGATCCTGTTCAAGCAAAGAAGCCAAAATGACCCTAACTTAAAGGTCACAAAATAGGCTATATACAAAACATGTGTACCACTAACTTAAGAGTGATTGGTAAAACACTTCAAATAAGTACTAGGTATATTATCTAATCATTATCTGATTATGCAATACACTCAGATTGAAAATATTACATGATAGATTCAACATTTTGATTTTTGAGTGCAGACTACGGTTGAAAATGGGAAAGTTTTGTATTGATCGAGCGACTGAATTGTGCTCCCAGGCTTGATCAATATCTAATTTTAGCATTTTAAGAAAACACTTAAAAGTATCTTTTGTATTATAAAGACAATTTGATTATACATTTGTAAGTAAAATGTGTCTTTTATGTTAGAGTAGTTTGGGGTACATCTATGTATCTAAGCGTTATTATTTTTGAGGGACTTGAATGTACCACAAAGTAACACCAGTAATACAACAGTTAGGAAAAAAAAGTGATTTAATGCCCTTTGGTGTCACTTTTGGCATAGTATTCTACATAATGATGTTTGCGTGTATCCTATAACGATAATTACCCAAGATGTCAGTGAATTGGACAAAGTGTGTTAGATGAGGCCAGTTAAGTTCAGCATTTTATTATTGTGCTACGTTGTACTATAATTTTGATCAACTGAAGATCCGCTTCTGATAATGACAAAGTAATAGTAATAAAATGCAGAGTACACAATTATATTTCTGCCACCCATTTTAAGTTATACAGTTTGCAACTAGGGGTGGGTGTTTTTCAGACAATATTTTAACATTGCATTATGTGCTAAAATGTGCTTTGTGGTGTCTTAGTTTAGGTCCAAGTCTAGCACAGAACATGAATGGACCCCTACATTTAATTTGTAGAAATACCACTTTATGCCCTTGTTCAGGAGATTATAATAGATGATTTAGTCTCTTTTTGGGTCAAAATAATTAACTTGAGTAAAATAAGGCAAGATGCTGAATGCTGTGGTACTTACGCTCCACACTGCACATGCATGGACCCAACCTCAGGCCTGAACCAGCCCATGGCCTGCAGGGAGGGGTAGTCATCGCACAGCTCGGTACAGCGCCCCATGAAGTTCTCCCTCTCATAGATCGTCATACGGCTGCTATGGTGAGACTGTGGAGGAGGAGAAAAAGGAGGTGGGATTGTGTCAAAATGTGTTCCAAATATGTCAGGCAGATGCACTGAATGATTTGTCCCGGGCTATTTTTACTCTTTCTGACATTCAAAATATGGAGAACTTGTTTTGGAAGCCATTTTGTGTCCTTTCCCAGATTTTTTGACACCCGCAGAACCAGAGATGAAGAGAAAAGCTAATTTAGGATACCAGCGTAAAAAACAAAATCTTAATATAGACACATCAAATTGTATGTGCACTGTATGTACATACAATATATATTATATTGTGATGAGTGAGCTACTGTATCCAAATTATATCCTTTGTGCATCAATAAAG
Organism: Paratrypauchen microcephalus; assembly: GCA_036785185.1. Taxonomy (NCBI): domain Eukaryota; kingdom Metazoa; phylum Chordata; class Actinopteri; order Gobiiformes; family Gobiidae; genus Paratrypauchen; species Paratrypauchen microcephalus. The sequence goes on from JAVJIX010000059.1 coordinate 3,684,576, forward strand.
TTTGTCTAAGTCTAAGTACATGTGAACTATTTTAAAACAGAAAGGCACTACCCTATGTGATTAGGAATTCTACACCAGAAAAAGTATACTACTATTACTTCTACTACTACTACTATTACTACTACTGCTTTACAATGAATTAATCATTCACTCTACACTCAGTAGTGGTAAGCTACATCTTCTATTTAGTAATTATTTTCTCTGATAAATGTAATTCAGTCACTTTGCCCATTCTGTACTCACAGCGCAGTAGATGGGGCGGAAAGACTTGAACCACTCGGTATGATAGGACAGGTTGCCGGTGTAGGACTCCCAGTTTGGGTACTCTCCACGCTCCAGGGTAAACTGCTGTCCCTCAAAGTGATGGTGCTCATAACCAACCCAACTGAAAGATACAGTATATGACACAATCTCTAATCAATACATGAACGTGTGGACAGGAGACAGGTGAGAGCAAGCTTGTATCTAGTCAACAGCACACTGGCCACAAGTAATATTACAGGTCATCTCTTCTGAACAAACCTTTTGGCTGCAATCAGTAACGAGTACCAGTATTGTGTCACAGGCAATTTGGATGATAATTTCACATGATTATTTATCAATCTACAAAATACGTGTGATGTGTTGAAATCTTTAGAAGCAAAAGTCACATTTGGATTGGCTAACTAACAGTGAAGTAGGAACAGACGCTGGCCCAGTTTTAGCCTCTCACTGTCTCTGTTTTGTATCTAAGTCACTCTCGCCTTTTCCTCAGTAAAAATTGAACACGGTAGCTGGAGGAGTGTAACCCCATCAGTGCGCACTGCTCGTGGGATGGAGCGGCCAAATCGAGGTGGGGTTTTTAAAATCGTGGGAGCCTGGGCACTACTTTCTCTGGTCTCATTTACGTCTCGGAGCCAGTCAGCTGTCCACAGAGACGTGCAGGCGTACAGGCCGATGACTCACGCTCCACTCTCCACTCGGATGGAGCGGATGTTGTCGAAGCCGCAGTCGTGGATGTTGCAGCACTCCGCGGTGAACTCCATGCACTTGCCCTGGAAGTGCTCCTGCTCGAAGACCGTGACCTGCGCGGGGCAAGAGAGAGGGCAGAGGTAAACCAGGAGGCCGAGTGAATGTGTTCTATACATTGATGATGTGTAGAAAACGTATAGCCAATTTACCTTGAAGAAAGGAGCCATCCCCATGCCATAAGAGTACATGGAGGAGTGATTATAGAAGTTTTTATGAAATCTGTTCATCTGTAGACGAAAAAAAATGATTTTAATATTAGGTTAGGCTTTCTGATTTTTCCTTTTTGACATAACCAACTGTAATCTACTGTTGAATCCACACCAAAAGGCCCTTTACTCTTTTCCTTACCGCTGTGATGTTCACGGATCTCCTCACGCACCAAAATCCCGCTGGCGTAAACTTTTGTGTGAACCTGGCTCTTTGGTTTTATACTCACGTCCACGCGGCTGGCACGTGCCTGCGCGCGCGTGCTTGTGCAGCCCCTTTATGAAAACGACGATAGCCCCCTGTAAAGAGTTTGACTGAGTCAAAATGAGGCATTTGTCAAGGTATTTAATGTTCTCAAAATGTGAAAATGTGACACGTCCAGCACACTACTTTTACGCATGAACCAAACAGCTCTTCACTGCCTTTAATACCGTAATGACTATTAGACAGTACTGACATATTTCATTTTAAATAACCACTTATACACCACACATCCATACATTCAGATGGGTTTTGTTTATAAGCTCAATTATATTTAACTTTCCAACTTTGTTTGGAGCTTTGGTTACGTGCGCGTGAACTTGAACGCCTCCTATATGCGCGTGCGTGTGGGGAAAGCGTGAAGGCGCGCGCCCGTGCCCCTCTCGGGGCCCTAAACCTCACTCAGCCTGTTTTTTTCACTATCTTTGTTGTAGCCCAGTGTGGTCTGTCCACTCAGCACTTAAGGGTGCGCTGAATGCCTCCTGTTGTTGCGCTGTTCTGTGGGTCAGCAGTGCCATCGTACAGCGCAACAAAAGCCCGCTCTATATGCAGAGAATGAGTGGATTTGTTAAAGCAAGTGATGGACCTGCTTCAAATGGTAGAGGACAAATCAAATCAGTGGTGATGTTAATGTGTTAATTTTTGTCCAGGCTATACTCATTAAGGTTTTTTGAACCTAGAAAGTTTCTTTCCGCAAACATGTTCTTTGAAGAAGAAGAAGAAGAAGAAGAAGAAGAAGAAGAAGAAGAAGAAGAAGAAGAAGAAGAAGAAGAAGATTAAGCCTTTATTGGTCTCACACACAATGACACACAGTGACACACAGGAGAAATTTGACTTCTGCATTTGACCCATCCTTTTCAGGAGCAGTGAGCAGCCATCTTTTTCGGTGCTTATTATTTCCACCCATAAGTATACTGCCCTAAACAATTAACATTTGTATTTTGAGTTACCAAACATTGTAATATTTGTTTCTTAATATCGGATTTACAATCAAGTCACCTGCAGAGGCCTAAATTATTCAGAAACAGTCAGAAACACAAAAGTGTGTAAAGTGTAACATGTAGTGTGGGCCCACACAGATGGTTTGGACCCAGAATATTCTACACCACGATTGGGATTGGCAGAGAACCAAAGCAGCATCCAGGAAGAGGGCAGGTGTACTTTATTTGTTATTTTGACAATTATTGGAACTCAAAGAATTTTCTTATGATCCACTTGGTGTGAAAATGAACTAAACAAAACTATACAGTTGTGTTGTTGATTTTATCTTCTGTCAGGGTCACATTTCTGTAGTAACCCCTGTGCCCTTGTCTCTATAGAGTTTTGCAATGCTGCACCTTTTCTAGGACACAATGGACCTTGGTTCCCATGGCAACATAAACTTTGCGTCATCGGGTGGTCCTCATCCTTGACATTTCATTATATGAGTAAGACCTGAACATATAGGATATGAGTTTTGTATATGAGCCGCCCTACACATAATATACTGTGAGGAAATTGGAAAAATCTATGCAAGTCTAAACCTCAACCCCATTCTCTTTACAACAATAGAAAAATAAACACACGTGTTCTCATGTGACTAACTTGATGTATACTATGGGTTACTAATACAATTCTTTTCTTTACATTTATACTTTAACTGGATAACATGTGGACAGATTTTAAATTCATTGCCCAAAGAGTTCCTCTGCGTCACACTGGCATATGAAATATACATTTGATCTGTTTACTTCTGGCAAAAGTTTAAAGCCAAATTTCCTTCTGCTACTTGCAGTAATCACAATAAAAATATTTAGCAGAACACATGGTAAAAATAATGTTATACTTTTGTGTATAGTTAATATTGTATGTAAAACAATCTTCTAATTTTACCAGACTTGACCTGACCAAAAATAGTCTGTGCTTTTGGAGGATTCCTGTGTGAGATTCTCAACACTGTTTTCTGTAAAACAACTGAGGGTCATTAAATGTCAATGAGCAATACTCTTATTACCTGATAATTAAACAAGTATTTCACTTTCCTCAAGAAATTCTGAGACTCTTGATATTATAATTCCATTAAAAATCAGTTCTACATACAGTTTGTTTTGCTAAAATGTTTTGTTGATATTTATCTTTATTTTGTTATGTACTAAGAAGAATCCAGTGAATGTAAAACATATTGGGTTTAATATTTTTTGAGCGTTAAGAGTACATTATTGTCGCCAGGGACTCACCTCCAGACTTTTATCTTGTTGAGGAATACTTTAACTAGCTTGTTGTCTCTGTTATGAGTGTTTCATTATAAGTCTTAGCACTTCTCAACGTACCTCAGAAAGATTGTCCCTCAACTAACCTTCTTAGTTATCAGTGTGATGCAAACACAAGGCTATTTAAATGTCCTTCTGTGGAAGCTCAAGTAGACCTGAATAAGCAATACCACAATGAGTATTCATGTCTTGACCCCATTTCCATAAGTATATGGGCAATTTGACATATCTATTTATTTTGCTCATAAGGATGAATAAAAAATAATATCTATCCATTATTATAGAAGTGGCAAAAGGAGAAATTCAATCTGTCAACTGGTCGAAAACGTTTCGCCGCTCATCCGAGTGGCTTCGTCACACATTATAGAAGTAGTTAGGTTTGCGAACATACTAGTAAACAAGCAGTGCCATTTATACACTCAACAAAAATATAAACGCAACACTTTTGTTTTTGCTCCCATTTTTCCTGAGATGGACCCAAAGATCCAAAATTCACTCCAGACACACAACACTACCATTTCTCTCAAACATTGTTCACAAATCTGTCCAAATGTGTGACAGCGAGCACCTCTGCCCCGCCGAGACAATCCACCCCACCTCACAGGTGCGCCACATCAAGATGCCGATCCGACATCATGACCAGTGCACAGGTGCGCCCCAGACTGCCCACAATAAAAGGCCACCCCGAAATGTGCATTTTTTTTTGCTTTATTGGGGGTCTGGGGACTCAGAACCAGTCAGTATCTGGTGTGACCACCATTTGCCTCATGCAGTGCAACACATCTTCTTCACATAGAGTTTATCAGATTGTCAGTTGTGGCCTGTGGAATGTTGGTCCACTCCTCTTCAAAGGCTGTTATGGACGAAGAACACAGGTGCATTTTATTGATGGCATTTTGAATGCACAGAGATACCGTGATGAGATCCTGAGGCCCATTGTTGTGCCATACATCCATGAACATCACCTCATGTTTCAGCAAGATAATGCACGGCCCCATGTCGCAAGGATCTGTACACAATTCTTGGAAGCTGAGAATGTCCCAGTTCTTGCATGGCCAGCATACTCACCGGACATGTCACCCAATGAGCATGTTTGGGATGTGCTTGACCGGCGTATACGACAGCGTGTACCAGCTCCCACTAATATCCAGCAACTTCGCACAGCCATTGAAGAGGAGTGGACCAACATTCCACAGGCCACAATTGACAATCTGATAAACTCTATGTGAAGAAGATGTGTTGCACTGCATGAGGCAAATGGTGGTCACACCAGATACTGACTGGTTCTGAGTCCCCAGACCCCCAATAAAGCAAAAAAAAAAAAGCACATTTCGGGGTGGCCTTTTATTGTGGGCAGTCTGGGGCGCACCTGTGCACTGGTCATGATGTCGGATCGGCATCTTGATGTGGCACACCTGTGAGTTGGGGTGGATTGTCTCGGTGGGGCAGAGGTGCTCGCTGTCACACATTTGGACAGATTTGTGAACAATGTTTGAGAGAAATGGTAGTGTTGTGTATCTGGAGTGAATTTTGGATCTTTGGGTCCATCTCAGGAAAAATGGGAGCAAAAACAAAAGTGTTGCGTTTATATTTTTGTTGAGTATAGGTGGATAGGTAACTTTATCATTGGAGGTTAATGTTCCACAATACAGCAGAAATCATTCAATTTCAACATCTTCATGGAGATGTAAGACCACCACTAGAAGAAAAGTTATCTACCTAACACTAATCAGTCTCTCAGTTACGATCATATAGATTTTGTCTGCTATTGAGAGCATGTGTTTGTGCAACATGATATGATATATTAAGAGAACAAATGAAACATACACACATAGACAAGTCAGCTGCCTCCTCCCACTGATTCGATCTGTTTGGACTGAATGAGATCTCTCTGTGAGCGGAGCTGCGTAATCTGGCACTGGTCAGACGTCAGTACACAGACATTGAACCACTCATCATAGAGAAACTTTTATGACCCAGACATGTAATTACAATTAGACCATGTTTGTTTTTCAGAGATTTTACACCAGTTTGATACTCACAAGGCACTGAAAATGTGTGGTTTGCAGAAAAAAAGAGATATAACTTACTGTTGTGTAATTACGGATAGTGCTTCTATCAAGAGACATTTAAAGGTGCATTATGTAACTTTTCTGGTGGATGATTATTGCGCAGACATAAAAGCGCAGTATCCTGGGTCCACATTGTTTTCCAAATTAATACATTATTAATCCCAATGCCTTGTTAAGAGAAATTTGTGTATCTGAAGGTACATTAATTCATTTCACAAATGTGCCTACTTTTAGTCCATGACCTCCACTGTTACCCTCTACAAAACATAGTCACATTTGGTCAGTTTGTGCCTGGAAAACCAGATGAAAACAGAGAATAACCACAAATGGATTGGATGATCTCTGAAGTCTGAATGGTTGGAGTAGATTTTTTTTTTTCAAGGAATGTTTCTGTGGTTATTCATATCTGAAGTGTTACATCCCTATGTAAAAAAAAAGAAAGAAAAGAGAATCCTTTTATGAATCCTTTTATGAAGGATGTTTGATGATTTTGTGTCAGTTTAAAAACTGAAATACACTATCTGTGCAGAACACTCCCAGTGTGACTTTTTTTTTTTTTTCAAATTTCAAAAACAAAAAACGGCCCAAAGTCCAGTGTGAACATCCACACTGACAGGCCAGTCACACCGGTCATAGTAAGAGTAAAAAAAAGGGGGTTACATTTATATAAGGGGTTATTAAGGGGTTAGTTAATTGTGGTAATTTATAACACTAATATGTCATTTTGGAGACAACTCCTTTACAAATTAATTAATTAATTAATTAATTTTTGAAAAATATTAATATTTGGCTATTTTATGGCAGGTTAAAAAAATGTAATACACACTTTGTATACATTTTCATCAAGGCAATGGGGTTAACCATATTTTTTGCCCAATTTTCCTAAAAAGTACAATTTGAGTAATTTTACACATACAAACATGTGATACCTTAGCATTTTTGTGGAGAGATAACATTCTTTCTCCAAAAATAACAGCAATCCCTCGTTTATCACGGGGGTTAGGTTCCAGAAATAACCCGCAATAAGAGAAATCCGCAAAGTAGGACAACTTTATATTTTACATATTTTAAGGCTGTAAACGCCGCACCACACACATTGTACGCTTTTCTCAGACTAGAATTAACCTTTTCTCACATTTGTCTCTCGTTTAAACACTAAAACTTTCATAGATTTTCAACAAAATGTATTAATAGTGACGCATGGGGGGAGACACGCCCCGGAAGCCCCGCCGGACGCGCGAGGAGCACTGCCACGTCGCGTCCCGGCACCAACCCCTTGGAGAAGTGCACGACACGTGCACCCCTCATCGTGGACAAATCCGTGAGAGAGCAGCGTGACCGGTGCGAGGCCGCGCGTACACCGAGATCGAACCACACCGTCCGGACCGCGTCCTCTCAGCCTGAGCCACAAACCAGCCGCACGAAACCAGCAAAGAGCGGCACGTGGTGGTTTAATCCTGGTTTAGACCTGGTCTAGTCCCGGTTTAGTCCAGGTCTAGACCTGGTCCAGTCCTGGTTTAGTCCAGGGCCAATCCAGGTTTAGACTTGGTCTAGACCTGGTTTAGTTCTAGTCTAGACCTGGTTTAATCCATGTTTAGTCCTGTCTAGTATCTTAGCCAATCAGGACGCAGAACGCAATGTTACACTATAAAAAAAGTTACACTATAAAAAAAAATTAAAAAAAATCCGCGAAACAGTGAGGCCGCGAACAGTGAACCGCGATAGAGCGAGGGACCACTGTAAAAGAAAAACTGGACCTATTTACTGCAATCGTCTCATGTGATTTTCATTTTAAAAATGCATAAAATTACCATATGCACAAACTGAGTGCCTCCTAACCCAACATTTCCTGAATGGATGAGTCAGAGGTTTTAAAATTAAGTACTTTACTGATAGATATGACTGCCCTGGTGAATATTTATGGAAGCTCTGGGTTATGCTGTTTTTTTCAGATGTTTTATTAATACCATTTCTTAGGGGGTTTGCGCTTCTGCATATGCAGTTGGCTTTGACGTCTACACTACAGAATAATACAGAATAATACAAAATTCAAAAGAAATGCTCCTATATTTGAATATTTTTTGAAAAAGCAGCAGAGCATAAAAGAGATGATCAAATCCTGCTTGACCTGTGTTGTTATTGCTTGGAACAACATTACTCAGTCTCCAATGGGCTGACATGAAAGCTGTGGAAAACCTTTGAAAAGCAGCAATTAAGATGTTGACTCTGTGCAAAGGAACACAGTAGACCTGTGATGTTATTTTTACTTTGATGAATGAATAAATAAAGGCATTCAACCCACAACAGTCTCTGTTAGGTCCTAATCTAAGCAAGTCCTGATTCTTAAACACGTCACACCAAATACATCCTCATAAATAAATAAAAAGCGATAAATGATACGGGTAAAACCAAAAAAAGCATTGCTACTTTTTGGTATTGAGACTGTGATTAGAATGTACATTGTAAATAAATCCAGGAGAACTACATTTGAGAGGAGACTAAAATATGAACTGATAAACTGCATTTCAAAGCAAAAATTTAGAAATGCAGAGATCCATAAAAAGTATATGTTTTAGAATTATTTATTATATATAATTCCACCAATGGGGACCTTTTTAAGAAAATATAAAAGCAGTTGTTCTTGAACATAGTAGTTCTTGAACTATAATGTCTAATTAAATTAAGGAACTGCTCAAGATCCTGTCACCAGTAGTACTTGTCACACATTGTATAGGGACCACTGACATAAGCTATATTTTTACTACTGTGAGATTGTATCAGTGAATTGGCACTTCTAAAGTCATAGTTGTTTATCTTCAAATTATGATGTGTTAATTATTATATCTTTATATTTGCCACGGTGGATAAGTTGTTGACTGAAAATGTGTTTGTTTACCATCATTCCTGTTTGTCATCCTCACATCGCTCTCTCTCCCTGGCCTCTCTGGGTGCTGTTCAGACAACAGGGAGATGTCTCTGCATAAAAATGAACCAATTTCTGTATTTTTGGCCCCCAACTGCGTCAGAGCAAAACAGCCTCCAGTCCTCTCAAGAGAGTGCTTAAAATCTCTCATTGACATTTCACAGATGTTCACTTCTACGTAAGGATTCTACTTATAATGCAAATTAATTGGGATTTATACATGATTTTTGAGCTCGACACCACCAGCTTGCTAAAAACCTGGATGTCATTTGATGTAATGTTTTCATCTTGTTTTGACATAACTCCTTTGTGGGTATTTTGCAGGGAAAAAGGACAGTTCATGGTCATCCTTCTTGTAGCTAAGGCCCAGCGTAATATTGCACCCACCCACGTATGAAAAGTCTGACAGTTTGAATTTAATATGTGTTTCCTTGATGCAGAGAGAGGCGGTTATTATCCAAGCATTTCACCCAGAGGACAGACTGCCAGGTTATTGCCTCGCACAACTTATTGCTTCATTGCTTATAACTCGTCCCATTGCCTCCACTTCACTGGACAGGAGAGCTGAGTGGATGAACCCATATTATGTTATGGTGGTAAACATAAAACCAGGATTTGAAGGAGGATTTTAAATACCGATGCATGGTATGTAGAGGACATGTAATCCAGGGTTATGCTGGGATCCTGCCTTCCTAAATTCCTCTCATGGATACATAGCTCACAGATAATGTCCGTTTTATGCTGCTGGGACAATCTGTCTGGAGCAGAGTGCAATTCCAGATCTTGAGCCAGGTCACAGGTACCTGGAGGAGCTGGAGGATTTTGCGGTTGTGGATATTTTAGGTGGGTAGGAGGAACCAGAGTGCCCAGAGGAAACCTAATAATAATAATAATACATTTTATTTATATAGCGCTTTTCAAGACACTCAAAGACGCTTCACAAATCATCAAAGAATAAAATATCACAGAATTTACAACATAAAATCAAACATTTAAAATATCACCAAATTTACAATATAAAATCAAACATTAAAAGCAATTTTAAACAGGTGGGTTTTGAGTTCTTTTTTGAAGGTGGGGAGATCAGAGCAGTCACGGAGGGGTTTGGGCAGTGAGTTCCAGAGGGTGGGGGCAGCGATGGAGAAGGCTCTGTCCCCCCAGGTTCGGAGCTTGGTCCTACAGGGCAGGGACAGGAGGTTGGAGCTGGAGGAGCGGAGGGAGCGAGATGGAGTGTGGTGGTGGAGCAGGTCTGTGAGGTAAGGAGGGGCCAGGTTGTGAAGTGCTTTGAAAGTGATGAGAAGAATTTTGAAGTGGATGCGCTGAGGGATGGGGAGCCAGTGGAGCTTGTGGAGGACAGGGGTGATGTGTTCACGTGAGCGGGTGTGGGTGAGGAGCCGGGCAGCGGAGTTCTGAATGTACTGTAGTCTGTTGAGGGTTTTGGATGGTGTACCGTAGAGGATGCTATTGCAGTAGTCGATTCTGGATGTGATAAATGCGTGTATGAGAGTTTCAGCGGCAGAGAAGGTGAGTGATGGGCGGAGACGGGCTATGTTTTTAAGGTGAAAGAATGCAGTCCGGGTTATGAATTTGACGTGGGGTTCAAATGAAAGAGTGGGGTCGAGGAGCACACCGAGGTTACGGATGAGTGCGGATGGAGAGAGTGTGGTGTTGTCGAAGTGCAGGGTGAAGTGTTGTGAGGATTTGGTGAAGTTGTGTGGACCGATGATGATAAAGTCTGTTTTGTCGCTGTTTAGTTTAAGGAAGTTGTGGTTCATCCAGTTTTTGATGTCTGTTAGGCAGTGGGTGAGAGTGGAGTGGATGCTGGGGTTGATGGATGTTGTGGAGATGTAAAGTTGGATGCCGTCAGCGTAGCAGTGAAAGTGGAGACCGTGACGACGAATGATGTTGCCGAGGGGGAGGATGTAGAGAATGAAGAGGAGAGGACCAAGCACCAAACCTTGGGGGACTCCTTGCTGCAGGGGGGCTATGGAGGAGGAGCAATGGTTTATGTGTATGAACTGTTGCCGGTTTGTGAGGTAAAACCTACTCAGACACAGGGAGAAACATGCAAACTCTTGCACAGAAAGGCTTCAAGGTGCAAATCATGAATTGCACAGATTGTTCCAGAAGAGTGTAAACTTGAATAAATGAAGTTTGTAATGAAAATAAATCAAAATGAAGTAGTTTCACCACTACAAATAGCTGTGGTTTAATTAATATCAATATCATTTTATACTGTTATTGCTATTTTTCACTACTTAAGGAGAGACAAAGGCAAAACATGTATTTAATTTTTTGCTTCAGTTTGGTCTCTTGGCATACAAAATTCCCCGTGGAAACAACAAAATTGTCCACTCTGCACTGAAAGATAAATATTTTATTTAATCAACTTGCAGCCATAGAGTTATATTGTAACTTCATAGGTCAATAGGTCAAAATGGATTTTTTCCCATAGGGACATAAAAATCACCCCTTAAAGTAGCACCTACATACATCAAACTCCCCGATCTGGTACTTAACAAGACTTTGACAAAATGTATTGAAGGATTTTTTAAAAAATATCTTCTTATGATATATTAAAATATGGACTCAAAAAAAAAGTGTAAAAATTAGATTTTTTTGGGACATTTTTCAGTGAGGTTTAGTTTATTCAAATACTAAATAAGAAAATCCCCTCTGTATATTTTTTGATATTATATGACAACAAAATGAAACAAGACATTTTTTGCCTAGGCCCATCTGTTTTTGAGAATCATATGTCCCAAGAAATTGAAATTTTAGTTATTTTTACACATAATAATAATTTCTCTTGTGGATCAATAAAGTTTGTCTAAGTCTAACATAAAATGTCTTATTTTTATATGAAAACTTTACATTATGAAAAACAGCACTTGTATTACATTAGTCAAACTGAAATATAAACTACACTTGAGTTGCATTGTTATGCTTTGTGTGTTTGCAAACTCATTTTGACATAGAAAATTCATATTTTGTATTTATTGTGTTTAAAACAAGTCTACCTTTGACCAAAAAGTTAGCTCAACAGAAATATTCACATTTTCGGGACTTTTCACCATTTAAAAGGATAATTGTTCATTGCAACAGTAACTCATTTTCCAATGTTATCTTTCTTCTTGTTATAGCCTGTTACTACGTTTACACCTGTTCCACCTCTGCCCCTGTGTTTGATGATGGGGGTATTTCTTTTCTGTGGCGGCTTGTGAACTCAGCGAGTTTGTCTCTGTGTGGATAATCCCCTGTCCCGGGATGCAGGAGTATAAAAGGAGAACGGGGGGCCCAGGCAAGCTCACTCCACTCACACCGGCCCTGTCGACTCCTGTACGCACACACTGCCACAGGTAAGATTGTCACAAACAACATCACCAATACAATACAACTGGGTCAAACACAGAGAAACACAGACAAACAATCTAGCTTGGAAATATCTAGTTTTACAATAATAGATTTAAAAAAAAGATTATCTAATATATATTTATATGTAACTGTCAATTAATTTATTAGATTATTGTTTTCAACCTTTAAAAAAGTGTCATGTGGAGTCAAGTGGATGTAAAGTAGCCTATATTTTAACTGCAAGTACTATTTGTTTTAGTCATTTCTTTTCCACATTCTGCTTATATATAGACTAACCAGTGTTTGTGATTGTGTTGCAAACTTGAAATTTAAACTTGTTTTGTTCTTCCTTATAGCCAGAATGTCTGGAGGAGATAAGTCCAAGTCTCAGACCGATGGGAAAACTGGTCAAAAGAAGATGTCTGACTTTGGCATGATGTCCTACAAGGTACAACCACATTTAATTTGGTTAAAGTTAAAGTAATACATGATTGGACAATGGAGCAATACTGGAATACAAACTTGTATTAGATACCGATGAACATAAAAATAATATAGCTATGCGTAGCTATGGAGGCTGATACCAACTAGAGAATACCTAATGATGACACTGCCAAAATTCACCCCAGATGAAGATCTTGCAGAAAGTTTTATTTTAAATCATTTATAAGATCTTTGTATATTACATTCAATGATGATTAAAAAAAGGCCACTGTAATTTAAAGTGGGCCTAAAAAAAAAAATCTATCTGTTTATAACCAACATCACATGCCTCTGTGATGTGTGCTCAGCTCAGCAGCAGTACCCACTTCAGGACAGAGGGGGCAGTGTGTAATCCAGGTCTTATAATAGATTTGCAGTTTGGACTGTGGCTGTGAGTTTATAGGATTAGTGCCACTTTAATGTCTCAGTTTGTAATTATGTCAATATAATATATTATAATGACACTTCACCTTCAGAAATAGGGTCTGTTATGACGACATGTAACTTCAACTGAGAGGAGGCAGTTGGTGAATAAGGTGAATAAGGTGAATGTAGAAGAACATCTTTGTTCTTCTACATTCACCTTATTTTGCACTGAAACAATTCATTGACTATGATCTACAGCTTATGGTCAGACAGAAATAACATTATGGTGGCTGGCAAGTGAGTAAAACACAGTGAGCATTTCCTATTCAATGCTGATGTTACTGTAGTAGAGCTGGGCAACAAACTTCTTGATTAAGAAGACGGTAGCATATCATTAACAATGAAATGACTGAACCGCAACCTTGATTAAAAGTAGATTAATTGCACAGCCCTAGAGTGGAGCATGAAATATGAGCTCATGTAAGAGTCTGTAAAAGGCCAGATGGTGACAACTAAATATGGCAGTCAGAGCATCTCCAAAACAGCAGTTTGGTGCACTATGTCACTTTTCTGATACAGGGTCCACCTGCTTGTCTCCATAGATATGTTATTGCTATTGTTATTACTTTGTCTTGAATGTTTCACAGTATGACATTAAACCTTTTTTATCTGCATGGACACAAGCAGGTAACACAACCAAGCTAAGTTAAGTCTAATCTGTGCATATAGGTTATGGCACTCACAAATGAACATTTTTAAGGTACTTTTTCCAACAATAAGAACACCTGCAACTGAATAAATGCAACATAGATACGTTTAATATCAAATTGTGAAACATTCAAGGCAATTCATTAATATCTTCACAGGGAAAGTAGGTAGCGGATCCTCCACCAGAAAAGTTACATAGTGTTCTTTTAGAAAATGAAACTAAACTTTATTTTTAGATTTTGTCAAATGAATGGATTTGACTTTGCTAGAACTAAAGTACACTTTAAAATAGCATTTGCACTATTCCCACAAGACTGGACAAAGTGCAGCTCCATTTAGCGTGAGTGTTCTGTCACTTCCTTTAATATTTATCTGTCATGAGGAGCTAACTACAGTACTACTGTTTACAAACTACTGTTTACAGTAACTTTTGCATAATGTATTTTCTCTTTATTTTTGTGTTGCTGTAGATGTGCGTCTACGACCAGGAGAATTTCCAAGGGCGCTGTTTCGAGATCATGAACGAGTGCATGAATGTGTGCGACTTTGGGATGGACAGGGTGCGCTCACTGAAGGTTTTCTGTGGTCCGTAAGTAGATCTGCCCCAACAAACTTCTACACAACCAGAGTTTGTTTTATATTTACCACAAATGCACCAAGCAGTTATCCCATCCCATTCTGTGTGATTTGAGTTTTTTCTTTGCTTGTGCTGAACTGCAGCTTCAAAACAACTCTACAAACAACAAAGTTACAAAAGATGTGATTTCACCTAATTGTCTATTCAAGAGGTGGTCAACCAACAACAAGCCCAGAGTAATTGCTGATAAGAGTTTTTGTGAAAGAAATGTAATTTGAAAAGAGGTTCTGCCACTTGAGCGATAATATCCACAGTGGGGTTAGTTCTGTCTTGACAAGGAGGATGAAAAATATTCCCAAGGGAAGCAACAAAACATTGCTATCTGTGGACACAATATCCATCAACGTAATGACTTCAGATTTCCTATAATGATTTACTGTGTTTTACTATGAAACTATAGTAAAATAGCAATAACATAACATGAATAACAAGACCAAATATGACTATTATGACTTAGAACTAGGGTTAGGGGTTGTACGCATTTTCTGGTGTCATTATCAACCCAGCCCCCTTCCAGTGGGCCCTGAATGAAATCTAAGGTTTAGTACTGATCCTTACGAATAAGAAGGAATGGGGACTTTGGGTTGCACAATATCATGCAATCAAATCAACAGTCATTTCAGAAGGTGCTTGTTTATACATAATTGCAAATCTACACGCATTTATATTTTTTTCAAACTCGTGTAATCATATATGGGACCAGTGTTCTAATGCTCACATCCTGGGTTGTTGTTTTCAGTTTCGTTGGCTTTGAGCAGATGAACTTCTGTGGAGAAATGTACATTCTGGAGAAGGGAGAGTACCCACGCTGGGACTCCTGGAGTAACTGTCAGAGGAATGAGTACCTGCTGTCCTTCAGGCCTGTCCGCATGGTAATCGCACATACTTCAGACTAGAAGTGGAAAATATATATATAAAAAAATGAATAATATAATAATATAACACAATAAATAATATAACAAGGAGGTACACATGATTAGAATATCTATCAATCTAGTATCGTTAATTACAACTTTTACATATGACCTCACAAAAAGACACAAATGTGTAGTCTAAACTTCAAAACATGGGTATAAAGCAATATTTCTGCCCTTTTGTAGTTAATTTTATTGTCCATTCATGTTTTGCGTAATATTTAAGCCTGAACAAAGTCATTTACAGGCACATTTGACCACATTCCTGAGTTATTGTTAAAACACTGTCTCAAAATTGTTATCAAGATAAAAATACCGTCTCTCCCCTCCCCTCTCAGGACCCAGAGAAGCACAAGATCTGCTTGTACGAGGTGGGCGAGTACAAGGGCCGCAAGATGGAGATCATGGACGACGACGTGCCCAGTCTGTTCTCCTATGGCTTCACCGACCGCGTGGGCAGTGTCATGGTCAGCTGTGGCACGTAAGGGCTAATCTCTCATATTTTTTTAACCTTTGTAATGTGTGTAAAATGTATATATTTAATTGAACTCATTCATATAATTGACTTGATACTTGACACTCATTAAATAGAAGAAAAGAAAATTGTGATATTAAAAAAGACATATGGCAAAAAAGCAACTAAACCTAATAACCTAATCTGAATATAGAGAAATTACATTTTTTGTTGTTGTTGTTAAATCTAGTATAATCTATATCCTTGTTACTGTTTTATTATTATTACTTATTCTATTATTACTTATTTTATTATTATTACTTATTTTTATGCCATTCTTGCCTGCATGCACTTTTCCTTCTTGTTCAAACTGTCCCTACCTGGAGCTAAAATTCTCCTGCGTGAGATCAATAAAGTCTTATCTTATCTTATCTTATAAAACCTGGACTATGCTTCCCTTAGACTAAATAAAATACTAAAGTGGCTTAACTTAAAGCAACACCTCATAACTTCTTGGAGGTGGAATTTGATATATATATATACATTTGATTCTGCTCAGGCTCCAGACAAACACCTGAGTAACATTCAAAGTGTCACTTTCACTGATGGGACATAGCTCCATTTTCACCTCTGTCCTATTCATACCTCAGACAGTTAAACTCTGCATTCTTCACATCTCCCTCATCTGTTGCCTTAATTGAGTCTCTGTAAAGAACTGCGTCACAGGGTCCGCCTGTGTGCTTGTGTGCGTGTGTGGCTTCAGCGGTGACGTCATCCCAGTCTGCGAGCGACATGAACACAAACTAGCTCTGATTTTTAAAGTGTGAGAGCTAGACTTGGAATAGATACTTTTAACACAGTTATCTTCAGAGGTGCCATAGCCGCCAGCTTGCTGGAGGTGTGGAGAGCAGGATGCTTCTAAATGTTTTTGATTACTTTATTTGTGCTGCACAGATTCACAGCTGGAGATGTGGAGTCCTGTGGTGCTCTGTTTGGTGGAGGCAGAAACAGATCGATATTGAGCTATTTGTCACAAGCTGTTGATCCCATTTGAATTTAAAGCAGTTGTGTTCGGGAGGCACAGATGACATCTCTGTCTTTATAAATGTTTTGATCACAGTCGGATAGTTAGCAAACTCCAACGTGGGAAGTGGTGCGATGTACGAATAAGATATGAGTGGTTTGATCAAGGGTTTAACCACCAGCAAGTTTTTCTTTAAATCTGTTTAAACACTGTCTATAGAAACACAATTTACATAAGATAAGCAAATTCATCAAGTGCACAAAGTTACCTGCTGAATGACCAGAGATGTGCTAGTAGTTCAAATGGTTTACTATTTGTTAGAACTACACCTTAATTAGCTTTAATAAAGCATAAAGAAAGACTTAAAGATAATAGTTTATTACGAATTATTCAGGTTTATTAAGTACTTTTTCCCCACTCCAGATGTCAACATTATTTGGTTAACTGATAATTATGATTATTCAGACCACAATGTAACCATAAGGATTAAAAAGTACTAAACATTTTAACAGTTATAGAAGCAATAATAAGTCCTTTCAATTTGATCTAAAGAATAACACTAAATGTAAAGTGTCTTTTTATTTGTTAGTAGCTTAATTTACTTTATTAGAAAGTTTGATTTCATAAAGCTATTCACATACTAGAGATAATAGTGGACACTAGAATTTTAGATAGAAAATGAAAGATTTTTACTGTTTTTGGGTTATGTTATCAATTATTGTGCATAATTGTTAAATTGTGTATCTTCTCACTATTTAATATAGTGACATTCCTAATTCATGCCACTCTAATGTGTTGTCCCACAGCTGGGTGGGATATCAGTTCCCTGGTTACCGTGGCAGCCAGTACCTGTTTGAAAAGGGCGACTACAGACACTTCAATGAGTTTGGTGCCCGCTGCCCTCAGATGCAGTCCATCAGGAGGATCAGAGATATGCAGTGGCACCCACATGGCTGCTACACCATGGCCGCTAACAACTGAGACCTACAGGGGACGACATAGAGAGGGGCAGCGGGTGGGCACAGGGACAAGGGAGGGAGGGTGAAGAAGAAGAGGATGAGGTGAACAGATGTATTATATCACACACGAATCTTATCCACTGTCTGTTTTCAATTAAAGATGTTTATTCTATCCTTTGAGTTTGACTTTTTCTTATGGGATCAGTTAATGTAATAATGTAGTGTTTATTTAGTTTTATACCAAACAGGTAAACCAAACAGTCTCTTTGGTATTTAGTATTAAACTATAACATATGTAGTTCATAATTATACATTTTGTTAATTGTAAACCACAATACTGATCTTAAACAGTTTAGTATCAGAAATATGCATATTGATACTTTGGAGTGACATCACACTGGGGGTGTTTTTCATTGTTGGAAAAAAATAGCTTAGTGACATACCAACATATGAACTTGAGTCAGATTTTTTTTTGAATAAACACAAGTAAGTATGGATCAGTGGGTAGTCAGTGGGGATGGGAGGCATACAGGATTAATCAAACTTTAATCAAAACACACTTCAGATTTATTTATTTCATTTTTATTTTGTTTTAAAAATAAAAAAAACCATTAACATTTTACTATGGTCCCTTTATATTGAATATTTCCATAAATCAAAAAACTGATCCAAACCACCCTTCCACTGAGCATTTTTTGCCTTGAGATAGTTAGTAATATTTGCATTTGGAGGGTGCACTGGCATCCCTTTGTGGCACTTTGGGGCTAATCTGAGAGCATCATTACTGAGGAGAGGCTAACCAAACCAAGAATTTTAAAGTCAAGAGCAGGTTTTTGCCCAATAGAGTCCTGATCTGCCCTCTTCAGTTTACCCTCTTACGCCCCCCTGCCTTCCATCCCTCCCTCAACATCCCACCTGCGTCAGTGCTCAAACACCAGGGGCTTACTACAGTAGATTTGAGTCAGATTTGTTTGTCGAGACATGACAGACAACAGAAAATAAGCTTGAATCTTAAACCCTAACAAAACATCTTATCTTGTGTTTAATATAGCGCCCAGGAGAGATCGCTAAAATACTCAATGCCATCTTCAGGCATGTTTTTCATAGGGGACCAACATAATAAACATTATATATACTGTGTATGGTAGACATTTGTTTGTTCATTTTGAATTATGTCTTTGTCCATGCTTTATTGAGGGCAAATATTATCAAATATTCATATACTGAAAAACGTCAAATGAGAGACATGCTCATAAAATTGCCTAAACTTAACAAACGTATCCAGATATTCAGAATAATATATCAAAATTAAGACATTTTAACTGACATTTTCTTTTTGCAGTATGAGTTTCCAAACATTTTTCATTTTCTTCTAGGATTGTGCTTTTTTTAAATATTAAACTCACCTGTCAGACTGGGAGCTTTGATCAGTTAAAGAAAAAGGTGCCTTTGCCTTTCAAAGCTCTGTCATCACACTGATGTAATGTGCAGACATTTATGTTGGGTATGTAACACTCTCTACCTAGCTATCAAAAGAGATGAAATATTAACAATGGCAAATTGTGTCTTTTTATACTTAATGGTTCATTGTAGCAAAAATACTGAGGTAATAGTAGCCTATATATTTACTAATCAACATTTTTTGCCTAAAACAATCAAATGTGTCCCTAACATTTCGACAATTGTGCTCAAACATGTATGTTGTTTGTTGTTGTATGTAACTTTTCTGATGGAGAGTCCACCATCTGTTTCCTTTTTACATGCAGCTGTCATGGAAGAGCAGGTAACACTATAGTGCAGATTATAGTGCAGATCTGTCAAGAGGAGAGCCTTGACAGATCAAGAGGAATGTACAATAGTATATTTTTTGCTACAAAAACATGTGCAAGTTAAGTACGTTTATTGCCATACTGTGGAACATTCCATGCAAACCAATGCCATCTCAATGGAGAATAGCAGATGGCACCCACCAGAAAAGTTATTTCACCTATAAAATACAATATTACTTACGTACTGAAAAAATATGACTTGTTTTAACTTGTATTGAGTACTTTTGGATTGCTCCTTGCACACATCCCTTACAGTTACCTTAGACCTCTGACAAACTTTTATTTACTTACTTTACAAACTTACTTTATTTACAATATTTACTTTATTTACAAACTTACTTTTATTTACTTTATTTACTTTACTTGACAAAACTATTTATTTAAATTACGGTAGGACAATGCATATTAATCAAAATGTCATCAGAGAGCTTCAATGTAAATATGCCAGAGTTAGCACAATAGCTAATTTACATCCGTAGTCCTCAGGCAGGTAAGAACAAAACATTCACACAAACAGAGGAAACAGAATACACAATAGACATTTCACCAAGAGCATGTAGTTGCAACAGACCCATCTCAGAGTTTACACGGCCCCCAAAGTCAAAATAATCTACATATGTGAGCGCGTCTGGTTAGTTTCCAACTAATGTTTCAGAGCCGTTTTAAAGGCTGAATAGGTGCCACAGTTCCTGACGTGGGCTGGCAGTGTGTTCCATGTCTGTGAGCTTCTGATAGACACCACCATTTGGCCAAATTTAGTCCTACGCCTTTTTATGTTACAGTCTCCTCTGGTCGATGCTCTTGTATTTACTCGGTCGCTGGGTCTTTACCTATAAAATCCAGTAAGGGAGGAGGAGCAAGCCCCTTTAAAACTTTAAAAATGAGGCAAGCGTCCATAAATATCTGATAACTATCAAAATCCAAAATGTTATGCTTACTTAAGATGTCATAATAATAATACTGTAAAGGCTTTTTGCCCAAAGTTTTCAGTGTTTTCTTGAAGAGAGACTTTAGTGGCTTCAAAACAGCCTCTGAAGTGTGAGACCATGTGGTATAACAGTAGGTTATGTGGCTAAATATCATGGCATACATAAAAGTTTTTGCTGATTCTGTAGTCAGAGAAGGTCTTATGCGTTTAATGTTTGACAGATTGAATTTAATTATATGCAAAATGTTCTTTACATGTTGCTTGAAATTTTAATTGGAATCAAAAACTACTCCAAGATATTTAAATTGTTCCACCACATCCAGTCTCTCTCCATTGACTAACACACAGTTGTTCACCCGCTGCTGGCTGCCAGGAGAAAAACATACAGACTGTTTTACTAGTGTTGAGATGTAAGCAAGAGTCACGGAGCCAGTAGGACTTTGGCACCATGGCACCAGGAAGTACTGCAGCAGCTTCACTTTTTGTTTTTGCATGAACATAATACTGTGTCATCGGCATATAATTGCATTTTTACAGTTTTACATACATTGGGTAGGTTATTGACATAAAGACTGAATAAGATTGGTCCTAGTATTGAGCCTTGAGGGACTCCAGCAGAGCAAGTTAGAAAGGTAGATTGGGAATTTTCTATTTGTACAAATTGTTTCCTGTCAGACAGGTATGATTTCATCCAGCAGAGGGCACTGTTAGAAAAATTGAACTCTGTTAGTTTGGCAAGGAGAACATTATGATTGATGGTGTCAAAGGCACGTTTCAAGTCCAGGAATACAGCACCCCCAAAAAGGTGCCCAGGCCCTGTTTCCTAAAACCAAACTTCATTGGATGGAGGGATGTTACACTAAAGTTTAGGTGTTAACTTAGCTGAGCAGCAACCCATTTCAAACTTTCACAAATACTAGATTGTTCAAACTGGGTGAATGGTAGTTTGACCAATCAGATACACCTTCCCAACTGAGCAGTTTCATTTGGTTGTTCTATTTGTAAATTCTCTGTGAAAGCCAAAATAACACATAACAATTAATTTTGTGTGTGTGTGTGTTGCCAGATTGAATTTAAAACACTAATTTGGACTTGGGTCTCACTTTGGTGTTGTTAATGAGAGACAGTGTTGGAGCTGGTGAAATTTGGCATTGACAGATTCGATTTTGTGGCGTCTATAATAGAGTGGGAGTGTGAGGGCTGAGGCACTGACAAGGGACATTATGTCTAGAGCGATCTGTGATTTTTCATACATTATTTATAATTCCTACTGTGAGGATGAGGAGAGTGGTGGTGCAAAATCGTCATTACAAAATGGACTTGACCACAGTCTGGCATCACACTTTCTCTCAACTCCAGAGAGTCTTGCACAGAATGCACTTAAAATATAACTTCATTCTTCAAAGGCGTAATTACGCTTTCATATGGTTATGTTGGTTGACGTCAGGGTCCCAACCGTGGCGAACAAACTTATTTTTATTATTATTACTATTTATATTTTGTCTGGAGGTTAAATTATAGCATGGATGTAAATCTGTTATTAATTTTATTTTATTTGTGAGAGTAATAAGGGTCACAGTCTGTTTTTTTGCCATTCCAATCATCAGCCTGGCAAGGATGAAGATGGTGCTAAAACTATTTAACAGATCTCCGTTGTACAAAAAAACAAAAAACAGAAAAACATATATTGTCATTTTACTCTTTTACAATTGCATCTGCAAGTAGCATCTTTTTAACAAGACCGGCAAAGAGTACAATATAGATTAACCTTGCTTGACTCCATGCAGATATTATTAATTTACTTTGAATGTTCCATAGTATAACTTTTCTTTTTCCATAGAAAAAAGCAGGTGACAATGCATTTTTAGGAATAACAATATCTGTAATTTATTAGATGCAAGTAGGATTTAATGCCATAAAGTGGAATATTCCAGGCAAAGATCAAAGGAGAAGTTCAATTTGTCAACTGGACAAAGTTTGTTTGGTTGAAAACGTTTCGCCGCTCATCCGAGAGGCTTCGTCAGCTCTGGCCTATCCCCGCTACTCTCTTTTGAGTAGCGGGGAGTAGCGGGGATAGGTCAGAGCTTTGTTCAGGGAAGCTAGCTCCTCCCTTGCAGCTAGATATAAACAGGGTCGAACCAGCACAAGGACCAGAACTGACGAAGCCTCTCGGATGAGCGGCGAAACGTTTTCAACCAAACAAACTTTGTCCAGTTGACAAATTGAACTTCTCCTTTGATCATGGATTCTACCTGGACGACTGAGGGACTTTTCACGCATTCCAGGCAAAGAAATAACATTTCTGTGGAGACAAGCATGTGGCGGATCCCTCAACAGAAAAGTTACTGTAGACTATTCTAAAGTTAATCTATTTTGTACTCTTGGCTTGTTTCTAAAACATACTTAAAACTCCGATGTAATGTGGTATACACACACTGCAGAAAGACCATGTGAAATGCGCATTGCTTGCTTTTTTTTTTTTTTTTTTAATCCACAAAGCTCATGTAATGAGACTCTGCAGGTAAAAACTGTAGAGGAGCTGAGCAGCTCCTTCAGCAGCTGACTGAGGCACCACCAGTACAAGAAGGAGCGCTACTGCAGATCCTTCATCCCCACCGCCATCAGACTGTATAACTCCACTGTATAGTCCAGATGTGCAATATTTTCTATACTCTCTTATTTACTTATTTTTAGTGCTGTCAGGCGATTTAAAAAATTAATCTAATTAATTACAGGATTTGTAATTAATTAATCTAATTAATCGCATTTTTAAAAATCATTTTTTTAGGTGGTTTATTGTGCTTTCCCACAGTGCAAAAAAAGGTGTGATTTATAGTGGTACAGTGAAAAGAATGCAGAATTCCCCTTTAAAAGATAAAAGGAGAAATTCAGTTTGTCACCTGGACAAAGTTTGTTTGGTCGAAAACGTTTCGCCGCTCATCCGAGAGGCTTCGTCACTTCTGGTTCTAAACAGGGTCTAACCAGCACTAGAACTGCCTGGAGATACTGACGCAAGCCTCTCCTGTGTGAGAGCAATAAAGTCTTATCTTATCTTATCTTATCTTAAAAATGAGATGTCAGATGTAAGAAGGTTAGATTTGCAGGATCCAGTATTTGTGAATGAGGTGAATATGAATGGACCAGAGACTCTTCACACATTTCTTTTAATAAGAGATTAAGAGAATAAGAATAAGAGAGCTGAGTATTCCATGTGTCACTAGAAAGATTAAAGGATTTAAGTATCTTTGGGCAGCAAGAAAAGATCCTCAGGTGTGGTATTATGAATGGATAGAGACAATTTATGGCAAGACCTGTTGCGTTTGGTTCAAATGTCAGAGTAAGTTGGGCTAAAATAGGATAAAAAAAAAATGTAATTGTGATCTGATTGCATCTACATTGTTTTTTATGGAATGCAGACAGAAGCACTATATCAATGTTATGTATTGATCATCATATTGTGAGTACTTCTCTGTTTAATGCAGTGCCATGTTCAAATGCATACATTTAGCATCTCTTTTCACCAGATACTAATGAATTGTGAATCGCAGTCTAAGCTTCGAGAAATATTGAAAATTTGCCTACCTCTCAACCTAATATTGGAAATCAAATTGTCTTTACTCTAAATGGCCCATATTATGCTATTTTTTGATCAATGATATAATGTTTCCTCATTAAAAAACATACCCAGAGTTGTGTTTTGTTTCATTCACACAAGCTCAGCACAAAAACTCTGCATATTTAGGCTGAGCTCTTCTCTCAAACAGAAAACACTCCCACCTTGTGATGTCATATGTTAATACAGGAAGTGCTCCACTGTGTAAAAAGAGCTGTTAACTTAAAAACTACTGCTTTATGAAATCACAAGGTCGAACAGAACATTTTGAGCTTTGTAGATGCAGCCAGCCTAATAATTCAGGATAAGCGTGTGTGAAGGAAACAAAACACATCTCTGTGTACTGTGTATTTCTATTCTTCAAATTCACAAAGCCGCACCTGATACAAACACCCATGGTGTATAACAGGTGATGAAAGGAGGAAATGAATACAATTAATGATAATTTAAAAGGCCTTTTAGCCATGTAACTCATCTGCAAAATGTTTTGTATAATTTATTAAAGAGCTCTCTTCAAACAAAATTTCATTAGTCTTTCTTGTTAACTTGATGTGACTCACAAATGGGCAAAAGTCTCTAGATTTTTTTTTTAATTTCACAACAGAATATAGGCCAATCCTTTTATACTTAAAGGAACTGCATGTAGCCCTCTTACAGTTTTTATAAAGTACTACCATCACAAATTGAGGCTCATTCTGCTTTGAAATTATACAACCAAAATGCCAAATTATAACATGAACAACTGGGCTAAAGTTTTAGTAACTAAAAAATAAATCAACATACAAATTATTATCAGTCAAAGCAATGTTTGATTTGAAAATATCTCCCTCAAATCTGGGGACACAGTTAGGTTATGTTTAAATTTAAATTCAAAATTGTACAGACAGTTCCTCATTCACTGATTCTTATTAGGGGGCCAAGCACCGAAGGTGCTTAGGCACCCTATAGGAATTGCTTTGCGTTGCCTAGGCAAGTTGCCTAGGCAAGTTGCCTAGGCAAGTTGCCTAGGCAAGTTGCCTAGGCAAGTTGCCTAGTAACCCTTTGATATTTCCTTTGATGTTCTGGTCTCCTGATTCTTCTTCTTATTTATTCCTTTCACCATGGGGAGTCTATGGCAGCCCCTAGAACCGTCTGGTAAAAAGTTGTGAAATTTGGCATGCACATTCCAGCCAGTCTCCTCATTGGCCACAGCAATTTATAGGTCCCCAGCCCCAACCGTCTAGTGGCACCAGCAGGTCAAAGTTGCAGAAATTTGTCAATTGCCTAGCAACGCACCTAGCAACCTTTGATCTGTCTTTGATGTGTCTGTTCTGACAGGGTTAGACCCTGACCCTGTTAGACTCTGTTAGACCCTGTCAGACTCTGTTAGACCCTGTCAGACCCTGTCAGACTCTGTTAGACCCTGTCAGGGTCAGATTCTGTTAGACCCTGTCAGACTCTGTCAAACATTGTTAGACCCTGTTTCTGAGTCTGACAGGGTCTAACTACCCTGTTAGACCCTGTCAGACTCTGTTAGACCCTGTCAGACCCTGTTAGACCCTGTTAGACCCTGTTAAACCCTGTCAGATTCTGTTAGACCCTGTTAGACCCTGTCAGACTCTGTAAGACCCTGTCAGACCCTGTCAGATTCTGTTAGACCCTGTCAGACCCTGTTAGACCCTGTCAGACTCTGTTAGACCCTGTCAGACTCTGTTAGACCCTGTCAGACCCTGTCAGACCTTGTTAGACCCTGTCAGACTCTGTTAGACCCTGTCAGACCCTGTTAAACCTTGTTAGACCCTGTTAAACCCTGTTTCTGAGACTGACAGGGTCTAACTACCCTGTTAGACCCTTTTAGACCCTGTCAGACTCTGTTAGGCCCTGTCAGACCCTGTCAGACTCTGTTAGACCCTGTCAGACTCTGTTAGACCGTGTCAGACCCTGTTAGACCCTGTCAGACCCTGTTAGACCCTTTCAGACCCTGCATGCGGCCTACATGCTGAGGCCTACATGCACCTTCGGTGCTTGTCCCCACATTGCTGCTTGCAGCTATATTTATTATACATTATTCCTCTGACCATGGGAGTCTATGGCAACCCCTAGAACCGCCTGGTAAAAAGTTGTGAAATTTTGCATGCACATTCCAGCCAGTCTCCTTATTACCCACAGCAATTTATAGGCCCCCACCCCCGACCGTCTAGTGCCACCAGCAGATCAAAGTTGCAGGAATTTTCAGGAATTTTCAGGAATTTTCTGCGTTGCCTAGCAGCGCTTGGTGCCGTGAAGGCACCGTAATGCGCTTTCCCGGTGTTCTTCTTGGTTGTGGTGTGCGCTGCCTGGCGTTTTTCCATTTCATTTTGATTTGCTCAGGCGTCCGAACAAAACCTGCCTGCTCCATCTGCAACGCTATCTTCTGATAAAGACTAGCTTTTCTTGCGTGCCGTCCGTCCATAAAGTTTTAAATGTTTATCTCTCGCACCTGGTGCAGCATGAACTCAGTTTCTTCATCTGTCCAGTAGTGTGTGCTTGTTGCTTTCTTCGCAGCCATGTTTTCGTCTGAAACAACAATTGGTACTTGGTACTGAGAGGCACCCCCTACCACTCTTACAACTTCCGGGTGAAATTCCTGAAATTCCTGGCGCCCATGCGCAGTATGCTAATCCGATCCGAAATCGTGCACATGACGACGCCAAGTGGTTTGCTATCGGCCTAGGCCAGGGGTTCCTGGGGGATTGGGGAAACCAATCCCAATCCAATCCCTTTGCACATGCAACCGTTACTGTCCCAATCAGTTTGCAATCGGTTTGGAGTTTTCCATGTGCACGCACAGGGATTGGTTTGGATTGGGATTGGTTTGCCCCATCCCCCAGGAACCCCTGGCCTAGGCCGATAGCAAACCACTTGGAGTCGTCATGTGAACGATTTCGGATAGGATTAGCATACAGCGCATGGGCACGCCAGAATTTCAGGAATGTCAGGAATGTCACCCGGAAGTTGTAGGAGTGGTAGGGGGGGCCTACGGCATCATAAGTAGCGCTTGTTGTTG
The DNA here is from genome assembly GCA_036785185.1 of Paratrypauchen microcephalus. Classification (NCBI taxonomy): domain Eukaryota; kingdom Metazoa; phylum Chordata; class Actinopteri; order Gobiiformes; family Gobiidae; genus Paratrypauchen; species Paratrypauchen microcephalus. Next base: position 3,711,593 of record JAVJIX010000059.1, read on the forward strand.
CCGGACTTTCAGACGAAAACATGGCTGTGAAGAAAGCTACAAGCTCACACTACTCGACCAAGGCAGGGTTTGCTTGGACCCCGGAGCAAATCAAAATCAAGTGGAAAAACGCCAGGGCGGCGTGTGCCACGGCAAGAAAGAACAACGGGAGAGCGGTCAAGACCGTACAACTTGCCCGCATTATGACAGCGTTCTTCACGGAACCATTTCGGGACAATGGACATAACGTAGAATCGAAACGCGTTGTTTGCTCAAAGCCCAATAAAGAAATAAGAGTATGCAGTAACTTTCGTCTTTTTCTGGGATTATTTAATGTTCCTGTTGTTACCAGCACCTGGAAGCTGTGCATGGAGTTTTGAACTTTTGAACGCACAGGGTACTTTTACAAACATTTTGAGTTATCTATTGTGACCTCATAGTATCAGAAGAGTGTGTTTTTTTAAAAACTGTTGTATAACTTAAATATTAAAAACGTAAATATTAAACTATTAAAAGTGTGGAAATTTACTTAAGTTGTTCACTCAGACAGGACAAAACAGAGTGGAAGAGACAACAGAATATAAGCTAAGCATTACAAAGACATACAAAATGAAAGTGTGGTTGTGTAATTTTCCCCAGATCTTACATAAATGAACGATAAACCCATAGCTACAAATTTAATGCCTTTATTTGTGGCACAAAAGATGCACGCAACAAAAAACAACAAGGCAGAGCATGATTAAAACATGTGCGGTATAGGTCCCAGTCCTCGTAATTTTCGTTGTCCTCGATTGCTTGTAATATCAAACGCCGACAACACAGTTTGTGTCGTATTAAAGAAACCAAAAACGCTGTTTTGTCGTTCATACGAACAACCTAACTCTGCAGAATGCACAACAAGTACGCCACTGCCGCTCTGTCAAACTCCTCGAAAAGCCATCGCAGTATACTGCCAGATAGCTGTGTTGTGTTGTGTTTATATTGAGTAGCCATCACCCGGAAGTAGTTGGACTACAGCGCCACATAGCGTTGCGGAGCGTGCCAGGTCGCTGACCTGAATCTGATTGCACGACATGCATGTGCACTCGGACTGGACGACAGACCACCCGCCGAGCAAGTGTGAAAAAACCAACCCAATCCTGATCCAATCCTACCATGTGCACGCAGTCAATAAAGCAAAACACAGCTCCACACTCTGACATGGTCAAAAACTCAAAACCATGCATAATATACAACCTTTCTCTCATTAAAACTTGAAATAAAAAAGCAGAGAGGGGCATGGGAGGATACAGAACATTAAGTTTTTTCAAAGATACCTCTCTTTTGTTTAATTATTGAAGTACACGAGAATCATCTCCACACCCCTCTTTTTAGAAATCTGCATTTTTGAAGAAAGTGATTTTAAAATAAATACATTTATTTATTCATCCATACATTACCTTTTTGAGATATTTGGGGATAGCAAAGACATAATTGTTGTAGTTGTAAATTGCCATGGACATAAAAATAATAATGATGCATTTCATGTACATTGTACTTTAACAAGTCTCAGTACCTGGTTTTGTTTATATTCACATAAATATGTCTACTTCTAACTTAACTACAAAATGGGTTGACAAAGTATTGAATCCCAGGTCAAAACTATTGAGTGACAAAACAAAATGAGACCATATGACACTTCTACTAAATTTGCAATTATTTTGTGTTGAAAATTACATCCTGCAGAAACATAATAATAATAATAATAATAATAATAATAATAATAATAATAATAATAATAATAATAATAAAAACATTTGCCTTAATATCAAAATCATTATTTGTGACAACACAGACATGCCTGCGCTAACTACTCTGTCACAAAAAAATCAGTGATTATAATTGTTAATTACAGACATGTTTCTAAAATTATTGTTGGATTTGATATACTAATCAACAAAAACTCCTGCAAAAACTGTTGAAAACATGGACTGAAATCATCACTTGAGAAGTCATTTTAATTATTCATAGAGGCTACATCTGAAAGACGTCAATGCATGATTCTGGGTTTGAGTTAATTAGTGATGGTGCTTTTGCCCCAGATTTTGCTAAGAGCTGCTCTGATTTCCTTTGGGTTGGTCTATTCCCCACAGTGAAAGAAAATGACAACAAGAAATACAAACTAAACTGACTTCTTCAATATAAATAACACCTTGTTCTCAGTGAATGACAGATAACGAGTGGTTGACATACACACATGGTAGGTCTTTCGTGTCTTAATGAGTGGAGACAGAAATACACACATGTCACTGCCTGGGGATGCAACAGAAATAGAAAAACAATACAAACATTTTATCTCAGAGTTAAAAATGCCAATGTACTGCAATTAATTTGATTACCTCAATGCATTATAATTGATTTATGGATTGTTTTAATTATCTAACACAGTCACCTACTGCTGGCTTCAGAAAAGTGTCAGTATGAACGTATGAATGCCATACCACATTGCAGCAAGATAATTTATTTAATGCATAATTATCTACCCATCAGCCCCACATTCATAATTCTTACAGTATCTTATAACACACGTTTGTAGGTCTATGTTCCATCTGTTTTAGTCACATGGGTAGAGGAGCTCTAATGCCCATGTGAGGTACAGTGTAGTGAATGATGCTTTGCAATACAGCTCAGTAATAGCGTGGTAATGGTATGGAAATTAATCTTAACCTGATTTAATGTGATTCATCTCCACCGAGACAGCTCACAGTCGAATTATGGTTTTATCTTTTATTATCAAAGCTACTATTATCCTATACTATTACCCCTCCTTGAGCCGCCACCTTAACGTGGTGGAGGGGTTTGAGTGCCCGAATGATCCCGGGAGCTTGGTCACCCAAGGCAAACAGGTCCTGTGGGACGGGTCAGACTAAGAGCGGTTCAGAAGCCCTTATGATGAGTTCAATAACAAGGTCAGATACGTCGCCCGGACTGGCGTCACCGGAGCCCCACCCTGGAGCCAGACCTGGGGTGGGTGCGCGCCAGCGAGCGTCTGGTGGCCGGGCCTTTCCCCACGGGGCCCGGCCGGGTGAAGCCCGAAGAAGCGACGTGGGGCCGTCCTCCTGTGGACCCACCACCCGCAGGAGGATCCATAAGGGCCGAGTGCAAAGAGATCTGGGTGGCAGTCGGACATGGAGACTAGCTCTGGGGACATGGAATGTCACCTCGCTGGGGGGGGAAGGAGCCTGAGCTCGTGCGGGAGGTTGAGTGTTACCGACTAGATATAGTCGGCCTTACCTCCACTCACAGCTTGGGCTCCGGAACCCAACTCCTTGAGGGGGGCTGGACCCTCCATTTCTCTGGCGTTGCCCGCGGGGAAGGGCGGCGGGCTGGTGTGGGCCTGCTCATTCCCCCACAGCTCAGCCGCCGAGTGTTGGAGTTCAGCCTGGGGAACGAGAGGGGGTCCCTGCGCCTTCGGGTCAGAGACAGGTCTCTTGCTGTTGTGTCGGCCTATGGGCCGAACAGCAGTGCAGAGTACCCTGCCTTCTTGGAGTGCCTGGGAGGGGTACTGGATAGTGCAACGACCGGGGACTCCGTCGTTCTACTGGGGGACTTCAACGCCCACGTGGGCAACGACAGTGACACCTGAAGAGGGGTGATTGGGAGGAACGGCCTCCCTGATCTGAACCCGAGCGGTGTTCTGTTATTGGACTTTTGTGCTAGCCACAGTTTGTCCATAACGAACACCATGTTCGAGCACAAGGGTGTCCATCAGTGCACGTGGCACCAGGACACCCTAGGACGGAGGTCGATGATCGACTTTGTTGTCATGTCATCTGACCTCCGGCCGCCTGTCTTGGACACTCGGGTGAAGAGAGGGGCAGAGCTGTCAACCGATCACCACCTGGTTGTGAGTTGGGTCTGCTGGCGGGGGAGGAAGCCGGAGAGACCTGGCAGGCCCAAGCGGATCGTGAAGGTCTGTTGGGAACGTCTGGCAGAGCCCTCTGTCAGGGGCACCTTCAACTCACACCTCCGGGAGAGCTTCTCCCGGATTCCGGGGGAGGCTGGGGACATAGAGTCCGAATGGGCTCTGTTCTCGGCCTCTATTGTCGATGCAGCCGCCCGTAGCTGTGGTCGTAAGGTCTGTGGTGCCTGTCGCGGCGGCAATCCCCGAACCTGGTGGTGGACACCGGAAGTAAGGGATGCCGTCAGGAAGAAGGAGTCCTATCGGGCCTTGTTGGCTCATGGGACTCCTGAGGCAGCTGACGGGTACCTGCGGGCCAAGCGTGCTGCAGCCCGGGTGGTCGCAGAGGCAAAAACTCGGGTTTGGGAGGAGTTCGGAAAGGCCATGGAGGAGGACTATCGGACGGCCTCAAAGAAATTCTGGCAAACTGTTTGGCGCCTCAGGAGGAGGAAGCAGTGCTTCACCAACACTGTTTACGGTGCTGGTGGGGAGCTGTTGACCTTGACTGGGGATGTTATCGGACGGTGGAAGGAATACTTTGAGGATCTCCTCAATCCCGCTGTCACGTCTTTCGAGGAGGAAGCAGAGGCTGGAAACTCGGAGGCGGACTCGTTCATCACCCTGGCTGAAGTCACTGAAGTGGTTGGAAAGCTCCTTGGTGGCAAGGCCCCGGGGGTGGATGAGATCCGTCCTGAGTATCTTAAGTCTGTGGATGTTGTGGGGCTGTCTTGGCTGACACGTCTCTGCAACATTGCGTGGCGGTCGGGGACAGTACCTCTGGACTGGCAGACCGGGGTGGTGGTCCCTCTGTTTAAGAAGGGGGACCGGAGGGTGTGTTCCAATTATCGGGGAATCACACTCCTCAGCCTTCCCGGTAAGGTCTATTCCAGGGTGCTGGAGAGGAGAATCCGACCGATAGTTGAACCTCAGATTCAGGAGGAGCAGTGTGGTTTTCGTCCCAGCCGGGGAACACTGGACCAGCTCTATACTCTCCATCGGGTGCTTGAGGGTGCATGGGAGTTTGCCCAACCAGTCCACATGTGCTTTGTGGATCTGGAGAAGGCATTCGACCATGTCCCTCGTGAGGTCCTGTAGAGAGTGCTCTGGGAGTACGGGGTGCAGGGCCCTTTGCTAAGGGTTGTTCGGTCCCTGTATGACCGGAGCAGGAGCTGTGTTCGCATTGCTGGTAGTAAGTCGGTTTCCTGTGCATGTTGGACTCCGCCAGGGCTGCCCTTTGTCACCGGTTCTGTTCATTATATTCATGGACAGAATTTCTAGGCGCAGTCAGGGCCGGAGGGGATCCGGTTTGGGAACCACAGGATCTCATCTCTGCTGTTTGCAGATGATGATGTCCTGATGGCTTCATCAAACCGAGACCTCCAATGTGCACTGGGGCAGTTTGCAGCCGAGTGTGAAGTGGCTGGGATGGGGATCAGCTCCTCCAAATCTGAGACCATGGTTCTCGACCAGAAAAAAGGTGGCTTGCCCTCTCTGGATGGGTGGGGAGTTCTTGCCTCACGTGGAGGAGTTCAAGTATATCGGGGTCTTGTTCACGAGTGAGGGGAGGATGGAGCGTGAGATTGACAGGCGGAACGGTGCAGCGTCGGCAGTGATGCGGTCGCTGTACCGGACCGTTGTGGTGAAGAGGGAGTTGAGCCGAAAGGCAAAGCTCTCAATTTACCGGTCCTACCCTCACCTATGGTCATGAGCTCTGGGTAATGACCGAAAGGACAAGATCGCGGATACAAGCGGCCGAAATGAGTTTCCTCCACAGAGTGGCTGGGCGCACCCTTAGAGCTCAGTCACACGGGAGGAGCTCGGAGTAGAGCCGCTGCTTCTCCACGTCGAGAGGAGCCAGCTGAGGTGACTCGGGCATCTGTTTCGGATGCCTCCTGGATGCCTCCCTCGGGAGGTGTTCCGGGCATGTCCCACTGGGAGGAGGCCCCGGGGAAGACCCAGGATGCGCTGGAGGGACTATGTGTCCCGGCTGGCCTGGGAACGCCTTGGGGTCCCCCCGGAGGAGCTGGAAGAAGTGTCTGGGGTGAAGGAGGTCTGGGCGTCCCTGCTTAGACTGTTGCCCCCGCGACCCGGCCCCGGATAATCAGAAGAAAATGGATGGATGGATGGCTACTATTATTATCTTTTGCAATCAAAACACCTGTAGGTAGACACGTGGAAAGGCATACTGTGGAACAATAACATCTTGGGAACAAGTTACAAGTTTATCTATATTATTGAAACCTTGGTCAAGGTAATATATCATCTCTTACCTATAATAGGGAGATACAGGTGAAAACATATAATAAAAATATATTTTTAGATTTTCTGGGTCCAAGAAATAAGTCAAAGTGACATATTTTCAAACGAGGTAGAGCAGCTCTAACCCAGTTTCTGTTTTTAGTTTTTGAGTCATTATTTATAGTTTATCATATGCACCACATCTCATTCATAATTTCTATCTCACGTCCTCCCTGTGTGTCTGCTCTATTTTTGCTTGAATCACATTCCCATACTGCTTAAAAACAATCTCTCACTACCTCAAAACTATGACGTCATTGTTTGCACCTATTTTTAGACCGGCATAAATTAATTATTCATAGTATAGGTCACAACGGCACAACGGGGGTAATGATCTACTCAAAGTGTCTCTGAATCTGAAGAGATTATCAAAGTTAAGATTGATCAATTGTGGAAAAATATCTAATTGTGATCTTTTTTTGGGACAATTGCAACTGTCTGGGTCTGAGGATTCATATTTAAACTATAAATTATGTTCAGACTAAGTTCTCATTTTAAACGCGTCCAGGAGCACATCAGACTGAAATATGAACTGCTAAATTAATACAGTGGTACCTCACCTTACGAAAGACTCTACAAACGAAAAATCCAAGTTACGAAACGCCTTCACGTTAAATTTTGGTCTCTAGATACGAAAGAAAATTCAAGTTACGAAACGCGAAATCTCAAAAATTCAATTAATGCACGCTCAGATGCACGCCCCGAAACGTAAATACACTTTATCAACACACACGGGGTTAGGTTCCAGAGGTGGCCCGCGGTGGGAGAGGTCCGCGAGGTAGGACAACTTTGTATTTTGCAATTGTTCTACATGTTTTAGGGCTGTAAATGCCTCACCACACACATTCTACGCTTTTCTCAGACTGGAGTTGGGCTTTTCTCGCATTTCTCTCTTGTTTGAGCACTCAAACTTTCATAGATTTTCAATGGAATGTGTTGATAGTGAAGCGTGGGGGGAGACACGGCTCAATATAGCGTCGAACACGCGAGGGGAGCGGAGACACAGGATTACTATCGCAACAACACATCATCATTAGGGTAAAACTAACCTGTCTCACGACGGTCTAAACCCAGATCACGTTCCCTATTAGTGAGTGAACAATCCAACGCTTGGTGAATTCTGCTGCGGGCGTGGGATGGAGCCGCGGCGCCCGGGCCGTGCCTCCCCCTCGGGGTCGAGCACGCGCGGGCGAGCACGGGGTGATTTAATCCTGGTCTGGTCCCGGTTTGGTCCGGGTCTGGACCTGGTCCGGTCCTGGTTTAGACCTGGTCTAGACCTGGTTTAGTTCTGGTCTAGACCTGGAAGTCACATAGAACCAGAGCCCGCCCCAAGCGAGACCCCGCGGTCTTGCCCGCCGATAGAGCACCTTTCTCGGCCTCTTAGCTCACAGTGTCAGCCCCCCGGCTCTGGAGGTCAGATAGAACCAGAGCCCGCCCCGCCCTGCTCTTATTCCCGCTGAAAGAGCGTCTTTCTTGGTCTCTTAGCTCTAGCGCGGAACCCGCAAGAAGCACAGAGACACGAGCAACGCGCTCATCCTATGGCACTGCCATGTCCCGAGATAATCCTGGTTTGGACCTGGTCTAGTCCCGGTTTAGTCCAGGTCCAATCCAGGTTTAGACCTGGTCTAGACCTGGTTTAGTTCTGGTCTAGAGTAGACCTGGTTTATTCCACGTTTAGTCCTGGGTCTACAGTCTCTTAGCCAATCAGGACGCAGAACACAAATGTTACACTATAAAAAAAAAGTTACACTATCAAAAAAAACCTTGGAACGGATCAGGCCTTTTCCATTGAAATAGCTACTCAACTTATGAAAAATTCACGTTACGAAACCACTTCTGGAACGAATTAACTTCGTAAGGTGAGGTACCACTGTACAAGCATCACATGCTATTTCAGAGAATGCTTGTAGAGATGATACATAATAAGACTGGATATTTTTTTGCTTGCAGAAGAAATTATCTTACCTAAAATTGCACTTTTTGCAATGTGCTTAATGTTGTGATCTCAATTCAATGGCAATTACTCTCTGAAGATTTCTGAATCATTTGCTCAGTTGTTTTGCCACCAGTGTCTGTAATAGCATGAATTGGTTTTATAATGGGGGGTTATTCAGAGCAATGACATCTCAAATACAGTATTAAGATTACCTTTCAAGAGGGTAAAGAGCATTTAAGGTTCTCAGCCCTCTAATTGGCTACTCGCTGCTACTGCTTGACACTTTGTTCTATGTCTGTCTTGATAGTGACAGCTCCAATATTACATTGCAGCAATCTCCTCTGAAAATTCTTAGAACATTTACAAAATATGAGGAGGACTAACATTTCTATTTGTCATTTTGAACATGAAAATAACAACAAAACCTCTGCTTCTCATAAGATTCTTTTTTTTCTATTGCAACCACAATAATGCTCCTCCAATATAATTGCACAAAAACACACAGCAGGGCAATCAAAATGTCTTCCTCTATGGAAAAAGCACATGTAATTAAAGATTACACATCATGACAGCTCCAAAAATGCATTCCCAGCAAGATAAGATAAGATAAGATAAGATAATCCTTTATTTGTCCCACAATGGGGAAATTGCAGTGTCACAACGCAAGTTTCAGAAACAGTTGGAAAAAAGAGCATGCATCAAAAATTAAGATAAATAATAAGTATGTACAATCAACTAAAAAAACACAACACTGTAAGGTTAAAAGGCACAGGAACGCTGCACAATAAATGTCTTTGATTCTGAGCAGTGAACAAACAGCAGTTAAAGTGACTCCAGTTCAGTAATATATAATATCACTACAATAAAGTGACTCAGATGATTGTGTACAGTGCAGTGATGGACAGTGGTTGTTACACAAATAAGTAGCAGGTAAAGTGACTTTAAATAATATTGCACATGTAATTATTACTATGGAGATGACACATGGTTGCTATGGAGATGAACATGACTAGCATTGATCATTGTACATTGTCTGACAGCAGCAGGAAGGAAAGATCGCCAAAATCTCTCTTTAACACAGCGAGGGTGAATCAGTCTGTCACTGATGCTGCTCTCTAGAGCTGACAGAGCGTCCTGCAGGGGGTGACACTCATGGTCCAGCATAGACATGAGTTTAGCCAGGACCCTCTTGTCCCCCACCTGCTGCACCGAGTCTAGAGGACAGCCCAGGACTGAGCTGGACTTCCTGATGACCTTGTCCAGTTTCTTCTTCTCCCTCTCTGTGACGCTGCTGCTCCAGCAGACCACACCGTACAGGATGGCTGATGCCACCACAGAGTCATAGAAGGTCCTCAGGAGTGGCCCTCTCACTCCAAAGGACCGCAGTCTCCTCAGGAGATAGAGCCGACTCTGGCCCTTCCTGTACAGTGCATCTGTGTTATGAGTCCAGTCCAGTTTATTGTTCAGATGAACACCCAGGTACTTGTAAGAGTCCACTCTCAGTGGACTCTTCCCTGGATGTTCACTGGTGGGGGGGCAGTAGAATGGCGTCTGCGGAAGTCCACCACCATCTCCTTGGTCTTACCCGCGTTGATGAGAAGGTGGTTCCGCTGACACCAGTCCACAAAGTCCTGCGTTAGTCCTCTGTACTCCGTGTCATCATCGTCTGTGATGAGACCAATGATGGCGGAGTCATCAGAGAACTTCTGCAGGACACAGCTGTCCGTGTTGTGTCTGAAGTCTGCAGTGTAGAGGGTGAAGAGGAAGGGCGCGAGGACCGTGCCCTGGGGCGCCCCCACACTGCAGGTCATGAGGTCAGACACACAGTCCCGGGCTCTCACAAACTGGGGCCGGTTTGTGAGGTAGTCCAGGATCCACTCAGCCAGGTCACAATCCACTCCTGCCCACTCCAGCTTGTCCCTCAGGAGCAGCGGCTGGATGGTGTTGAACGCACTGGAGAAGTCGAAGAACAAGATTCTCACAGTGCTGCCGGGCCTCTCCAAGTGGGACAGCGAGCGATGCATCAGAGAGATGATGGCGTCCTCTACTCCGATGCCGGGCCGATACGCGAACTGCAGCGGGTCCATCGCCGAGCTCACCGTGGAGCGGAGGTGACCCAGGATGAGCCTCTCCAGAGTCTTCATCAGATGAGACATGAGAGCCACTGGCCTGAAGCTGTTGAGGTCTTTGGCGTGCGGTGTCTTGGGCACAGGTACCACACAGGAGGTCTTCCAGAGCTGTGGCACCACCTTCAGCTTCAGGCTCAGGTTGAAGACATGCTCCATAACTCCCCACAGCTCATCTGCACAGGACTTAAGGAGCCTGGGGCTGATCCTGTCTGGTCCAGCAGCTTTTCTACTCCTTATCCGGCTCAGTTCTCTCCTAACCTGAGCTTTTGTGAAGGACAAAGAGCGAAGGCATGTGCTGGGGGTCTGGCTGAGTACTTGATGTGGATTTGGGGTCTGAGGCAGAGGTGTGAAGAGGTGACAGACTGGGCCATTGTGCAGGGGACAAGGTGAGCAATACATGCTCACAGTGCATACGTTAAGATACACAGGCAACCCTTTATATTTGGATTAGCTATGTAATGTACAATTAACCCTGAGTTATTTACACAGATTGTAGGCTTACCAACTAGTAGTGGATGGACCTTCAATTCATGCAGGTAACACAGGAACATAATGTCATTCTCAGTATTTAAATCCATATCAAAACGCTGACAGAAAATGTTTTCAGGTTGTAGAGTGAGATGATGTATGTAGAATTAATGTGTATAGAGCAGCTTAAGCAATAAAACAAAACAAAATTATATTTATGATTTTACAGAAAAAGAATTGTTTATTATTTTACCTCCTGGTTAGACATGGACAGCAGATGTGACATAAGTAGGGTAATTCCATAACTGTTAGTCAACCATACTGAGAACAATGGCCAAAGCTTGTCTAATTTAGATAATAATTAACAATTATTTGTCAAATACACAACATTAATTAATTATTAGCCTGAATTACAGTGGTTGGCAGAGTGACAGCAGTTTTGTCTCAGGATATAGGTTCTTGGTTTGTCCAATTCAACAGTCAATCTAAAACTATTCATAAGAGTCCAGTCCTCCACTGTGCCTTATACAACGCTATTAAAACACTATTATAACACAGTTAAAGGATGGGCCCAAAGTGCAAATGATGACAGTTAAATTTAAGTTTCAATTATAAAGCTGCAGAAGCTACAATTCATTTAAAATGTCCTCTGCAAACAAAATCTGCTATCTTGCTGGGAAACAAATAGTTTAGACTTCTATAAACATGTCCTAGAATGTATGTATACATGCTCTGATTCTGAAATTCATGACTCAGTAATTTGTATTTGAATCTTTTCTCAGCTGTTAATGTTAATGTTTAAACTGAATCTTGGTTTGAAAACATAAATTGCAAATTTAATTAAAATCACTAGTAGCAGTAATAGTAGTCAGAAAAACTGCAGTTTGAACAACCCAAGCTATAGAGTCAGAGCTGACGAAGCCTCTCGGATGAGTGGCGAAACGTTTTCAACCAAACATACTTTGTCCAGTTGACAAATTGAACTTCTCCTTTTATAACCCAAGCTATAACAATACATATAACAACACGTGTAGAACATTAATAGTTTAATAGCAAAGTTTAGTAGTACTTTGCAGAGTAGCTTCCGGATACTTAGTCCTTACTTATTCTTACTCCTACTTGAGTCATTTATTTTACAATGTACTAACTGTACTCTTGCTTGAGTAAAATTTTTGATTTCTCTTCCAAGAGTGAGTAAGTTTTATGTTATTATAATGATCCTATAATTATGTTATTATTAACTGACTTCTAGTTTTGTCAGATAGTTACTATTATTTGAGAAACATTTATCCCCCAAATACTTTATTTTCGAGTAAGGTAAAAGTGGCTGACTGGGAGGAAAAATGTATTCTCTGCATTTGACCCATCCTTCAAGTGCTACCGGGTGCAAGCAGTGAATTACAGTACTTATGTCCAGGTCTTAGGCTAGACTTGGTCAGGACTACGTTAGCTGGAAGATTTTACCTATGATGCATGTTTGATGATGCAATTTTTAGCTCTTTTTAACTCTGCCCAATTCACAGTGCTCTTCACAGCACCAAATCTGTCTTCACTACCCAGAAGCCCCACTCCCCCCTCCTCCTCCCTCCCCTTCTTTGTCTGGTTCATCCATAGTTATGAATGGAGCCATCCCCTCACCTGTCACACAGCAGCACCCAGTTTAGTCTGCGCTAAAAATACACACAACTCAAGACTCCTACAAGCTTCCCTGTTAAATATGGATTGGAGGAGTATTGACGTCAGCCCTACACACACAAACGCACACACAACACCACACACAACTCAAGATGATCACAAGTGCGTCTGATGTCACTCTGTGGTTTGGGACTCGCACAACAGCAATGCATGATGGGAAAGCTTATAAAGGCTTAATGATTCCATGTGGTGCTATACAGCCACACAATGAGAGATTGCTTAGTTAAATGGGAGCAAATTGAAAATGAGGGGGTTCCTTCAGTGGAAATTGTGTTGATTATAGAACTGAGAGGAAAAACTTTTCTGGGAGCTCTGCTTGGTTTTACTGGAGCGTGCCATTACAGTAAATTGATATTAAAATAATTAGTTTAGCCTGGCAACATGATGAACCTAACTTTCTTGTGTCCATGGAGATATACAAGTTTAATGTCATGCTGAACAACAACACAGGTAATGCAAAACATTTCCATAGAGACATGGAGGTGGTGGAGTTACATTGTATTTGTTTAAGGTAAATGTAAAATAAGTGAATAGGGTTGCAATAACAAAGAGGATAGAAAGTGAATTTGCACAACTTTTCAGGGTGCTACCATGGAGATGTTATTGCTTTGCCTGTAGTGATCCACAATATGGTATTGAACTTATAGAAGATGCCTTTATTCAGTTATGGGTGTTTTTGTTGCTTAAAAATGTCTTTAAAAACATGCATTCTTACTGTGAGTGGAGTCACCTCTTCACAGATCTCACTTGAAAATTGTCTTGGTAGCGTCTCTTGCTTTTCTCTGCGGATTGAAACATTTATAAGTTTAATGCCATACTGTGGAACACTGCAGGCAAAACAATAACATCTCCATGAACACAAGCACTTTTAAGAGGCAAACATAATTGTCTTACATTCATTTTCATTACTAACAAAGTGGACAAACAAAATGTGTTTAGCTACCATACCTAATCATGCTACTACTAATTTCTTCATTCATAACTGTCACTGATGGCAAAGTGGCTGAACTGAGCTCAAAATGTTGAAGAAAAGTCTCCAGGCACTGTACTGCAGTTATTTTTCTTATCCAGACAGGTTACAGACGTGCAAAGGAAGTTAGTGTAATTAAACGTTAACAACAATTAACAAGTAACATACCACTGATATACTGCAATTACTTTACTACTAATTAATTACTAGCTAGCTCCAAAATATCTATCAATGCATGAAGTGGGCTGGTAGCTTGTTATTATTCTGCAGGCCTATATGACTCCCAAATCCCATTTACTCAAACAGCTGGAGATGAATACTAGCCATAATTCATTCATGGACTTTAGGGATATTATTTATTTCAAGAGTGGTCGTTGCATCAGTCACACGCTGCCATTCAATTATTTTGTGCAGAAGCGACTCATTTACTGGAAAAACCCAGAGGGACGCAGGTCAGATGAAGAAGACTATCTCTGTTAGCACCACTTAATGGGATCATAGCAAATCCAAATGAGTTGCTTTATCCCTGACTAAAAGTAATAAAACATTGCCATTAAAATAAAATCAAAATGCACACTCTGACAAAAAGAAACAAAATAACAACAAACAAATAATGATAATGTGAATAATATACACTTTTTTTTTTTTACACTATACCAGGTTTAAAGTTTTGTTAATGAATAAAAGCACAAGGAGATGCATTCATTATAATTAATACAATTTCCTTACAGACCTCTTTACTGAATACTTGTACTACTTTGGAAACAGCTTGCATACGTATGTTGAGTGGGAGTGGGCTGTAATTTTTAGACCCATTGTCCAATTATGAGTAATATCCACTCAATTATCACAAACCACCAGAAGTGTTGTATATATTTATTTATGGGCATGGGACTTTTCTTCACAATGCATTTTCCCTATGGCTACTGTATACTACCAAGGAATCTACCAATTTGTATGGCAAACTGATCCATCTTCATGGAGACTAATGCCATCAGGCCAAGTTACAGGTGATCTGTGGAGAATCTGAGCTGAGAAAAACAAGCCTAAACAAGGCAATAACAGGAGACAAGTATAAGACTAAAAAGTTCACAGTGTTTTTAAACATCTTTATTAATGATTTTTCCAAGGAAGAGAAATCCAGCGACTGTTTTTTTCCTTTTTCAAATGTTGCGCATGCGTAAAACCACCCCCCTCCCCCCCAGCTTCCTAAGTAGAAACGCCTCGTCCCGCCTCCTCCTTACACTTACGCTGCTTGTTTATATCCATTATTGCGTTCAGAATTGCTGTTACTGCTGTAACTATACTGTACGTTTTCAAATAATAAGCAGAAGTTTCCTGTCCAGAAGTAATTTAGTGACCAACGCATTAGTCTGTTGACCCTCTGCTTCAGTGCACGCCATCGCTGGACGGAATCTCCAAGAATCACCTTAGTTTGGCTTCGCTCCTTATCCCCTTCTCTTCTTCTTTCAGTGACCTCAAAAATTGACTTTCTTTTGTGGCTTACTGGTAGTGGATTCTTGTCTGCCAGCGCAACAAACAGAAAAAAACGCTAGGAACTGCTGCCTTGGTTGCGTAAACAGCGTCTTGCGTCTGTAATCCCAGCACGCCAGCAAGTCAGTTACACTAGAAGCGTAGGGAGTTTGATTGACAACCTAACAGCCAATAGATAACAAGGTAGCCTCGTTATCTATTGGCTAATGTTTAGTTGGCTTCACCACGTCCACAATTGATGGATTTTCATTCTTTTATTTTTTTTTTTTGGTCATCATAATTACAAGGCTGCTGCATCTCTATAATGCTATCATTGACAATACAAATAAAATCCTTCAAAATCCATACAACCTTTAAGTGATTTAGTCTTATGCTGATTCAGATGCGCTGATTCAGACTTAGAAAAGATGCATTTCATTTTACTCATAGAGATGAGCTTATTTTTCATCATATTGAAGGAGGCAAACATGTTATCCTGTAAACAAAATGTGATAATTTAAACAGTTCCTATTACTTAAATACCTCATCATCACATCCCACATGAAAACACATGATGCACACACATGTTTGCGGAAGGCTGGAGTGACAGTTAGTGTGCGTCATGGTGCGTCGATTTTCATTCACTGCCTCTATGAAAAGTCTCCTTGTGACTGATGTAAGATTGATATGCAACTCCTCTTCGCGGCGCACAGACAAATGGGTGGGCGGGCAGGCTTCCAGGCAGAATGACAGCCAACAGAAAGGCACCAATTGGGACTGTTTGTAACATGGTTCTGCGCTGAGTAAAATGCTGCTGGCAGGTGCCACTGTTGCAGCAACACCTTTTTACACAAGTCCCTGGTTTATATCTAAGAATAGTATCATTTTATTCATGTAGCTAAGACCATGCTAACTGTGTAATGACATGGTGATAAAGAGGAACGCACATTTCAAGTGTTAGTATAATACAATGGGCCTCATTCATAAAACATTCTTACGAACAAATTTGTGGCATTCACGAAACATTTTCTTAGTCTTAGTCTTTCATGTTCTTCTGTAAGAATAAATCCCCTGAACAGTCAAGAGTTTTAGAATATTATCACTCTGATAATGAAACAGAAAATTTTAATTCCCCCATGATTCTTCTTCTCCTAGCTGTCATGAGGAGCAGACACACTTTTCTCTTCCTCCTTCATCTTTGCTCTGTTTGATGTTTTATTTCTCTCGTCTCGTCTTTTTTTCTCCTGTTGGAACAGATTTTTCAAATCCTAAATTATGAATTGGTAAAAGCTGGTCTCTACGCTTTTTTTTTTTTTTGTCCCATGGAGGAGCGCCGGTCTGGAGAGCTGGTCAGCCCTACGGGAACGTGCTGCCTGATACATGAAGGATGCGTCGTGTGCTTGGCACCGCTGTTACCGGAGGACACGGAGCGATTACTATTGGAATATTGATGGCAGGACATCTGGATTGGCCTGGGGGATGTTTTCTGACCCATCACTAATTGGAGCCAAGCGGATAAAAGAGCCCCGATCCGCCGCTCAGTACGGGGAACTGCGAACTCGGGGGGGCAACATCAGAAGGAAAAACACAGGTGAACGTTTCATCCCATCTGTGGGATTCACCTGGCGCTAGATAACATCGCGGATAAATGGATTTGGAACTGTGGGGAAGAGCGGCTCAGTCCATATTCACTATCATACGTGCCAGGGGGAGGATTGCGAGTCGCACAGACCTGCAGGAAGTGGGGACCTGACAGAAACCAGAGTTCTGGCAAATTGTCTGTTCGCGTGGGTTCTAAAATGTATCATTATGTTAAATTCCCCTTTTGTAATCAATTCTCCTGGAAAAATGTGATTGAACTGGACTTCACTTTGTTTTGACTGCATCTTCTGCACAAACACGTCCAAGGCCGCCAGCTGCCGCTTATCTCACAGACTCTACAAAAACATTGCCACACACTATTGGACTCACACTCACATGTACACTCAACAAAAATATAAACGCAACACTTTTGTTTTTGCTCCCATTTTTCCTGAGATGGACCCAAAGATCCAAAATTCACTCCAGATACACAACACTACCATTTCTCTCAAACATTGTTCACAAATCTGTCCAAATGTGTGACAGCGAGCACCTCTGCCCCGCCGAGACAATCCACCCCACCTCACAGGTGCGCCACATCAAGATGCCGATCCGACATCATGACCAGTGCACAGGTGCGCCCCAGACTGCCCACAATAAAAGGCCACCCCGAAATGTGCATTTTTTTTTGGTTTATTGGGGGTCTGGGGACTCAGAACCAGTCAGTATCTGGTGTGACCACCATTTGCCTCATGCAGTGCAACACATCTTCTTCGCATCGAGTTTATCAGATTGTCAATTGTGGCCTGTGGAATGTTGGTCCACTCCTCTTCAAAGGCTGTTATGGACGAAGAACACAGGTGCATTTTATTGATGGCATTTTGAATGCACAGAGATACCGTGATGAGATCCTGAGGCCCATTGTTGTGCCATACATCCATGAACATCACCTCATGTTTCAGCAAGATAATGCACGGCCCCATGTTGCAAGGATCTGTACACAATTCTTGGAAGCTGAAAATGTCCCAGTTCTTGCATGGCCAGCATACTCACTGGACATGTCACTCATTGAGCATGTTTGGGATGTGCTTGACCGGCGTATACGACAGCGTGTACCAGCTCCCACTAATATCCAGCGACTTCGCACAGCCATTGAAGAGGAGTGGACCAACATTCCACAGGCCACAACTGACAATCTGATAAACTCTATGCGAAGAAGATGTGTTGCACTGCATGAGGCAAATGGTGGTCACACCAGATACTGACTGGTTCTGAGTCCCCAGACCCCCAATAAACCAAAAAAAATGCACATTTCGGGGTGGCCTTTTATTGTGGGCAGTCTGGGGCGCACCTGTGCACTGGTCATGATGTCGGATCGGCATCTTGATGTGGCGCACCTGTGAGGTGGGGTGGATTGTCTCGGCGGGGCAGAGGTGCTCGCTGTCACACATTTGGACAGATTTGTGAACGATGTTTAAGAGAAATGGTAGTGTTGTGTATCTGGAGTGAATTTTGGATCTTTGGGTCCATCTCAGGAAAAATGGGAGCAAAAACAAAAGTGTTGCGTTTATATTTTTGTTGAGTATATTAAGTAATACTGCCCTGTCTATTTTTAGGATGTCTGCTTCTTCTTCAGTTTTCAATCAATTTCATGGATTTCTGATATTTTCCCTTGCCCCACACCCTTCCCTCTTGTCACCAAAAAAAAGACACTGTATGTTACCTATCCAATTGTTTTCTGTCATTACATGTTGTGTATAATTGTCATTGATTGTATTGCATCTTTTCTACTCTGCATCTTCCGGTCGGCGGCGCACGCAAGAGCAGCGGCCCCTCCCCTAGCCACTCTATCACTGTCCTGCCTGGTTAGTGGGGAAACTAAATTTCGAATTCACTCTATGTACATGTACATATGATTGTTTTTCAACAATAAAGCAACTATGACTATGACTATGATTGTTATATTTTAATTATTTCCTAAAAACATGTTACTATTTGATACAATAACATTTATAAGGAGTTTTCTAGAGCATGTGTCTATTGGGTCTAACAGACTTTATACAGGCTGCAGTGAGCCTCAGTCTGTCCCAGCCCCAGTGCTCTCCATATGGGCCTCTGTTACAGCCCTGCACCTGGTCACCGTGCTGGACTCAACACCCCCCAACACAAACCCATATTGACCACATTTGGAAATTCAGAAGGCGTTTCTAACCAAATACATATACATTTTCTTTGTAAATTAATTGTAAATGAGAGTGGAGGTGTGCATAGCTGGGTGTTGGTGAATTTGGCGCAACTGTCACTAAAGAAGAAATTCAGCTGCTTAAGAATGCTTTGTGAATCTGGGGCAGATTTTTTATTTTTTTTCTTCTTCTTGGTTTATTTTTTATTTTTCAGGATTCTCAATCTGTACAATATCAAAGTCAAATGAAAAAGGTAGAACAAATATACAAAAGAACAATCAAAATTGTAATGTCCAAGAAGGAGTGGGGGGAAGAAAACTTATTTAACCCCACCCCCATTACTCATCTATACATAATAACATAAGTAAAGAAGAAAAATCACTTCCATTTTCCCATGGTAATTCTTATCTGTTATGTGCACTTCTTTCTTTTTTTTTTACTTGGAGACAACTAACCATATAGTTACGGATACAGGACCTGAATACTAATACCAGCAATGGTAAGAAAGCACATACATTACCAGCAATGGTAGAAAAAACAGATACCATAAGGTAAGGAAAAGCACATACAATGATAAGAGATGTTCCAGCAGAACTAGTTTTGCAGAAGACAGTGATGAAATGACCTTAGACACTCTCCATATACTGTGACCAGACCATATTTTTGTAATGTAATTTAAACGTATTGACACTTTGGTATTGCTTGTAGATGTGTGAAGAGTCCCTCAGTCGTCCAGGTAGAATCCATGATAAAAGAAGAAATTCAATTTGTCAACTGGACAAAGTTTGTTTGGTCAAAAACGTTTCGCCGCTCATCCGAGAGGCTTCGTCAGTTCTGGTTAGAGTGCTGGTAAGACACTTGCTTATATCTCGCTGCAGGGAGGAGCTAACTAGCTAACTACTTTCCGAAACTATCTCGCCTATTGGTTTCTGTCTTTTGTTTCTCTGGCATCTAGATTAGCATGCCTATTCATCCCTACACGACTGTTTTTCACACCTCTGGCCCTGACCTGGCTAGCCCTATTGTATCTTTTGTTTGTTAGATCTAGGTTTAAGAATGGAATTATAGATGGGAGACAAATAATGTCTGACTCCACCATTTCTGTTTAGAGAAGGATTCTCTTTTTTGACAAAAATAGCCTCTTTAACCCCCCTCTCAAACCAGTTCTTTTCCCTGGCCAAGATCTGACCCTCACTGTCCTCAAAAGAATGGCCCGTGGCTTCTAGGTGAAGATGTATGGCAGATGACGGTCCACTCTGGCATGCCCGTCTGTGTTGGTACATCCTCTTGTGAAGTGGCTGTTTTGTTTCTCCAATGTAGCGCTCACTGCAGTCTTCACTACACTGAATGGAGTAGACCACATTGCTTTGTTTGTGGCTCGGTGTTTTGTCCTTTGGGTGGACCAGTTTTTGTCTTAAAGTGTTTGTGGGTTTGAAATAAACTGGGATTTCATACTGTCTGAAAATCCTCTGTAGTTTTTCCAACACGCCGGACGGGTAAGGAATTGCTACCCCTTTCCTCCTTATTATTATTGCTTGTAGAGTTTGTCCAGACTGTTCCAGAGTTTCACACCATGTACAGACATGCAAAAACTTTTTTAGTGGTTCTCACTTTGGGCAATTTGAAGTCTCCAGTCACTCTCAAGTTGTGGGTTCTCTCACTCAAAGTAAATAGTATTTGCAGATTTTTTGGTAGTAATTTATGGTATGCTTTAAACATAAAAAATGATGTGTAGTACTGAGTAAGGTCTTCAAATTTTAAGAGTTTGGAATGTATAAAAAGATTATGAGTTGTTCTAAAAACCCAACTTTGTGAATAATCTGTAGGGCTCGTTTCTTTAAGACAATTAGAGGTTTTAGTGTAGTTTGATAAGTATTCCCCCATACTTCAATACAGTATGTGAAGTAAGGAAGAATCATTGAGCAGTATAGTGTACGCAATGCATTGTAATCAAAATAATATTTTGTTCTATTTATTATGGAGAGACTTTGAGATTTTAGTTTTTATATGTCTGACATGGGTTTTCCAAGACAATTTATTGTCTATGATGACTCCAAAAAATTTTATTTCTGCTACCGTCTCAATTTGAACATTTTCAATCATAATTGGTTGTTTTGAGTTTGTGTTTGCATTTCCAAATAGCATAACTTTGGTTTTGTTTAGATTAAGTGATAATTTGTTGAAATCCATCCACTTCTTTATTTTGTCGAGCTCCTTATTTACTGTGCTGAGTTCATTATAATCATGACTCCTATAGAATATGTTTGTATCATCTGCAAACAATATGAATTTTAGTGACTGTGATACCTTAAATATGTCATTTATATAATTATTAAACAATTTTGGTCCCAAAACAGAGCCTTGGGGAACACCACAAGTAATACCAAGAATATCAGACAAAGATGACCTATGTGTACATATTGTGTTCTTTCAGTTAGATAACTTTGAAGCCATTTCCCAGCAATTCCTCTTATATCATGTTCGTGTAATTTTTGAAGTAAGACTGCATGATTAATCGTGTCAAAAGCTTTCTTTAAATCAATAAAAATCACAATTGCGCATTTGTTTTGATCCAGTACGCTTGTTATTTCTTCAGTTGCATCAAGTATAGCCATTGAGGTAGTTCTTTTTGTTCTAAAGCCATATTGCCCTTCGTTAATGATTTAATGCCTGTCTATGAAGTTTTCTAAACGTGTATTGAAAAGTTTTTCCTAGTATCTTTGAAAACTGAGGTAGCAGAGAAATAGGTCTGTAATTAGTAAAGTCATGTTTATCTTCTTTTTTGTATATTGGAATGACTTTTGCTATTTTCATTTTATTGGGAAATTGTCCTGATTGAAAAGATAAGTTACAGATGTGTGTGAAAGGTTTTACGATATTATTAATGACCAGTTTGACTAATCTCATATTTATGTCATGACAGTCACTTGATGATTTACTTTTGCACAACAATATTCATTACTTCTTTTTCATTTGTGGGAGAGAGGAACATGGTTTCTGTCAATATTATTGTTATATTGAGCAGCGTCATTTACATTAATTTCTGCAGCCAACTCAGGACATTTTACAAATTATTTACAAAAAACCTATTGAAATAATTTGCTACATCTGACCTATTTTTAATTTGATGGTTTTTTACATTGAAGAATTCAGGATATGCTTCCTTATTAGTTTTTTGTTTGATCAAAGCATTTAATACATTCCACATTCCTTTCATATTGTTTTGATTCTTGTACAACATTCTTCTATAGTATAACTGCTTGCTTGATCTAATTATCTCTATTAATTTATTTTTTGTATTTTTTATATCTTAGTTTTTGTTTTTATAAATACTTTATATAAATTGTTTTTCTTTTTGCAAGCATTAATTATTCCTTTTGATAGCCATGGACTGTTCTTACATTTATTGTTTATTTTAATTTCTTTTATGGGACAGTGTTTGTTGTAATGAGTCATGAATATGTTTAAAAAATATCATATGCTTTATCGACATCTGTGTGTTATTGAGGGCTTTTATGTTTTCTTCAGTTTGTATTCGTTTAAAGATTGGTTCACTAGCCTTTTTTTCTTTTATAAAATCTGAATCAGAAACAATAAAGATAGGTAAATGGTCTGTAATGTCAGAAATAAGGAGTTCACTTGTAATTTGACTTTCCATGTTGTTTGTAAAGATATGATCAATTATTGTGGCAATATGCGATGTTACTCTACTGGGTTTGGTTATTGTTGGGTACAGTGACATAGAATACATTGTATTTAGAAAAATCATCAATACTTTTTTGCTTTTTTGGGTTTAGTAAATCAAGGTTGCAATCTCCACAAACATACAGATTTTTTTTGTTTAACAGCAGAAAATTTCTCCATCCATTCATTAAAAAATTCAACACTTGAGCTTGGTGAACGATATACCACACTTACAATTATAATTGTAGTTTTTTCCTCTTTGAATTTCTATTGTTAAGCATTCCATAACATCATCTATGGCAACAGTCATAATTAATAATAGAACATATTCTAGTGAAGTATGAATGTATAGAGCAACCCCTCCTCCTGTTTTGTTTTGTCTATTCTTGCTTATCATTTTATAATCATCAATATCAAAGTAGGTGTCTGTGTTTTCACTAAACCATGTTTCAGTTATTGCAATAATACTGAATGGATGGGTAAATTGTTTAAGAAAGTCGGTGATATGGCTAAAATTTGCTTGATATGGCTAAAATTTGCTTGCATGCTGAGTTCTCTCAGCATTTTCTTAAAGTGGAAGTTGCAAAAATATTTTTAAGATAAGATTCATGAATGAGGGCCAATGTGCATTATTACATGCCTAAAGGTTTCCATGTAACTGAGCAGTGGCTCCGGAACAGATATAAGCAGCTCTTGAGGTCAAAATGAGACTGCTGTGTGCTTTCTGCATTTTGTTATAAATACTTTTTATCATTTGAGAATTGCCAACTCCACGTTAGCATGCTAGTTGCTGTTAGCATTACTGCAATGGCAAAACTCATCTATCGCCTCTGAAAGTTGTGAAAGGACTTATTAGGTCATCGTGGTGAATAATTACATATAAGCACTAGATGCTATCTATGTTACTGCTGTCTAAGGGGAGGGGTGCTTTAACTTCAAAAGGTGCATTATGTAACTTTTCTGATGGAGGGTTAGCCACCTGTGGTCTCCAAATGGGATTACCTTGTTCCATAGTATGGCATAAATTGATCAATCTCTATGAAGACAAGACAGTGGCATCCTTATTAGGGGCCTTATTTTAATTATTTTGAAAGGGATCCAGGGCTCTCAAGTTTTGAAGTTTGGTTGGAGTGAGATTTATATTGGGGGAGTGCGAGTGAGATTTCTTTCGGAGGAGCGCAAGTTTTTTTTTTCGCTGAAAAGGGCGCGGTGCCTGCATAACTAACTCTTCTGAGCCACACAGACCGATTTTCTGGGCACAGAAGCGCTGTGACCAGTGGCTAGAGTTTTGAATTGCTTAACAAAATTTCTGCGTGAGAAATACCATGTGTGCCGTGTGAGCGTGTGAACTTGTTGAAATGCATGTGTCACACTCTCAAAGCGTGAGACTTGAGAGCGCTGGGATAGCACATATTAATGGACATTTACATGTAAATATGTAAAGATTATAGCCAATGTGGCTAATTTCCATCTTCAGTCCCTCACCAGATTAAGATATTTACAGAACAGCAACAATCACACAATGGAAATATTGTAGATAAGTTTAATATCACACAGTGGAATTTTCCAGGCAAAGCAATTACATCTTAAAAGGATAGATTACTGTAATTCCCTAGTAGCCATGCCCTAAAAGCTCTATAAAAAGCTTTCATCTGGTTCAAAATGCAGCAGCCAGGCTATTAACAGGAACTAAAAGAATAGAACACATCACCCCAGTGCTTCAATGGCTTCCTGTTGAGTTTAGATATTAAATGTAAAATCCTCCTCCCTGACGTTAAAGCCACAAAGGGCATGACTCCATCTTATCTGCAAGATACTTACATATCATCCAAACAGAAAAGTCCCGTCTCAAAATCTTGGACTAGTGGTGGTTCCTAGAATGTCTCAATGCACAGGAAGAGAAAGAGTGTTCAACTCCTTGCCCATATATCCTGGGGGAACTATGCTATAACTGTGCACTATCCTCTGTTTCCTCCTGCTTTACCTGTCAACATCATTGACTATTCGGTTCACCTGTAGTCTGTTCATTGCTATTCACAAGTTGTTCCCAGTCCAGCTCCCCTCTGGGGGCCCCCGACTCTATGGTGATGGCTCACACTCCTGGATGACCCAATACCTGGCTAGTTGGCCCCTACCCCATTCTGGATGAGCCCTCTCTGTCCCTTAGCCTTGACTGCGCTCTGGCCGTACATATTTGAGCTTTATCTGCAAATGGATATCCTGGACACATCTATTAAAGATCCCATGACATGGTACTTCTTGATGCTTTTATATGGCTCCTTAATGGTTCCCTAATACTGTAAATGAATCCTTCTTCAAAATCAACACTCAGTGCATGAGAAACAGAGATAAGATGAGAAAGAGTCATAAATATCTCTCTCAAACTCTTTATTCTGGGCGTTGTTGCTTGAATGCAAATGAGGAGAAAACAGATGGCCAATAGTAGAGGGTGGGGGCGTGGCCAAACTCTCCGCTCAGAGCTCAGAGCCGACAGCTGATCCATTTCCTTGTTTTTGCACGGGGGAGAGATTTGAAGCGTTCCATTGAAAAATAAACACATTTCCACATAAAATAAAATTAAACC
This sequence comes from Paratrypauchen microcephalus, assembly GCA_036785185.1. Taxonomy (NCBI): domain Eukaryota; kingdom Metazoa; phylum Chordata; class Actinopteri; order Gobiiformes; family Gobiidae; genus Paratrypauchen; species Paratrypauchen microcephalus. The sequence goes on from JAVJIX010000059.1 coordinate 3,736,513, forward strand.
ACTGCTGTTCAAAGGTCCAGAGGGTCGGGTAAAGGACTTCCGAGCCTAGAAACACTCGGACGTGCCTCCAGGCAAATAAAAAAACGCATTTCGCATTGCCTAGCGCATTCGCAGTCCAAACTCTTTGGGCGTGATTTACAGAGACGCTGAGTACAGACAGACGGGGGTGGAACTGCATTTGCATTTCTTTTTTCGATCTGACGTCAATAAGGTGCCTTGTTCAAACTCGCCCGTTTGAGCTCCGATTTTTTGTAACGCAGAAAAGGATCGCAAATGCTCAGTTTAGACATTTCACAACTTCTAACCATGGGGGGGGGGGCTAAACAGGGTAGGGGAGCTCACATTAACGTTCAAAAACCTCAGAAAGTGAAAATTTCATGCCATGGGACCTTTAATGTCTGGATTTTCTAACTTTCTTTTGGTTAAACCAATAATCTTGTTAAGCCCTAAGAGGCAACTGCTGTTGTGACTTTAGGCATTACAAAAATACATTGAAATGAATCTTCATTGAGACAATGAGGTGGCAGGCCCCCCACAGCAAAAGTCATATGCAGCCTATGCCTGTATCCTGCCTCTCTTTCAGTAACTGTATTCCTGCTTCATCCTGGACACTTCCCTGTTGAGTTTGTCTGTGCTACACTCCAATATGCGTCACTCAGAGGACACGCCTGTGAGTTAAAAATAGAAGATGAAAAAGGGGCCCAAGTTGGTCTAGCGGAAGGAGAGCAGAGTGTGAGAGCATCTGAATGTTGACTAAAGACATCAAGAGTTTATGTCTATGGTTCATTATAGGGAAGAAATAATGACCATACACTTCTCACTAAATCAGAATGTTACAGAATATGGTGTACTGTATGTATTGTGGCTGGAAGTTGATGCCTTTAATGGGGAGATTGCCTTCCTGACAGACATTGAGCAATGTTTGCATAGTGCTTCTGTATCGCATTATCAACATTATTGCACATCTGTAGGTGGATTTGTCTGTAGGCTGTGACAAATACCTGGTGAAAAGTTCCTGTTAACAACACCTTCAGCAATAACATTACTGAGAAAGAAATATTATCTTTCCCAATACAATTTCATCCTCTGTACGTAAAGTCAAGGCATTTTTACAAGAGACATTTCATAGACACAGTAACGTCATGCACCTAAAGCAGTTTGAGCTTTGCCAAACTCCGCTTTGTGAAACTAAATTATTAAATCAAGTCTCACCTTCATATTTCATCTTCAAACCTGAAAAGTCTCTGCACAAGAGACGTACTCTTTTTCATTCAGCCCCAAAGGCCTATTCCAAAGCAATGAAATTTCTGTCAGTCAGTTTCACTTTGTTGTCGGAGTCAGACAATGCGTACAAAGAGCACATCCTGATTCAGAAAAATGGAAAAAAGAACAAAGGAAGAAAATGTGAAAGTATGCAAAAAATGACAATGAACAAATAATTTATAAAGAATGATTCAGGTTTACTAATTAACGGGTTAGGATTATGAAGTGGTTATTAAGCCTAAATCATTCTTAATAATCTATTTGGATAGACTTTCTTCATGCTTTATTATGACTATTTTTAATGTGTCTTACCAATATATTGTTAATGCTAACTCTGACATGAAGGTTACAGTAAGATCCAAACATTTAGGTTTAGTTTATTTAAAAGGGGACAGTGCAATTTCATAAAACACATGATTACACATGGTTAAAAAAGCCAGAATTAGCCAGAAGGCTAGTTTTCATCTGTAGTCCCCTGGCTATGATGTAAAAAGGCAAAGAGCACACAATACATGTACAATATAATACAAAATACATAAAAAGACACTTACTATACAATTAAGAAGGAATACAACATCACAACATATCACAACATAACATTTGACTATAACATCAAAACATCACAGCAGGCTTATTTATATTTATTTACTTTAAAAGTATTGGTATTTTCAAGCAGAAGTTTTACTGAAAGTTTACTGTGACCAATTATGGGAAATAAAAACAATGAATAAAAATGAATAATAATAATAATAATTAAGCTTCCAAATAGGTTGACACTGTAATATCATGATATAAATTATCTCTTCAGAGATAATCTTCAGAGATTATCTTTGCACGTCTGCCCTGGGGCTAACCGATGAAAACAAGGCTTGCAGTGTGCATTAACCACCATCATACAATTATGCTTAGATATTCATACAGGCAAGTAGTGTGAGGGTCTTGCCTAAGGGCACCACAATATCAAAAAGCTAGAGCAGCGTTCAAACCAACATTGATCCACTCTTCTACTTGAGGCACTGGCTATATGCAAGCACACCACAAACAGGTCTGATTTCTGGAGATTTAAAATGCTGTTTAAGATGTGAGCAATGTGATTACTGTCACCTGACAATTTTGATGATCTGATTTCTCTTAGGCATGAAAACACACACACACAGGCACGTACGCACACACACACAGACACACACACATACACACACAAACACGCACACACACACACACACACACACACACACACACACACACACACACACACACACACACACACACACACACACACACACACACACACACACACACACACACACACACACACACACACACACACACACACACACACACACACACACAGACACACACACATACACACACAAACATATAGAAAGAGTTATCTTATTCTAGTTGTACTGGCCAGCCCAGAAGAAAATCAGATAAGCTGTATTTAACTTCTGCTATTTTAGTTAAAGAAATATATTTGAGCATTTGAAGGCTTTCCTCGCCTGACAGTTTTAAACATTTTCCTTGTGGGTTGCAGGAGGTCTGTATTTGACAGTTTGGTTCCAAGTCCTGTCAAACTGTCACAGACTCTGACAGAAATCCTTTCAGCTCTACAGTGGACATGGCACTCACGACAAAGAAGAGCCACAACACTGCACTCAAACAAACTAAAGGTGGCTCAATATAAGAGATAAAAGTCTAACCTGTACCAATAAGAGTAATGTATTCTGAATACTTAGAATACTTTCACACACAGTTGGTTATAAATTATAGTGTAAAGACACAACCTAGGATTAAAAACAACTTTATATTTGTTTTGCTGTTTGTTCTATTTTTGCTATCATTAATTGGAGAAGGAAAAACTACACATACACACGCTATAAGTGCAATAAATTGCATGATTAAGTACTGCAATGTATTCCTTGGATTTTAGAAAAGTAACTGTATTCTGAATACCACCAAATGAAAAACTAACTCTACCAGAATACTAAAAATTTGTATTCAGAATATGTATTTTCTGTACATGTACTCAGCTTCTTCCCAACACTGCCTGTAATAAGTAAGGGTTGAACTATTTAGCGAATGTATAAGGTAATATAGTTTAAAATAACAAGTGAAATTCATTATGAAAATCCTATTAAGTAAGTTTCAGTTCACAGTGCACAGTTTAGACAAGTCCTTGAGCAACAAAATTTGGTGGGAGATTGAAATAAACTAAGCTAATTCAATAATCACAGACATTTCAAAGCTTTTGTAAATATCTAAACTACAGGGTTATACATAATAAGACCTCATAGAGAAGGGCTATGTTGATTTCTGGACATGAACTAAATAATTGCAGCTAGTGGTAGGCAATATTATGAAATGTTGTAACTGTTCAGGTTTATAGTTTAGAATAAATGATCTCAAAATCCTGCCAAAAGACCTACAATTCAAAGTAAAGCTATAACAAATGTGTTGTAATCTAACAATCCAACTGTGGTATTAAACAATATTTCTGCACTTCTGTGAATAGTTTCACAGTTCCAAATTGTATTTTTTTATTTTATTATTATTATTATTTTAATCACATTTCTGTTGAATTGCCAGTTTGTTACCCCCTCCCTAATTGCAGCCTGGATGATATAGGCCTACTATTTGCTAACAATTCAATTTTAGTTTAGATTTTTTGCAATATATCCAAATTTTAAAAAAGCCTTATTCCAATATGACTATTCTTACACTGTACTGCTCATTTGATTGGCGAGCAAACTGAGTTGCTGGGGTTAATGGCACTGTTAGACACTTTACAAACTCACCCAGTCCATTAATTTCTCCTCAACAAGATGTCTGTGTGAAATAACTTGTATGAAGTAAAGGGATACACATACATATATAAAAAAAAAACCTTGTCACTTGTGTAACAATGTAATCCAAGGGTTTTGAAATTACAGTATTTCATTTTGTTTTGTTGTCAGGAGTAACAGTAAATTTTGTTTTTAGGTGAATACATCAAGGGGACATGTTATTTAAAATGGACAACAAAGCTGTTTCTATTATTTAGCTTTTTAGATCAATATTGCTGCTTCCAATGGCCAAATGTTTAATACAAGAGACAAAACTGTAATAATTCTCATCTGTAAAACTATGACACAACAGACACAACACGGACAGCTGTGTCCTGCAGAAGTTCTCTGATGACTCTGCCATCATTGATCTCATCAAGGATGACGATGATGGGGAGTACAGAGGACTAATACAGGACTTTGTGGACTGGTGTCAGCGGAACCACCTCATCATCAATGCAGGGAAGACCAAGGAGATGGTGGTGGACTTCCGCAGACGCCACTCTACTGCCCCCTCAGTGAACATCCAGGGAAGGGACATTGAGAGAGTGGACTCATACAGGTACCTGGGTGTTCATCTGAACAACACACTGGACTGGACTCATAACACAGATGCACTGTACAGGAAGGGCCAGAGCAGGCTCCATCTCCTGAGGAGACTCAGGTCTTTTGGAGTGAGAGGGCCACTCCTGAGGACCTTCTATGACTCTGTGGTGGCATCAGCCATCCTGTACGGTGTGGTCTGCTGGAGCAGCAGCGTCACAGAGAGGGAGAAGAAGAGGCTGGACAAGGTCATCAAGAAGTCCAGCTCTGTCCTGGGCTGTCCTCTGGACTCAGTGCAGAAGGTGGGGGACAAGAGGGTCCTGGCTAAGGTCACCTCTATGCTGGACCATGAGTCTCACCCCCTGCAGGACGCTCTGTCTGCTCTGGAGAGCAGCATCAGTGACAGACTGATTCACCCTCGCTGTGTGAGGGAGAGGTCGCAGGTCTTTCCTTCCTGCTGCTGTCAGACTGTACAACGAACACTGTTAACATGTCATTCAACTTATCTGCACTACAATATTCAACTATACTCCAGAGTCTATTTTTAGGTCTAGTTTTAAATTATCCTAGGCCATTATTTATTTATTTATTATATTGTTCTGTTGCATGTTACTTTTTCTTGCTGTTCTTGATCTGTGTGTTGCAACACTGGAATTTCCCCACTGTGGGACTAATAAAGGCATATCTTATCTTATCTTATCTTATGAGAAATATTCTTACAACAAATTACTCTGCTATATACCTATGCCAGGTACTACCTGTAGGCCATCTAGTACTGCAAGGGGAAAAAAGGGGAAAGGATCAAACAAACGTATATGAATTCTCTATTCTTTTTAATAGGGTTGTGCAATTACATTTTTTTTTTAACATTTTAAACAATCGATTCAAATTGAATGTTTGGAAAATTAGTTAATTCTCAGTCCTATTTTTGTTCTTTTCTACAGATTCACTTGAATTCTGTTCTGTATATAGCAGCACTTGAGGACTTCTGCTTCCCCAGATTCTGGAGCTTCATTCAAAGGTTCTAGTTCATATTAGTTTTAAACTGTACAAGTAAAACATCAGTCACAAAGCTGTATGCAGCTATCACCAAGTTACAACATTGGTAGTCTTGTTCTTTTGATAAACTGACATTAATACAAAGTGTATAAAAACCTATATATGACACTAAAAGGCAACTATCATTGATACATTCATTCACTCAGGCTTCTTCATTTCAGCTAAACCATAGATTTTCCACCATGGGAAGTACTTAAAATAAAACAAAAAACAGAGCTTGAGTCTTCAAACTTTCTAGTAGATCCTTAAGTACTGTATCATTATGTACTCCTTTTGCAGCTGTTCCTCTAAAATTATTATCGCATGGTTTACTGTCTCTTTTCGTCTTTTTCATTTTTCACACAATCCCGCTCACTATTGCAAATCCACTCCATCTCTAAAGAGGCTGTTACAACCACGTATCAATCCATTATTATTTACCTATCTCTCCTCTCTAAAGCTTTGTTCTCCCAGTGAATAAATGTGTAGTTGACCCCTCAAAAGTTGGGTTAATTGGCCCTTATGCTAGTGTAATAGAGAAGACTGGAAGAGCTGAGGAAACCCTACATTTTCATTAGAAGTGCAGGAAGCTGTTAACACCCAACTAAGTGCTAACAAAGTAAGTGCGCAGACACATACGCACACAGGTGAAGCAGAATTTGGCTCTGATGAGGTAAGCATTGAGCAAACCTGTGAATATAATAATAGGTGAGATATCAGGATGTTCTGAATTATAAGGTGTATTTCAAAAGATAATGATGAAGACTATAGAGCATAGCAGGGATATGACGTCTGTTCTGTATATTGCCGTCATAAGAACAAAATAAACTTGTGTTAAAGCCAAATGTATACTATGTAACTGTAAGAATGCAGATTTAATGTAGTTTGGAGAAAAAAGATATAATGAAATTAATACAGTTGGGTACAGGCAAGCAGGTGTCAGACCCTCTTCACGAAAAGTTACATATTACACCTTAAAAAGGCTCATATTGCACTATTTTCTGATCTACAGTATCTGTTCCTCATCAGACATATATCTGGAGTTGTATTTTATTTCATTCGCTAGAATCATTTGAATCATTTCAACTCTGGAATTTCCAGTCTCTACTAAACAAACAGTAAAAGGTAGCTATTGGAAAACAACTGCTTCATGACATCACAAGGTGGAACAGTACATTTTGAGCTTTGAAGATAGACTAATAATAAAGGATTACTCAAACATGTGTGAATGAAACTAAGCTCCAGGTATGTTTTGGAGGAGGTAAAAGCTCACAAGAGGAAATTTGGCATAATATGGGACCTTTAAGTGTGAGAACAATGGAGCGTAACAATTGTCTGGTTCCCCATTATTTTTCTTTCCAAAGACTTTCCAAAGAAAATGTAAAAGTCTAAACCCATCTTGAGGTGCTTCTGCTGTATGGTTTAAATTTAACCCAAGCAGTGGTCTGCCCAGTGCTCAGGAGGAGGTGTTTCAGACAACCCCAAGTGCTAAGCCTACACCGAGCAAAACAAACATGGTGGCACTGGCAGATGGTGATGGTGGCTTATAAGGCCCTTAATGCACAAATGTTTATTGCAAAAATGGATTAACTTGTTTATTGACATCTTCCCTCTCCAGCGTGACACTTTTGGTTTTATCTGCCACAAGTTGGATGTGATTTTGACAGGTTTGCCGTGATTGGCTAAAAAGAAACTGGTGGGTGGGCACTTCGAAGTGGTTCACTCAATCGAGGCATTCTGCCTCCCTTTCTAAACACTTTTCAGCAAGAGCCGTTCCGGATGGATGATGTGTAGAACTCAATTCAGAGTGATACACATATCAATCATTCGTGAGCCAGGTTAATGACAATGAGTCCTATAATTTGACTTAAAATCTGTTTCTGAAACTTTAAAAATGGCTAACTTATAAATCATTTTGCCACATCTTGCGTTCTAAATGTGGACATAAAAACATGTTAAGGATATTAGTTTTATCATAGCTGTGTCAGCAATGTCCTTAAAGGTCCCATAGCATGAAATTTTCACTTTCTGAGGTTTTTGAACGTTAATGTGAGCTCCCCTACCCTGTTTAGGGCCCCCCAATGGCTAAAAGTTGCGTAATGTCTAAACTGAGCATTTGCGATCCTTTTCTGCGTTTGAAAAAAACACAGCTCAAATGGGCGATTCTGGACAAGGCACCTTATTGACGTCAGATCGAAAAAAGAAATGCAAATTCAGTTCCACCACCGTCTGGATCTCCACCCCCTGTCTCTGGAAATCACACCCAGAGAGTTTGGACTGCGGAGGAGCTACGCAATGCGAAATGCGTTTTTTTATTTGCCTGGAGGCACGTGCGAGTGTTTCTAGGCTCGGAAGTCCTTTACCCGACCCTCTGGACCTCTGAAACAGCAGTGGTTTAATTGTATTTTCTGTAAAAATGTGCTTTTTTTCATTGAAAAGCCTCTCCTTTCCTCCTTCGCTTACACACGCGGAAGTGGGGCCAGGCACAGCACCGCTAACACAAGGAACCAGCGGCGCATTGGGGGCCCCCCCTCCCTCCTCTAAGCCTATCTGTCTCCTTCTCATTTGCATTCAAGCAACAAGGCCCAGAATGAGTTGTTCAGACAGAGAGATTATGACTCTGACTCTGTAGATGTGTCTTTCTCATGCACTAAGTGTTGATTTTGAAGAAGGATTCATTTACAGTATTAGGGAACCATTAAGGAGCCATATAAAAGCACCAAGAAGTACCATGTCATGGGATCTTTAAACTTGAATTTTTCAAATAGTATTTGGTCAAAATTAATGGAAAATTTACTTCCAGAACCAGGGAAGATTTCAAAGTGGGCAGAACTATTGAGCTCAATTGACTTGCTTCTGATGAATTGTTTTGAGGTAAAGCAATATACATGAAATGTTCAGGAATGTAACATATCTTTATACAAGAGACCTAAATATCATGGGTTGTAACTTATTACTCGATGCAGTATCTCACCTCTCTCTGCTTTCTTGGTCCATCAGAGGTTTCATTCAGTTTTCAGCGCCAGGTGATTCTTTCACACAAATCCTGAAAGGAACAAGTAGTAATACATTTTTGTAATCATCAATGAAATTACTAGTCAAGTGATTAATTACATGGTGCAGATAAAATAAAAATGAGAAATAGCACAGTACAACTTTATAATAAATACATTTTAGTTTGAGAATGAGGCTTAAGTAAGTAGTTACTAATCCTGAATCATTCTAATAAACTATTTGTTCATTATTAATTCATTATGAAGTCTTTATTGAGGGTAATTATTAATGTGTAGTTATTATAGTGAAGTATCTAACACAAAAAACAACAACTATATGCTGAATCTGTTCCTACTCACCTCCCGTGTAATATATGCCAAATGTGTTATTGTCACACCTGTATATGACCAGAGTGGTCCAGGAGATTAGATTGAGGTGAGTCAGGCTTCACAGTGATCCGGACCAGAACGGACCAAGACAAGTCTGTGAAGATGAGACAAAAGGAAGGGAAAAATAGACCACTGACTATAACAAAGAACAATGGAAGTAGCACTCATTGGATCCTATTATAAAAGCAAGTATTTCGTTACTAAGTTGAAGTAAAAGAAAAAATATGTAAATTGTTGTACGAGTTAAACAGTTGAAGTTATTACGACTACTACTAATGTCTAACTGTATTCAGTCAATCAATCAAACTTTATTCATAAAGCACTTTTTATACAAAAAATGTAACACAAAGTGCTTTACAGTGATTAAAAACATTTCCAACAACCCAAACAGTAATACAAACACACACACACGCACACGCACACGCACACGCGCACACACACTAACATGCTAAAATACATAAAACTACACATAGTAAAAAGCGAGGCTGAATACTGTTGAACCAGTTGAGAGAGCACCATCAGAGGAGCCATCTACACCAAGAGCAGAGAGCCGTCCACCGCCACCAGGAACCGCCACAGGGCCCAGGGGAGAGATGAGGCCCAAGCACCATCCCCCCACCAGGAGCCCACGGGACAGACCCCGGCAGCCGCAGCCGACCACTGCTCCCGGTGCAGAGGGCTCCTACAGAGGAAACATTGGAAATCCTAAAAATGAAAAAGGAATATGAGTTCAAGCTAATAAAATGGCTAAAAAAAAAAAAAAAAAATTGAAAGTATAAAATTTCAATCAAAGGCTAAGCTAAACAGATGGGTCTTGAGCCTACTCTTAAAAACATGAACGTTCTCTGCAGCCCTGAGGTCCTCCGGCAGGCTGTTCCATATACGAGGGCCGTAGTACTGAAAAGACGCCTCTCCATGAGTGTGTGTCCTGACTTTGTGAATGACCAGGAGTCTGCTGCCGGAGGAGCGCGTGGTCTGCAAGGGTTCATAAGGTAAAAGCAGTTCTGAAAGATAAGAAGGCCCGAGACCATTAAGACATTTAAAAAACAGTAAAAGAACTTAATCTATCCTGACACTCACAGGGAGCCAATGCAGTGATGCTAAAACCGGTGTAATGTGGTCCCGCCCTCTCAACCTAGTCAGGATATGTGCTTCTAACTCTGGCTATCTTTTTTCAGGTGATAGGAACCTATTTTTGTGATGTTCTTAATGTGTGGGATAAAAGTCAGCTCAGAATCAAAAATGATGCCCAGGTTTTTCCACTTGAGGAGATGGGTTAATAGACTGTACTTGTAGTTTGGGTAAAAGTTTCTCTCTCTGGGCCTCAGGACCAATTACTAAAACCAGAGTTTTGTCCTGATTAAGCTGGAAAAAGTTTTCTGACATACAGGATTAGATATCTAGAATGCAGTTAAAAGAGCATCCATTGGCCTGGTGTCATCAGGAGACATGGAGATGTAAAGCCGCGTATCATCTGCATAGTTGTGGAAGTTGATTCCATGTTTCCTGATGACACCCCCAAGAGTGAGCATGTACAAGTTAAAAAGCACAGGGCCTAAAATGGAACCCTGGGGCACACCACATGTGATTTTATGGATCTTGGAGGAGCATTCACCATAAACGTTCTATCTGTGAGATACCGTTTGTGAACAGCACCAGAGAGGCCGAGGTGTTTTAGGTGAGTTAAAAGAATAGTGTGGTCTACTGTGTCAAAGGGAGCGCTCAGTAGAACCAACACAGTCACCTTTTGTGAATCGCAATTTATTCTAAAATCATTTAAAATCTTTGCCAAGGCAGTCTCAGTGCTGTGGTTCACCCTAAAAACAGATTGAAATGTTCCCAAAATGTTGTGATCACCTAAAAAATCATTTAGTTGGGTAAAAACAAGTTTTTCTAAAATTTTGCTTAAAAATGGTAAATTAGACACTGGTCGGTAGTTGTTAAAATGATTAAAATCTAAATTGCTCTTCTTCAGCAGGGGCCTCACCGCTACCGCTTTGAAGAGAGCAACTCATCATGATTAAAAACTCATCCCTAAAAGATCCATAAAATGCCTTAAAAATGGGGTGGGGGTTGAATCTAAAAGACATGTGGAGGAGAAAACCTTTTCTAGTAAAAACTACTACTGTGATTATTCCTGCTAATGTACGCAGCATCACCACTACTAAAGCCCTGTGTCTAAAATATTTACTGATATGAAAAAACACAATGTGCTCTAACTAATGTGCAGATGTTGTAGCCTCATGTCGATGTAATTAACACCTAAAAAACATAGTTTTTTCTTTAGCTTGTGATTTTATTTTTCCACTATTGATATTTCTGAGCCATCAGTTAACATTATGGAAATTATGTGTTTAGCAAAAAGCATTTAGGATTGTTTCCCTTCAATATACTCTCTCCCTTTGGTTTAAGGCTAATTTTCAAACTAACCAAAAAGAAAAAGAAAAACAAACAAACAAAAAAAACCTACAACAATATAAATGTAAAAAATACATTTGCAGTTTTAGTAATGTAAGACTTGATTAGTACCAGGGCTCTCAAGTCTCACGCTTTGAGAGTGTGACACACGCAATTCGACGTGTTCACACGCTCACACGCCACACATGGTATTTCTCACGCTGAAATTTTTTTAAAGATCCCATGACATGGTACTTCTTGATGCTTTTATATGGCTCCTTAATGGTTCCCTAATACTGTAAATGAATCCTTCTTCAAAATCAACACTCAGTCATAAATATCTCTCTCAAACACTTTATTCTGGGCGTTGTTGCTTGAATGCAAATGAGGAGAAAAGAGCTGGCCTATAGTAGAGGGTAGGGGCGTGGCCAAACTCTCTGCTCTCCACTGTCAACTCTCAGCTGATCCATTTCCGTGTTTTTGCACGGGGGGAGAGATTTGAAGCGTTCCATTGAAAAATAAACACATTTCCACATAAAATAAAATTAAACCACTGCTGTTCAAAGGTCCAGAGGCTCAGATAAAGGACTTCCGAGCCTAGAAACACTCGGACGTGCCTCCAGGCAAATAAAAAAACGCATTTCGCATTGCCTAGCGCATTCGCAGTCCAAACTCTCTGGGCGTGATTTACAGAGACGCTGAGTACAGACAGACGGGGGTGGAACTGCATTTGCATTTCTTATTTCGATCTGACGTCAATAAGGTGCCTTGTTCAAAATCGCCCGTTTGAGCTCCGATTTTTTGTAACGCAGAAAAGGATCGCAAATGCTCACTTTAGACATTTCACAACTTTTAACCATGGGGTGGGGGGGTGGGCCCTAAACAGGGTAGGGGAGCTCACATTAACGTTCAAAAACCTCAGAAAGTGAAAATTTCATGCCATGGGACCTTTAAGCAATTAAAAACTGTAGCCACTGTTCACAGCGCTTCTGTGCCCAGAAAATCAGTAAGTTAATGCAGGCACCGCGCGTTTTCAGCAAAAAAAAGTCACACGCACACCAGTACTCGAGTTGAGCGATCAGCTGTGAGGCCGATCGCTCACAGCTGATCGGCCTGTTCCGATCTGCTGTGAGCGAGCCGCGTGAATGTTTACGCGGCATTTCCAAGAGAAGAAGAATCCTTAACTTGCTACGTTAATGCTACGTAAGAAGAAACTCTCGTCTCGGGACACGGGATAAGTTCGGGATATGTCCTTTTCTCCGGAGCTCCGGATTATTAAAGACCGTGACACGTGCATACATGGATACGAGTGACCGTGTTCTTATGGGTGAGTCATATCAGATTATTAGGACTAAACCAGAACTAAACCAGGACTAAACCAGAACTAAACCAGGACTAAACCAGGACTAAACCAGGACTAAACCAGAACTAAACCAAGACTAAACCAGGTCTAAACCAGGACTAAACCAGAACTAAACCAGGACTAGACCAGGACTAAACCAGGACCTAGCCAGGACTAAACCAGAACTAAACCAGGACTAAACCAAGACTAAACCAGGTCTAAACCAGGATTCAACTGGGACTAAACCAGGACTAAACCAGAACTAAACCAGGACTAAACCAAGACTAAACCAGGTCTAAACTGGGTCTAAACCAGGATTCAACTGGGACTAAACCAGGATTAAACCGGGACTAAACCAGGATTAAACCAAGACTAAACCAGGTCTAAACCAGGACTAAACCGGGACTAACCCGGCACTAAACCAGGACTAAACCAGGTCTAAACCAGGACTAAACCGGGACTAACCCGGCACTAAACCAGGACTAAACCAGGTCTAAACCAGGACTTAACCAGGTCTAAACCAGGACTAAGCCAAGACTAAACCAGATCTAAACCGGGTCTAAACCAGGACTAAACCGGGACTAAACCAGGACTAAACCAGGTCTAAACCAAGACTAAGCCAGGATTAAAAGTAAGTACAGAAAGTAGCTTACCACCACCAGGTGTGGAGTGAATGAACAATGAACAATGAACTGTAAAGCGCTTTGGGTGTCATGAAAGGCGCTATATAAATGCAATTAATTAATATTAATTAGATCTAAACCGGGTCTAAACCAGGACTAAACCGGGACTAAACCAGGACTAAACCAGGTCTAAACCAAGACTAAGCCAAGACTAAACCAGATCTAAACCGGGTCTAAACCAGCACTAAACCAGGACTAAACCAGGTCTAAACTAGGACTAAACCAGGTCTAAACCAGGACTAAGCCAAGACTAAACCAGATCTAAACCAGATCTAAACCGGGTCTAAACCAGGACTGAACCAGGACTAAACCAGGACTAAACCAGGACTAAACCAAAACTAAACCAGGTCTAAACCAAGACTAATCCAGGACTAAACCAGGTCTAAACCAGGACTAAGCCAAGACTAAACCAGATCTAAACCAGCACTAAACCAGGTCTAAACCAGGACTAAGCTAAGACTAAACCAGATCTAAACCGGGTCTAAACCAGGACTAAACCAAAACTAAACCAGGTCTAAACCAAGACTAAGCCAGGACTAAAACAGGTCTAAAACAGGTCTAAACCAGGACTAAACCAGGACTAGACCAAGACTAAACCAAGACTGTGTGAGATAACATAGCCTACTACTCATAAAAAAACAAAAAAACAAATAAACAAACATAAAAAAGCTGTTTCTACAACAAGCTGCATTAGTGATGTATGAAGCTGTCTCCATGAACTGGACACATTCATTCAATCATTGATTGAATGAATCTATGGACTAGACACGTCATGTGTATTACACATGACGTGTCTAGTCCATAGAGAAGATATGGAGCTTTGAAGAGAGACAAGAGGAGAGAGAGGAGGAGGAAGAGGAGAGAGACAACGGTGTATTGATCCAAACAAATGAAACATCCAGGCTAATGTTATACAATGCACTAAGAGGAGAGGAGGAAGTGAATGGGTTGGAGCCCAGTATAATCCCAGTTTTGATGCTGTGTGTGTTCAAGGGTGAACAAGCCCTTAGTAAAATAATAGTATTTGTATAAGAAATCAATCAAAAGTATATCACAAATAGTTGATTTACAAAGACAGATATCAGATGTAGTTTTGCTGTACAATACTTGTATTGTTTAAAAAAGATAAAAATAAAAAAATCTACAATACTGCTACCACTAAAAAAGCCATAGCAAACCAATGCCAAGAAAATAAGTATGACTTTTCAACATCACATTACTATTATGCATATTTAATATTTTATTAGGACAAATAAGCAAGGAAAATAACCCAATTAAGGTCTACAATACTGCTACCACTAATGCAACAAAACATATATAGGTTAAAAATACTTTAAAATACACACAGGTTTACAATTTTGTATTTTGCTGCAACTGCTATTACACGGTCATTACAACTATAACTACTACTGTATGAAGTTGATACTGCTACTATACTGTAGAGCTTGTGTCAGAATCTTTACGCACCTGGCCAGACGTGCCAAACAATGTAAAAAAAAGTATAGAAAAAAGTAAAGGACAGAAAAGAGGATGAATTGGAACAACCATAAGCAGCTGGGTCACTACAGGTAAATACATTGATCACACTATAATAACTTTACAGAGTATTTTTCTAGCAGCATATCCTTTACTTCTACTTGAGCAAAACTCTTACTTGAGTAAAAGTTTTGGTTACTCTTCCCACTGTGAGTAAGTCTACAAGTGAGAAAAGCTTTATGTTGACAATATGAAATGATTTGTACATTTGTGTTTCTTGCACCACTCCTTCA
Source organism: Paratrypauchen microcephalus (assembly GCA_036785185.1). Taxonomy (NCBI): domain Eukaryota; kingdom Metazoa; phylum Chordata; class Actinopteri; order Gobiiformes; family Gobiidae; genus Paratrypauchen; species Paratrypauchen microcephalus. The sequence goes on from JAVJIX010000059.1 coordinate 3,751,753, forward strand.
GATATAATGCTTTTTTGTGTGTCTGTCCTTTGAAAATGCAGATTTTGAGATTTTTGTCCTTCAAAATACATTAACTTCAAGCGATAAATCAGATGTTATGTCCAAACAATCTTTAAGCTACTCTTACTTGAGTAGTAGTTTTCCCAAATACTTCCCAAATTTTTACTTTTACTTGTGTATTTTCTTGGACCATTACTTTGAACTTATACTTATTTTCAACTAACATTAATTTTACATGAGTACAATCTCTGTTGGTTCAACATTAGGCTTAAGCTCCATAAGCCTGCTCCTGCTACCACTTTTATTACAATACAGTACAGTACAGTACAGTACAGTACAGTACAGTACAGTACAGTACAGTTATTTCATGTATGGTATGTAGTAAAAAGTAAGTAAGTAAAGGTAAAGGAGGTAAAGGTCAGCTGAAAAAGTGATTAGAAAAAAGAAAATAGTCTTCTATTCTATATTCTTCTACATGTTATTTTCTATAGACCTTGAGTTTGCAATTACTCCAGTCTGTATAGAGCAGCTCTTGAGGGCTTCTGCTTCCCCAAGAACCTTACTGAAAGTTGCTGGAATGCGGCAAGGGATGTACTTATATGGGGTGATGATATTCCTGAGTGGTGCTGCTGACGTAGGCGGGACTCTCTCTTTTGGAAAATACATTTCGCTAACTTTGATTCACTACCGCATCTGCCTTCTCTACTGGCACACTCAAACCTCCTCTTTTCCCACAATCCACATTACTGTATGTTCATTAATTAATATTACTCAGGCCTTTCAGTACTAACCACATCCATGTAGCCTGCGTCACTGTCAGCAGCTCTCTGGGTCCTGGTCTAATCTTAGTCCCAATTTTGATGTGATGTGTGTGTTAGAACCTAAAAGTCCTGACTTTATGTCCTGAATCTGCCCCCTGTGGTATACTATATATAATTTGTCACATTTTGGATAGGATTTTAAGCCATTTGCCTTTTCAGGTGTAATCTTCATTTATCTAACTATCTAACTACTATCAAATAGTGAAAAAAATAAATAAAAAATAAATAAATAAAAAAACTCCAAAAGACCTTTCCTGTATAGTTTTACAATGTTATTGATTCATATATTGATAATCATGATACTAAAATTTCAAACTCTATTTACCATTTCAGTACTAAGAGAAAGGTTTGATACTCAATACCGATTTTGATATTTTTGGGGAGGAGGAGTCTAGTTTTGATATGTTTTGATTGATAAGTTTTAATATCGATTAGTGCCTAGGTATACCTCTGATGACCCTATAGAGTAAACCCAATTATTATAAAATTAGAATATGCATTATACCACAACACACTGCCATGATAATCTGACAAAACGCCCTCTGTGTTGAATGCTTGCCTCGATTACACAATTTATAATTCAGACACAAAAGTAATAAGAACCCACCAGGGGACCAGAGAGATAAACACAACTACACATTTTCTCAACATAACGCATCTGTAAGATCATTTACATAGTGCAAATTTATGGCAGAGATGCAAAATGTGCATGGACATCTGGATTTTATATGTGTGAAATTCTTTGGCCAAAACAAAAACTGTACCAATGCCAAGAAAAAATGTGTATGGCTTTTCAACATATTTTACACATTACTATTATCCATATTTAATACACATAGCAAGATCAAATAAGCAAGGAAAATAACTTGATTACAGTAAGGTCTCTAATCACTTATCTACTGTTGGCAACAAAACTGTACCAAAAGGATGAGTATATTTAGTATATTTCAAAGGAAAATGAAATAAAGGCATAGTCCTCATGGGCAAAAGGTCAGGACCTATCTGGGAAATTAGGCAATTAAAAAGTTGATGAGAAAAACTACAGTACCAGGAGGAGACTCAGTCAGACACATACTCAGTACAAGCCAGACAGTCATTGATTTGGGAAATTATCCTATGTTTTGTAAAATTAAAGGATTGATTGTTAGAATGCCATTGTATCCAAAACTCAATTCACAAAATGTGTATCCACAAAGGTGTATTTAAAGGTGCATTATGAAACTTTTCTGGTGGAAGATTAGCCACCTGCTTAATTCCATGGAGATGCTTTGCCTGGAGTATCCCACAAGTGTTTTAATACTAAGAACTATAAAGAATGCATGGACATGCATGCACACCTTTCCATAGATCTAACCTTGCCCTAGTGGTAACACCTGCTTCTTTCTATAAGGTGATAGATGTGGTCATACTCCCTACCAGAAAAGTTACGTAGTACAGGTTTCAATGCAAAACAGCTCAGACACAAACCCCATTGTTCTTGGTGGAATTCTCCCTAAAAGGCAGAATAATGGCACTTCCTGAACTTCCTGGAGCTGAAGCTGCCTTATAAGCAGAAGAAGCTAATAGTCACTTTGTCACACATCGATTTAGAGACTGTGCTGCTGTGTAGACAAAAAAAACACACAAAAAAAAAACATTTTGGCAAAGCGGAAGCAGTGACGACAGATGAGGAACACCAATGAAAACACAGGCCATATTAAAGCTGGAAGACAAAGCAACACAAAAAAGTGATGTTGCAATAATACAATGCTTGTTTGGAAAGATACACTATGGCAGCTGTGAGCAATAGCTTTAATAGAGTCCTTCTGAACAATAAGACATGTTGATTCACCTTTAGCACAAATGTTTGCTATTTTTCCATGTTTTTCCCTAGTTCTCGCATTCTCATCCTCTTATTCCTCACACAAAACACTGAGTCAATGAATCGTCTAATGGGTTACAGTAATGAGGCCTTGGATGAAGTCATCACTATCTGTCAATGCATTTAATTAACCAGTAGTATGCATGAAAGAATAGATGTTTTCAACCCAAAAGGAAGTTGGGCAGCAAAGGAATAATTCAATAGACAAATGTATTACTTTCATTCATGGGGGGTCAGTGTGAAACATGCTGTTTCCATGGAAACAGACACACCTCTTCAGCATCTGAACATCTCACCTGGAGTTTGACGTCATGCACAGTTTGGGTTTAAATACATCTCAGTGGTTTCAAATAATTGTAGTTATTCAAATGTTATGTCATGGCACCTCTGAAATGAGAGCAATGCAGGTCTATCATAACACTACTGAATTAAAAAACCTGAATGTATGACCTCACGACACACATTATACACTTTTCTCAGACTGGAATGAACATTTTCTCACATTTCCCTCTTGTTTAAACACTCAAACCTTCATAGATTTTCAACAAAATGTATTAATAGTGAAGTGTGGGGGTGGGGTGGGGGTGGGTGGTGCGCGCGGAGAAGTGCACCTGTGGTCACGAAACAAGGCAAAGAGCCGCAATTCTGGTTTAGACCTGGTCTAGTCCTGGTTTAGTCCAGGTTTAGACCTGGACTTCCTATGGATCCAGTAACTCATGTCTCCGCTCCTCGTGCATCCGGCCGTGGAGCCCGGTGCGGCTGCTTCTCATTCAAACACAGTGTGAGCACAGAGGGACGAGCAGGGCGCACCGCGCTCATTCAACGGCACTGCCATTTCCCGGAACGCGACGCACCAACCCCTTGGAGAAGTGCGCGACACGTGCACCCCTCATCGTGGTCAAATCCGTGACAGAGCAGCGTGACCGGTGCGAAGCCGCGCGTACACCGGGGCTGTGAGCACGAGATCGAACCGCGGCGCCCGAACCGCATCCTCTCAGCCCGAGCCACAAACCAGCCGCACGAAACCAGCAAAGGGCGGCACGTGGTGGTTTAATCCTGGTTTAGACCTGGTCTAGTCCCGGTTTAGTCCAGGTCTAGACCTGGTCCAGTCCTGGTTTAGTCCAGGACCAGTCCAGGTTTAGACCTGGTTTAGACCTGGTCTAGACCTGGTTTAGTTCTGGTCTAGACCTGGTTTAGTCCACATTTAGTCCTGGGTCTACAGTCTCTTAGCCAATCAGGACGCAGAACACAATGTTACACTATAAAAAAAATGTGACACTATTAAAAAAAATAAATAAAAAAAAATCCATGAAACAGCGAGGCAGCGAACAGTGAACCGCGATAGAGCGAGGGACCACTGTACTGTAAATGCAATGGCCAATATTATTATTTTGTGCTCAGGCATGAACTCAAACCAGAGATTCAGGAATAAATGGAATTAAGTCTCAAATATGGTCATGAGCTTTGGTTAATGACCAAAAGGACAAGCGGTTGAAATGAGTTTCCGCTGCCAAGTGGCTGGGCGCTCCCTTAGAGGGTGCTGGGCGCTCCCTTAGAGGGTGCTGGGAGCTCCCTTAGACACTCCCTTAGATTGTAAGGATTCATGTGGAACAATAGCATAAAGAAAAAGCAGTGTGAGTGAGTATGTGAGTTAGCTGAACATTTGGGATTGTCTCCAAGTAATCTTTCTGTTTTCTGTTGAGTTTTTGCATTAATTCATGTGCAGTTGTAGTCTTGTGAGTGCAATTTGGGTCAGACACAGAAATATACATTAGTGTTGAGAGCCATGCTATCAACACTAATGAGAGAGCCAGCTGACTCTGGCATCTGAGTCAGCTGAGGTGACTCTGGCATCTGTTCTGGATGCCTCCTGGACGCCTCCCTGGGAAGTTGTCCTGGGCACATCACACGGGGGCGAAGCAGCCCCAGGGAAAACCTAGGATACACTGGAGGGACAATGTCTTTTGGCTGGCCTGGGAACGTCTCGGGATCCCCCCAGAGGAGCTGGAAGAAGTGTGCGTGGAGAGGGAAGTCTGGGCCTCGCTGCTCTGACTGCTGCCTCCATGACCAGGCTCCAGATAAAGTGGATGAAAATGGATGGATGGAAGTCTCATATATTAGTGTGTATTCACCTAACCGGCTTTTCTTAAAATGTTTTAGCTGCTATTGATTAACAAATTGAACTTAGTCTGGCAGGCCAAAATATAATAGATAATACTGTGCATCTTCTCGATGCTAACAATTCAACTTATTTGTGTATAGCCCACATAAAATCTGATAAGTCTGATAATCATAGGGCTGTAGGCGACTAAAGACATGGCTCTCAACACTAATGTATATTTCTGTGTCTGACCCAAATTGCACTCACAAGACTACAACTGCACATGAATTAATGCAAAAACTCAACAGAAAACACAAAGATTACTTGGAGACAATCCCAAATGTTCAGCTAACTCACATACTCACTCACACTGCTTTTTCTTTATGCTATTGTTCCACATGAATCCTTACAAACTAAAAGTGATTATTTGACTAACACAAATTTAAGCAATTTCTAACAGTTATTGGTCAATAAAAGTCAAACAGATCAACCAACATTTACAGGAAACAAGCAAATAAATAACCCTCCTGCTGCGTTGTTCATGACGCATTACTCATCGTGTTCATTCATAAATTTCCTACACAGTTTTTGGGGTGCGCCATTGTATCCACGACTCTAAGTGAATGACTGACACTTGTGACTATGTCATTTAGACAAAGTTACGCCGCGCATGAAAGAAACATGGGATCCAGTGACACAGCCAGTTCAAGCTAAGTGCGCAGCTGCTAACGTGGGTGAGTGTGAAGGGGAAGCCTGCTCCCGAATGTGGGTGCTGGAGATCGTGCGTGCACAACTCCAGATAAGGACAGAGCAGGAGGTGTGACAGAAAAAGACACCATGGATGGATCTCCTACATTACTCATTTGTTTATCAGTGGATAATTGGCCTGTCTCCCATTCATGTGTATGTGCGGGTACCATGTGTGACTCCTCCCTTCATCATACTTCATCTGTTTCACCGCCTGTGGCCTCCTCCTGTAGAGGTGGGCAGTATTTAGCTCTACAAGATAAAATAGAAGTGATTACTTTAAAGATATTTGCAAAATTACAATATTAAAGGTGCACTAAGTAACTTTTCTAGTGAAGCGTGCACCACCTGCTTATCTACAACGAGATTAGTTTGCCTTGAATGTTCGACTTTATGGCATTTAACATATCTATCTGCATGTAGGCAAGTAGGTGGTGTAACCAGGTCAAGTTACATGCATCTGTGGAGAGGCTATTCCACTAATAGGCCAAATAAATGTTTTTTTCAAGGTATTTTATCCATAAAATTACCTGTAATTGAATAAACAAGAGGTAGATATGTTAATTATAATAATAAGGAACATTCAAGCAAAGCTATAACATCTCCATGAAGACTAGCAGGCAATGGTCCCTCTACCAAAAAAGTTATGTAGTGTACCCAAGAATACCTTCTAAAATAAGAAATCAAGCAGAAAGCTGCAAAAGGTGATTCATTTTACAGTCAGTTCAAGTTATGCAATACTTGAGCCTTAACCAAGTCAGTTTTAGCACTTTTTTTTGCACGTTTCTGATGAATAGATAAAAATAAATGTTTTAATTTGAATTTTCCCTATCTACCTTGATGAACTGTCAACTCTAAATTCCTTTCCAGACAAGACTCAATTGAAAAAAAAAAATCAGTATTTGTCCAAGGGCACCTCTTAGAAAGATTTACTTCATTCATGTCTGGGCTGCTGTCAATGGACTACAGGCTGGATAATTCAGCCTCATATATATTCAGGCCAGAAAAAGCCCTCAACCTTGGGAGTAGTTTCAGAAGCTGTCAGAAAAATCACCATCTCTGAAAACACAAGACGAGCTCAATGAAGAACAGCAGACACTCATTTAAGTTTTACTTGCACAAGGGGAGACAGATGACAGACAGAGTGGTCAGGCACCTTCTCTGCTGGGCTGTCCCTTCTTGCACCTTTTATTAATTCACAGATGGGTGTACACAAATATGCAAATTTCACATGATAAAACAATGTGGCTTCTTAGACTTTCCCAAACAGAGTCTCAGATTACCTTGAGACTCACAGCTGCAGTTTCACAGATAAACTCTCTTCCTGGATTGTCTGACTCTCTCCCAATAATATTGAGACACAATATTTAATTTGATCAACATACATGAAGCAATGATAACATATTTATAATTATTCCAACAGAAGCACAGTCAACAAATGTGATGATGGAAAAAAGTAAATGAAGAACGAACATACTGTATGTTCATGATATGTTCCTATTGAAACAACAGGGACATATCAAACCATTCTTAGTAAAAGTCCATTAATAAGTACGGTCTTAAAGGGGCACCGTTTCATTTTTCTAGTGGAGAGGCCATCACCTGCTTCTCTCCATGGAGATCTTGCCTGGAATGTTCCACAGTATAGCATTGCACTTATTTATCTCTATGGAGGCCACAGCTCACGCCACAGGGCCAAGTTACAGTCAGATCGGTGGAAAGGCAAGCTTTTAGGTCAATGACAGCCCATATTATACAGTAAATACAAGATGGATATGTTTAATGCAATACCGGCACACTCCAGACAAAGCAACAACATCTCCATGAGGCAGACCCTCCAGAAAGGTTACACAGTACCTTTAAGTAGTGTCTTACAAACTGAAAGAACATCACTACAAGCACTTTCAAAGTAGGCTACAGGAGAGTAAAAAAGGTAGTCAAAGCATTCAGAAAAAAATTGTAAAAATAAGCAGTAAATTCACTCTTAAAAATCACTATTAGGATTTTTTACTCCTAAACTACGGTGCTGTAATAGCATTATCTGCTGTTCCTATGTTTTGACAATTTAGTATGAAGTAATTTAGGTACCAGCCTTGTTAGTGTATGCTGCCTCCAGTAGCCAATACACTGAAGAGGTCTGTGGCACCTAGCTGTAAATTGTAAATTGTGCACAGTGTGGACTAATTGAGAATGTGACACCTTTAAAAAAAATATTATTATTATTATTACAGTGTCATCTTTCTAGTCTTGTTAGTTTTAATATACCACCCCCAAACTTGCTCTTTGAACTTGATAGTTGTTCTACACCTCACCACACTGTTAGAGCTTTATTTGATCCTTTAAGTTCAACAGAATGCATCATTGGCAATTAGCATGAGCAAAAGTCCACAAATTATCATGGATATATTTCTTACCACAGTAATGCCACTCTTCATAATTTTGGAAAAAAAATCATCTGACAATTTTTCTGAAAAATATTGTGATTGTGAGATTTGCAATATACGTTTACAACTATAAGATTTCTTTCAGACAGTGTATTTTACACAATTTCAGGATCGTTAACATTTTAGAGAAATATAAACTGGTGAATTAAGACAAGAATCTGCTGTAAAGGGCTAAAGTACAGGTACAATATTTGTTTTGTAAAACTAGAGTATATTTTGTTCTTTGCAGAGGATATTTGATTATCTGAATAGTTGCAACCTTTGCGATTTAATAACTGCATCAGCTCAAATTGTGTTTTCCGTGGATTGCAATATATTTCGTACATCCCTATTCTGCAATATGGCTTCCTATTTGTCTTTCACAAATAGGGGTGTGTGTCATGTGCATGTTTAAAGCTGAATATTTAAAGGGTTAATAAAAATATGTCATCTCCAGATTTCTGCCCAGAACATGGCGTGGGTGGTTTGTAAGCAAGCCCACAGTGATTTTTACATGGAGGCGCTGTCCATGGTGCTGAAGTGGCAAGAATACAAAACAGAAATTTCTTTTTAAAGTTATTCAGACCCAGATTGCTCTTTAGGTTGGAAATTTCAGATTATTTGAAGTTACAATAAAAAACATTTCCCCAATCAACCCAAAACATGCACCAAAGGTAAATCCTCCAGCTAGTCCTGACCAAGCCCAGCAACAAGGTCAGACATGTCTGGAAAATTTGTAAATCGCTGGCACATCATAACTTTAATCTCAAGTATCAAGATGTTTGATGGCTGAATAACTGCTTAAAAATATAGGACACTATCATAATAGTTTAACTAGAACAAAACATTGTGCATCATTTGAAGGTTACACTGATAGACTATAAAGAAAGAATCCACTGCTGCTTTGTGCATGCCTCTAAGAGACACTCAAAACAGCATTGGACAAAAGTAAGAACAGCTTGAAACAAAGGCACTGCCTCACATGAAATAGAATCTGCTGTAGTCTGATAAGGATGAATAGCATTTGAAACTCTTGATCCAGTTGCCCTTAATTGTTAACACTGTACAATACTGACATAGTAACAGAAAATGTGAAGAAACAACTGTATATGTGTAAAAATGCCACATTACTTTTTTTTTTAACCACATTATTGCTATTTAGCAATTATGTTATATCTTATGAGTTATATCAATTGAGCATTGTGCATATTAGATAATGATTAAATAAATATATGCATTTTAATGTCCTTAATTGGTCAGTTTATCCTGACTGTCCAATGTCCACTCAGTGCGTACTGAGCCAAATAATGTCATTCAACATCTCTCATCAATAATTATGTCAGCAGCTATAATTAACAGGCCTCACGGTTGCCTGAAGTTTAACGTCCACAACCACTATACAAAGCGGTGTTTTGGGCAGCTCATCCTGGCACGGGCCCGTCTCTTGTGACTGAATCATAATTCGGGGGCATCCTTCTCTTCCTAAACACAACCATCTAAGCCATTTCTACATCTCACTGTCTGGCCTAAGCTCACCGGAAGCGGCCCATAACTGTCTCTCCTCGCGCCATTCAGGAAACGATCATGTTCTTCTCCTACCCATCCTCTTTGCGCTCGTGCGTGCGTTTGCAGTCTCCTCCTCATTCAGCCTTACGCGCGTATTCCAGCCTCTCCAAAGAGAATCCCAACGGTCGGCCCCTCCCCTTTCCGTCCCTCTCCGCCCGCACTGCCGTCCTGACCCCGGGACGGTGACGTAGGAGATTCCGCGGTGCCCACTGCCGTAGGCGCAAGCGGTATGGTGCAGTATATATGCGCCGGTCTTAGTGGCAGTCTTCACTCTCTCAGTCGCTCCGACTCGGGAACCAGGGCATCAGCGGAGATAGCAGGCTTATATTTGGTCTTTTAGGCTAACTCGCTTTGGGCTTTTGGTTCAGGATGGAAACCTCTTCGATTTTTCGGAGCCGACGATGCTCCATCATGCGCAACTGCAAAAGTAAGTTTGTCTCCGTCTTCTCTGTCTTTGGCATTGGACCATACTCTTTGCAACCTGTTCACGGAGTTTCCAAAGGATTCGGATAAAAGTATAATGTATTTTAAAGGCTTTAATATACTTGATATAGCGCTATTGCTTCTAGTTATTTGTACGTTGTGCTCAGTTCGGATTTCATACTTTACGCACAGTTTCATATTGTTCCATTTTCAATCATTTCTGTCATGTGTTATTTTAAAACGTACAGATGAGTGCTTTGTACTGACATAAACTTAATCTTATTATTCTACTTCGAAATAAGGACTATATTTTCAGTATAAATGTTACGTAGTTGTGCGTAAAGACGGTGCCATTGGAACTTGTGCGCGCACTTCAGTATCTGGTTAATAATGTTTCTGCTTGTGTTAATGATCACATAAAAAATATATATATGTATATATATTATGAGCTTATTCTTAGAAAATGCAGTTCTAATTCCCTAACAGCTTGTGATAGGCTCGGCGCTCACAAACTCACCCGTTCTGTCTCTGCTGTAGGCGGCCTCTCCTTGTGGCTGGTGGTATGGATGGTCCTTGGCAAGCCTAGTCCGGTGTCTGCGTGTCCGCAGAACTGCGTGTGCTACCCTACACCGATGACTGTGAGCTGCCAGGCGCAGAACTTCACCGCCGTGCCCGTGGGAGTGCCCTACGAGTCACAGCGCGTGTTCCTCCAAAACAACAGGATCACGGAGCTCAGAGTTGGCTCTTTTGGCTTTGGGACTCAGGTAAGTACCGCCTCAACGGTTAATTTAGTTCGTAAACAGCTTCAAAGAGTTAATCAACACGTGCCATCTTCTGATGCTCGCTGAGGAGTTTGTGTGGGAGGCTTGTAATCACAGACACCTGCGTCTTATGCATTCTGCAAATCTGATTTTGTGGACTTATATTAATCTGTATCTGAATGGAATCACATTAAAGCATTTTTTATTCTGACTGATATAAAACCTTTCATCAACCATCAACCTTATAGCCCTTGCACTAACCAAATCTAGTAAATACATATCTAATAAATAAATTAAAGCTGAATTGTTTATTTTATGACATGCATTAAATACAGTTGTTTGTCTCAGGTCCTGTGGCTTTTCTCGAACAACATCACGTGGATTGAAGCTGGGGCTTTCAGTGAGCTGAGGGACTTGGAGGAGTTGGACCTGGGAGACAATCCTAGCCTCCACAGACTGGAGGGGGGAGCCTTCCGTGGTTTAGAGAAACTCCAGAGCCTCCACATGCACCGCTGCAAGCTCACTGCGCTGCCCCATGACATCTTCCACAAACTTTACAGTCTGCAATTCCTCTATCTGCAGGTAGGGGCGCCATTGAGACGCAATAAAATGACTCACCTACAACACACAGGCAGCCAAGTTCAAACAGTGCAGCTTTTAATCAATGTATGTGCTGAGAAAATGTGTAATGAATTGATCACAAAACAGTGCAGACTAATCTACCTTACAAAATAACACTAAGTTTCACTAAATTTCTCCAACAATTGTGTTTTAGGAGAATCACCTTCACTTCCTGCAAGATGACATCTTCTCTGATCTGATCAACTTAAGTCAGCTCTTCTTGCATGGCAACCGTATCCGCACTCTCTCTGAAAATGTGTTCCGAGGCCTGGTCAACCTGGACCGGCTGCTTCTCCATGACAACCGCATCCGCCAGGTGAACCGCCGGGCCTTCAGAGACCTGGGCCGTCTCACCATGCTGTTCCTCTTCAACAACTCTCTGGCCGAGCTGCCCAGCCAAACACTGCGGGACCTGCAGGGCATTGAGTTCCTGAGGCTCAATGCTAACCCCTGGTCCTGTGGCTGTGAGGCACGCCCCGTGTGGGAGTGGTTTCGTGAGGTGCATGTTTCATCGTCTGAAGTCATCTGTGCTTCTCCCTCCACTCGCCGCGGCCAGGACATGCGCTTCCTTCGGGAAATGGACTTTGCTCTCTGCCCCCTGCCCGACCCTGGCTCCATCGCTGGGTCCACCACAACCACCTTCAGCACCAAAACGCGCTGGTGGTTCCACAAAAACAAGCCCCAGTCGTCCACCAAAGGTGTGTTTGAGAAGGCATCAGAGACAGTGAAGGCTGGTCTCTATGGCAAAGGGCCCTCCACCACCACCTCTGTAGTGAAGTACGAGATGGGCGAGGAGGAGCTGGCTCTGCCCAAACTTGACCCAGAAGAATACTGGGCCAACTACGGCAATGAGGACTCTGGCATCACACTGCGTTGCTTTGAGCTTGAGTGTCCGCCTGAGTTTGACCTGCCACCCTCCTCCTCTGCCTCACCCTCTGTATTGTCCATCCTCTCCTTATGTATACTCACAGTCCCCATCCATCTGCTGTTTGGTTGAAAGACTCTTAGCCCCTCCTTTGGCCTGTTTTAAAGCCGCGGGGCACCTGTCAGACTGTCTACACCCCCTTTGCCTGCTCTGCCTTTAGTAAAGGTGCAGTGAGAGAGATAGGGGGATTGGGGGCCCTTAGATTGTGAATCTACCACTTATAGGGCTTTATACTTTCAGGGCTGCTAAGAGTACTTCAGCTGCCATGGGTTAGACGTCATTACTCCCTGTAACCAGGGTGACGAGGGCTAAGTCCATTGGTAATATTAGCGCCAATTGATAAAGAATGATCTCTATCACCTCAAACTAGTACCAGACCACGTACAGCAATGCATTTAGTGCATCCACTGCCTGGCTGCTAGAGACATACTGATTACTGTTAGAATCAGAGCACAGTAATGACAATACTGTAACCACTTAAAGTGTCTTGTAAATAGATATTGTGTGATTAATATAGTCTCTGTAGTCCAGCACATTTTTACCATTTAGAAATGTGATCCTGAAAACTGTGAAGGCTTAGTGCTTCTACTTGACAGAGCACAATGCACAGCACAGAGAGGACAAAGACGGCAGAAATAATGTTAAAGCAGGTATTGCACAAAAAAATGTTTAGAAGGTTAAAATCAAGGGAGATAACACAGAACTGATGCAGCAATAAGAAAGCTGTGAGTAACACAAAGTGCTAGTGCTGGCAGTAGAAGCAGCATCCTGCAGGTTAAAAGTAATAAAACCATCCATCATTCACAACTCCCTGTAAATATGGTGTCTCTAAGACAGACTACCACCGGGAAAGAATGCTTCCTGCTGGAAGCTGGGAAATTGTATCTTGGATGTCTTTCTGTGACATATTGCTATAAAGTGTTACACTTGTTAACTTGAAGATCTTAATATAAAACACTTAATATTTCCTTACCCCTGTTGTCAAAGTTTTTCTTGACCTGTTTGATTAACTTATGTGGAGCTCAAACAAAGACTTTAAAAAGTTGAAATACAAGAGCCACAGATGTCTGTGTGTGATCCTATCATGACTAAAGTGCTCGAAAGGTCTCACCACATGGGCTCAGAATCAGTCAGCGCTGGTCAGAATAGCTCTGGGCATCTGTCCATGTGTGGATAAAATGAGATGAATGGATTCACAGGCTGGCATCACCGCAAAAGGCAAATACGTCAGTAGTTTGTCACTTGTTTGACTCATTAATGGGCTGCGCCAGATGGACAGCCGAGGTGTAACTTGGCCCGGCTTGTCAATACATTAAGGGAGATTCTGAGGAGTTTACAAGATAAGAGTTGCAGATGAAAGGCTTACAAGTCAAAACAAACAGGCAGATGCAAGCATGAGCTCATGTAAGCTTGTCGGAGTGTGAGGTAAAAATAGCAATCGTTTTCAACGCCAAGTAGGGCAATATGGGCACAGCATCTGTTGATCCCTATATGATTAGATAGATTAGATATAGATTTGAAGCATGTCCCAGTATTTCTCATGTTATCTCTCCATTCAGTTTCCTCAAGGCTTGTAAGGGTCTCCAATCAATTAATGTGTCATGCCCAATATGAAGATGAAAATGTAAAAAGTTTCACACAGTGGCCTTGGGTAGAAATAACTACAATCTTTGACAACTTTGACAAGGGAATGTTCAGTGTCCTCTCTTCAAGTGAGGTTGACAAGGTTCAAACTGAGCTAGGGTGCTCTTCAGTGGCCAAGACAATGAGGTCGCTGTCAGATGACCAAAGTGCCAGTTATACCATTCTCCCTACCCTATGTGTTCACTGTGTCCAGTGTTTTGTATCGGACAATATATGGAATATATTGGCGTATTTGTTATTTATTTTTATGGAATTAAAAGACATGTTATTGAAAGAATAAAGAAAGAAAATAAATTCATACTTGTTTTATCAGAAGCCATTTGTGTGGGAGTTCATTCTATGTCTTGGCGATTGTTCAAGCACCCACATGCACAGTGGCGTAACACTGTCCTTCAGGCATTTATCCAGTTTCACCAATTCGTAATATTAGCTAAAGATAAGAAACCATCAGATACCATACATATCTTTATTTTCAGCAGAAATTAATGTTATATAATATTATTAGATAAACATATTAGATAAACAAAACAGGTGAATCAGATCCCACATAACAAGTAGTAGATAGCAATATTAAAATGAGAGCTAATTTACAACACCTGCCCAATGAAGAATTAAGTATCATACGCTTTAAATTGACAGGTGATTCATAATTAACATAGCTGTATTATATGCATTTATACATCCCATATAATGCCATTTGGAAAGTCTCAATGTAAATATTACTGCTAGATTAAAAGGGGACATCTAATTTATGTTTGGGATTCCGCCATCAACTTGTCTTCATGGAGATGTTGTTTGTTTTAATGGAGAAATATTTGAGTACCACACTGTGATGGAACAGAAAAGTTACATAGTTATAGTTATTCATAATAAACTTACTTACACACCTACATAATGCCATTCTGTCCCAATGTTTATATTACTTCTATTAGCATTTCTATTAGATTTATTTATATTAAAAGGTATGAATAACTTAGGTAGGTGGATTTGATTATTTCTTATGTGACTATTATAATAAATACTTAACACTTCACAAAACAGTATTTGCATCCTTTACCTAATATTCACATTAAGTGTATGGGAGGGCATCTGTTACAAAATGACACTATATAACACAAATCACTGCAGAGGTAGAAAGACATGCTAAACTGATCTGAAATTACAGACGAATTTAAAATAATTTTTATGTAACTGTGAACTTGGATGACATTACTGTGGCAGACATGCAGAAACTGCTAATATCCCAGTTAACCTTGCATTGACGGTGGTGTCTAGTAGTTTGAGGTCATCTGACTGTTTTTGTCACTCCTTTCTTTTCCAAATGTGAACTTCTTTGCCCAACAGTATGTCTGCCAGACTGGATTGTGTGCGCAGACAAGTCAACAAAGCAAAACATAGAAAGTGTTGGATTGGCGAGTGAGAACTCAACACCCTCTCTCACATGCGGCTTGTGATGTCTATATAAGGAAGAAAGCTGCATTTCAAAGCTCTTCCCTTCACATTCCCATTGGTCTGTGGGCTTTTATGTAGCTAAAAAAAAAAATCAATGACGCACCTATTTTGTCGACAGTGGATTCTGCCAGTTAATTGGACTATCATGATGTCTGTCAAATACATAGTAAAGTAGGTGGGATAACTGTATACTCAGTAGAAAAATATTAGTCCTGCCCACTTTCATTCATAAAAGAAAAGGCATGGGAAGCTGTAGGTTGGTGTGCGTCACCGTTTTGTAACTATAAACCCCACCTGCTCCATCCAATCACGTTAATAAATTCACAGTTTTTTCATGCGTAGACACACTTGGTATGTATGCTCAGAGGATCGGAGCTGATGGAGAAAACAAGCTATAACAAGCCCTCACCCTTTCCCAGTTTTCTCACATACTCCCTCTGCTGGTGGTGCTACTGACATCATTGTCCGCCTTCGCTCCCTTTGAATTCAAACACATTGTTCCCTATTTTTTCTAAGGTGCAACGTACAGCACTAATAGCGCCTGACTGATTCATATGTGCTCTCTCACTTTCTGAAAACAGGAGCAGTCATGTCCCACCATTTATGCATACATCTGTTTTGTGAAGCAGCTATGACTATAACAGATATTTATCTGTTATTATCTGTTAAAAAAAATACTTACTAGACTCCTCTCACTATTATTTTATTCCCTTTTCATAGCCATGTGGAGAGAAATATTTCCATATGAAGGACATGAATGAATGGATGAATGACAAGAGGAGTTGACTGGCGCTAAGAGAAGCAAAAAAAAAAAAAAAAGACTTGTGATCTTTGTGCAGTAAAACAGCAAGGCTCCTCACTTAGATGGCACACAAAGCAAGAACAAAGCTGTGTTTATGTAAATTTAAGTGAAATGTAAACAGCTCAACAGGATCACATGTAAACATCACCATTAAAAGATGCAGTTGCCTGTACAATTGCAATCTTTTTCATAAAAAGTACTGTGCTTTTTTGCACAAAAAGTGCTCTAAAAGTAAAATTGACTTGTGTATGAGACTCCCCAACTCCACTACTGTGAATCCTGCATGTGAAGAAATGTACTACCTGTACCTGACCTGTACTTGTTTTCAAAAAATGTAAAGGCTTGATACTTGACACTGATTTTGAACTCTCTACCCAAAAATTACTTCTATAAATGTATTGTAATTTTTTTTAAATAAAAAAAAAAGTATGCCATGATGCAAAAAAACTTGAAATGCTGTTTTACGCAACTAAGACAACACTACTGATCGCGGTGTCTTAGGTGTCTAAAACAGCATTTCAAGCTTTTTTGCTTGAGTCACTGCACAAGAGACAAGGACAAGTGTACCCTTGCACTGAGCCAGTGGAGCCAGAAACAGACCTGTGTGAGGCTGGAGGAGCCTTTATAAAGGACCCTTCATACTTTTCACAGGAGCTGCACCACTCAGAGTCATGGCTTCATCCACACTACTATCTATGGCCTAACTGTCAGCCATTACCACTAACCATAATAGACACTCACATGCATCGTTTTGGTCACAATTTTTTGTTTTGTTGCTACAAAATAACACGAAAAATCATACTTCTTACAGTGGGCAGTGTCACCTCTGTACAGAACTGACCAGTAAATATCTAGGTCACCTTCATGTCATTATATATATATATATATATATATATATATATATATATATATATATATATATATATATATATATATATATATATATATATATATATATATTAGTGCTGATCAAAAAAATTATTTATCTAATTACAGATTTGTAATTAATTAATCTAATTAATCGCATTTTAAAAATTATTTTTAGGTGGTTTATTGTGCTCTCCCACAGTGCAAAAAAGTTGTCAAACATGCGATTTATAGGCCTAGTGGTACAGTGAAAACACTGCAGACTTCCCCTTTAAGTCTTTCTCTTTCTCTCCGTGCACGTTACCTCCACTGTAACCAAGACAAGACTGCTATACACCCCCATTCACCTCCCACATTACGTAACATTCATTCAAAAGCTCATTTACACCATTCCACTATTACATGGCTAATATTTCTGATGCCAAAATGTGAGCACGTACAGTAGCTTTCATGCAACGTCAATAAATAATATACAAAGCTTCAAATATACAGAGAATACAAATAATTGCCCGCGTAAATTACTCATGGCTCACATGAGCCCCGGAACCCGCGAGGAGGATTTAAACTTTTGGCGCGGATGTGTCTGGACCATCGCACCACGGGAGGAGGGAGGAGGCGGCAGCGCGGGGTGAGTAAATGATCGGGTTTAGCGTGATTCGGATGGGCAAAACTGACTAAGTCAAAACTTCTAAGTGTGCACCCTTAGTCGCGGCAGAACATGCTGGAGAGGTTATGGGGAGCTGAAAAGGGTTCGGCGCGGAGCGCAACAGATATGGAAACGGGCTCGTGCGTCTTCACGTGCTCTCCCCGGGGACAAGACGGACCTGCTCGGTCACATTTTTATAAATAAACTTGCTGTTCAAAGGCCCTGCACTCCAAATTTAAAATGCGCGTGCATTGAATCTCCATGGAGACAAGCAGTTCAAAAGTTAAACGTTTCAAAAGTTTCTGTGAGTTATGCTAAATGGTCAGTATGTTGCGTTTACTTTGTCATCTTCACAGTATCATCAGTTTGAACAGCACGTCTGACTGTCTAGGAACTTGCATAAGATTTTTCACACATATTCAGTCTTACATAATTGGACCTAAGGGCCTCTGAACAGTCTTGGCTGCACGCGTAGTCCTTGCGCCATCAGTGTCATAGAGTGTACCAATAACCCCAACTGATTGATGAAGTCATTGTTATTGGTCATAGACACTTACTGCCTAGATAAACCCTTGCATAATTGCTTTGATGTCTGGAAATATCAGCAAATTCTAACCACGTATCTTATATATTCATGTAATCAGACTAGATAAGGTGAAAATCCAGTGACGTCAATTTGGGGAAGCAAATAGAGCTCGCTGTTCACAGAAAGATATAAAAATGAAAATTTGTGTGAACGAAATGCAGACAGAAAGATATCAACAGGAGAAGTGTGACGTCTGACTCACGTAGTTGGAGTGTTCCTCTGCTGAGAACATTTGGCGGGATTAAGTGTTCACACGTGCACAGCCAGCACACAACCCAAAAACCCCCAAAACAACACACACACTCACAATAATTAACACACACTTATGTACAAATCACATTGGCACCATGGTCTCCACTTCGAATGGGATCCAATGAGAGACAGACGGTCACAGTCACATCATTAAAGTCGAATCAACACCATGCAGTCCTACACATGCGGTCACATACATACATACAAAGAGACACACGCACTAACAGGAACAGTTCTCTTCTCACACATTTCCTTCAACAGGTGGCACCAAAATACACAGATATTTTGTAGGTGCTTCCTTGATGACATCTCAGTCACATCATGCGCAGTGGCATTCATGTTGCATGCGTCAAGAAGTGATGTTGTTGGCCAAATATAAACTATTTTTGCACAATTCATAGGAATATTGTGGAAAAAAAGTACATGAAAACAATCAAGATGCAGCAAACAAATCATTACAAAGTGTGTTAGACCCAAACATGAGGCAAACAGATGGGGTAACGGAGCTGCAGAGTCTCACAGGAATAGCGAACGCTTATGAGTCAAGATAACAGTCAAAGTGAGGCCAAGAAAACAGCTGAGGAGGACGGAAAAGAAACTTTTGCTCCTTGATGGAACAGTGGTGTAGTGGTCATGCCTCAACAACTCTGTGAGGAGTTTGCATGTTCTGTCATAGTCTTCACATTTAGTCTCCAGTGAGGTACTCCTCACCAAGATTCCATCCCTCAATAACTGGAGAAGGGTCCTTGGGGATGGTCCTCCATGGTCAATTAAAACACTCTGGTCTCCGCCTGTGGATACAGGAGTAACACATGATGAACACATTATTGCACAAATACTCTGTGTTGTACATGTTTAAATATAAAGCACGTATTACTCTCTAATACAATACTGGACCAGAACAGAATCATGTAAACATTAGAATTGTACATGCAGAAACAATACTCACCATGTGTTGCTTTTCTTTCTTAAAGCACAGTAACAGGTAGGGCATCTGGTATAAAGTCCTCCTACTGCCACATCACCCTGTAGAAACGCTGATAAATGTTCACTAGGAAGTATATGTTGAAAAAATATAATTCTGTTAAAATCATTTTAGTTGGTTTACTTTGTTCATCTGTGGTCTGTGTTTTGTTGGTTCTCAAACATCTTCATTTTTTCTAAAAGATAAAGAGATGTTTTATTTTGTTTTAGTCTTTTTATTTGAATTGATAACCTCACTTTCAGAATGGTGCAAAAATGACTAATATCAACTCTAACATTTATGAACTTACCCACAGCTACAGCAGTGCTCTGGATATCACTGTTTGTTTGTTTGTCGATGACTCTGGAAGCAACACATTCAAATCTTAGTACAACTGTCACACTCTGGTAGATGGACAGTCAAAAACACTTTCATGGAAACAGTCCTTACATTAACCCAAATTTCAAATAAAACACCACAACCACGTTTTAACAATGATGACATTCTAGGCCAGAGAAGAACATAAACACTCTGAAAAGTCTTACCTCCAGATCAGCTCTCACAGTCCTCCAGGACACACTGCAGTGTCCTCTGCTCCTGTAACTGTCTTGTGTCCTAATTGTGTCCTCTGCTCCTGTAACTGTCCTGTGTCCTGCCACATTTGAATTTTCCCTCCCAAAGTTTTGGGGAGGGGAATTCCTGAGGGAGGATCTTCACCAGAGAGATTATAACAAAGTCCTGTTTCCTCAGCCTGATTAAATTACGCAGGTCTAACCTCGATCACAATCAAGCGACCCGAGTAAGATTTAAACACGGTGGACAGAGAATTGTAAAAAAGTCATGTTATTGTTGTCAAATATTTGTTTGCAATTTGAGCAACCCCTCACAGGCCATTTTTTCAGTGTAGGGCAATGACACAGTCATAGAAATAAGCAGGTGACAGATCCCCAATGAAAAAGTCACATAGTGCACCTTTAAATGCAGAGGAGAAATAAAGCATTATCTCACCCTCATTTCTAAGTATTCAGAAAGCTTTTATTGGAGATGATGCCCGTAGTGGTATGTTGTTTGCTTACATGGACCACAATTTGAGGATGATGTACAGGATGATGCTTGTGAAAAAGTAAAGAAAAAGATGATAGGCAAATTATAAATTTTATATATAGCAGGTTTATATAAAGCACAATATGTAAATTCCCCATCTGGGTCCTCCAAACAAGGCCACTGGGTCACTGTGCTCACCCTGACTAAGTGTTTCTGACAATACAGTCAAGGCTCAATGCAGGACTGAAGGATATACAGTTCAGTTTACCCTTACCCCTTAGGTTAACGCAAAGTATATATTTTTAATCCCTTATGAGCTAAATTCACTCTCTGAATAATATTTGTGAATCATTTACTATATTATATTCATGTACTGCTGTTGTCATATGTACAAATATTTTATGTAATCTAAATTGAAATTAAATTCTGCAGACATAGCATGTATAGCAGCTAACTACTAACTTCTGGAATAAGGGGTAGGAAAATATACATTTTTTAAGTTCTATAGCTACTCCTTTTGAGCACCTCGGCTATGTACTGAAATCACAATGCATTTACATGTACAGTAATGTATGGAAAATGATGCTCAAATAAATAAATACATAAATAAATAAATAAATACTACTACAAAGCTTGTAAGTAAATACTGCAGTCTTGAAAGTTAACCACAGAATTTAGAGGCCCAACACTCAGACATCAGGAGAAAAGGGGCACGCAACTGGGAGACTTTCTGTAATTCTTTTCTTAAGCTTGTTTTGCAGTCATTTTCACACAAAAAACAGACTCTTCCTGTGGTTCGTTGGATTCCCCGCTGAGTCAACGTCACTGCAGAATGTTGCTCCAGTCAGGTACCCACTGCTTCAACCAGAACGGTTAACATGCATAAATATACTTATTGGAAATGCCACAGACACAGAGCCTGCAATATTAGTGGTTATACTGGTCAATTGTTTTCACTTTGTCATGATTAAAGGTGCATGGTCCTCTTAAAGGTGCATTGTGTAAGTTTACTGCTGGAGTGTCAAGTGTCAACTACTTGTCTCAGTGGAGATGTTATTGTTTTGTCAATAATGTTCCACAGCACATTAATAAATATATCTCGATGAAGACAAACAGGTGACCCTACCGTGAAAAGTTACAGATCAGATCTGTGAAGAGGCCAGCCATACTGTGGAACATTCAATTCAAAGCATTAACATCTCCAGTTACACAAGAAGTTGGCATACCCTCCACTAGTATAGTTATGTGGTATGTTCAGTTAATTGCAACATTTTGCACCATATGTGTTGATAATTCTCCAAAAGTAGAACGTGACACAACAGATTATTAAATGAAAATCATTTTATTTCATCTTTAATCTTTATTTTCTTTAACTCAAATTTACTCAAATTAGAATTTTAAAAATTCAAAAATAATCCCCCCCTGCGCCTGGCAGCGACACTGCCGAGTACCCCCTGCAGTGTGCTCCTGTACCCCTAGGGGTACTTGTACCCCTGGTTGGGAAACACTGGTCTAGTTGTTGTCTGTCGTCTCACCATCTACTCCATTAAGCCATAATGTCTACTGATTCACACAATGCCCCCCTGTGACATACACAAGTACATAATAATAATAATTGTGGCCATACCAGCTTGTCAAAGCCTGATCAGTCTGTCTGCCCCAGGGCAGCTGTGGCTACAATAGTTAGTTTACCAATTATTATTATTCATAATGAGACTGTATGTAATGTAATACTGCATGTTTAAAAACTAAATTAATCGCATTAAATTATTCAATTATCTGTGTGTACTTATGCATACACTGTAAAAAAATTGCTGTAATTTTACGGTAAAATCTTACAGGAAATTACTGTATATTCGACTTTACAGTAAAATTCTGTAATGCGCATTGCATTGTGGGATATCATACAGAGTACAGTCCACAATTGTAAATTTACAATAAGACCATGGAGATTCTATCAAATGTTCCTGTAAATTTCTGATTTGTCAGGATTTCTACTATAGAAACCCTCGTAATCGTGGGAGTTATGTTCTAAAAATAACCTGCAATAGGCGAAATCGTAGTCAGCCTTTTTTTTTTTTTTTACAATTATAGATGTTTTATAGATATATATAGATATATATTTTATAAATGATTATAGATGTTTTAATGCATACAGGAAAACTCTCCTGCAGAAATATCTGCAGTTAAACAAAGATTGTCAAAAGCAATCTGACTGTAGCCAAGGAAAGGGCGTAGATGTCACGGTGGCTGAATGGCTAGCGCTCACGCTTAACAATAAGAAGATTCTGGGTTCGATCCCCGGGTCGCCCAGTATTTTTTTTTTTTAACGGTAAAGTGACGGGACATTATAGCACCTGAAAGAAATGACAACTACTTTCACCACTGCTCCATGCTCCATGCAATGTTATTAGTTGTATTAAAAAACATCTGAAATGCAATTTTGCATTTTTGCTGAAACCGTGAGTAAACGGGTGCACCAGGCTTTCTGCAATCAAGTGCATTTGGCGTTGGAACGCTGCTCATACATTGTTGCAAATTGAGCAGGCACCAACCGCTTTCCCACGATGAAGCAGAAGACTCCGACCCAGATGCGTGTATGAAAGATTTGTAGGTAAGTACATATAAAAAGCTTTTAAAACGTGCTTCGAATGAAGTTGTAGGTTATTTCATAGCAAACACAAAATCTGGAATTGCAGATAGCCAGTCTAGGTCAATGAAGTAGCACTACGCTAGCTAGCTATAATCGTCTTGGCTGCTAGCGTGGGCACTCGCTCGAGGTAGATCTTTTTTTTTTTTTTTTAATAGGTTTTTACGATGAACATTTATACATTGCAGTACTTAAAAGTTTTGTTGATGCGTTTATGTTCTTAGCCAAGGTTAGTGAAAGGCTAGGACCCGTCTTGTATATCAGTTTTATCTGGTGCATTTTATACTGTACTTGTCTTTGCTGCTAGCATGGACATCAAGTTACGAAACGTGAAATCTCAAAAATTCAAATAATGCGCGCTCAGATGCGCGCCCGAAACGTAAATACGTTAGGTTCCAGAGGTGGCCCGCGGTGGGAGAGGTCCGCGAGGTAGGACAACTTTGTATTTTGCAATAGTTTTTTCATGTTTTAGGGCTGTAAATGCCTCACCACATACATTATATAGTACTTAAAAGTTTTGTTGATGCCTTTATGTTTTTAGACAAGGCTAGTGAAATTATAGGCTAGGACCCGTCTTGTATATTTGGTGAATTTTTAACGCAGCCGTCTGTTTTATTTTGTAGATTTAATCATTTGCCTAATACAAGCCTGGAAGACTCACCCGAGCAGGCTCTGTTCGTTCTGAAAAGGTATGTTTCTTTGTAAAGTTTGTCAGTATGAGTGCAACAGCATATTGGCATTTTGTACGCATGCAAAGCAACATAAAAATACACCAAACCAGTCATTTACTTGTGGAATTCCTGATTGCACGTGTTCTTTCAGGAAATTCAGCGCTTGTAAGTCTCATATATACAGAGACCACAAGGACTATCGCAGGACAAGAGCTTTACAATTTGATTTACCAAACACCATCTCTTGCCACATTGAAGGTTGTCAGTCAGAATTTCATGGCCTAAAATGTCTGATTTCACATCTGAAGGGTCATATACAAGAGGGTAGAAGAGGGTGGAGAGAGAGCATGTGCTGACCAGCTAATGCATGTTACATACTTCCTGCAACGCAAGTTGATTAATGTAAATCCACCTCCCACATTTGCTCAGCTTAGAGAAGATTGGCCTTATCTCTTCACTCAGAAAGGCATCTACAGTCACTTTCAGCATCTTACAGACATATCCATCCTGCAGATAATGGAGGGTGCTATTGCAGAAAAGGGGAAGATGGTCCTGCAGTTCTTCCGACAGAAACCAACAAACTCTGAGGTGAAGCAGGTCCTGTCCATGTTTGAGGCCAGTGGGTCAACCATACTTGGACCTTGTGTCATACTGTGCTTAATGGCCCACTTTAAGGAGAGCCCAGATGGACTACTGCTGCAAGTTGATGTAAGTGTTGATTTTTATTTTTATCTGTCTTTGTCTACGTGTGTAGTTTGCCTATAACCAGTTTTGTAATGTTTTGTGTTCCACTTCTGTTTCAGGAAACGGCCACCCCTGCAGATGTGGAGAGATTGCCTTTACCAGATGCTCCGAGATTAATTATTCAAGGTAAGTGCCCCAATTTAGGCCCACCTTTTGTACTATGTATGGTTT
The DNA here is from genome assembly GCA_036785185.1 of Paratrypauchen microcephalus. NCBI lineage: Eukaryota > Metazoa > Chordata > Actinopteri > Gobiiformes > Gobiidae > Paratrypauchen > Paratrypauchen microcephalus. Next base: position 3,776,495 of record JAVJIX010000059.1, read on the forward strand.
TTGCAATTTGATGTGTCACAGATGTTAATTTTGACTGGCTGGATGTGTTTTGTGTGTGTTTGTGTGTACAAATTTCAGGGAACAAATTTGTTTCCAAAACATGGATGCTGACCATTGAAAAACAAGTGGTGATGACCCCACATTCATCGTTCTCAGCAGGCCTGGCCGCTTTGTTTGCTTCTTTCTACATCTTCCATTTGGAGTACCAACAGGAGGCTTCATGTGTTCTCGAATTCATCCAACGGTATGTTTGATATGAAACTATGATGAGAGAACTTCTTGACTGGTAGCCTAGTGTTTCTATTTATACCTTTTGTTAGAATTGTCATTAGGCTTCAAGCTTTACAGTGCACTACCATGTCCCAAAGTACTTTTTTGAAAGGTTTGACTATGCTGAGAGGGGTGGGGCAAATGTGTGGGGGTAAGGGGGTAGGAGCAGGGGGTTAAAAGGGGCATAGGATATTGTGAATGCATTATAGGAACATGTCTGTCCATGACATGGATGGAGATGTGACATTTGTCTTTGTATGTTTAATCACATCTAGACATCACACCTAGAGAACATTCTCTTATGGCCTCAATTTATTTACATCTATAGGACATACACAATGAATCTTTATTATTAATCAAACCACTCAAACCATAGGTTTTCTGAAAGCTGATGTCTATGTGGTTAAACATATAAAGACAGATGTCACACCTTCCCCAATGTCATGGACAGTGATGGCCCTATAATATATTTTCACATTCATTTTAAGTGTAAATCCATTCACTTTGAGAAAACTGATAATGCTACCCAAATTGTTTAATGTTAACCTTCGGATCCAAGTTTGTACGGTCAGACCTTCAAAAAACATTTTATTTGTATTATTGGGAGGGAAGCGAAGGGAGGTGCACTGTAAAGCCCATAAGCTTTCGGCCTACATGTACAACCCCAATTCCGAAGAAGTTGGGACATTGTGTTAAATGTAAATAAAAAAGAAATGCTATAATTCTCAAATCATACAAGCAATATATGTGTGAGAATAGTCCAAGGACAACATATCAGTTATTGAAACTGGATTTTTCAGAGGACACTTCATAGTTAATTATGTTAACTGACAAGATGATTTTGTATAAAAAATGGCTTAATTTCTTATCCTTGACATGATTTCAGCAGCCCAACTGGTAGGTGTCTTCATCATGCTTTCCTTTTATTATGCTTGAAATGTGACAGATCTGGACAGCACACTGGCCTTTTTAGCATCTTGTTTGCCCTTACGATGGAGCCACACTGTTGGAATTTTGTGTAGAATGTAGTTTGACCTCATTATCTGGTGATATTTAAGGTCTACCTCAAAATGTCTGCGTGCCATCTTGTGCTGTTCAAAACTTGTATCATTCAGCATTAATTTTAACGCTCCAGATGAGTAAGCACACCACAACCAAGTAAACTGTCCTGTGTTACAAATTTGTCATTTATTTTGAAATAATGGAGTCTTGCATCAACCAAGCTACAGAGTAGACAAATCATCCTTTTTATTTTAGTGGTAAGTTCAAAAGACAGCATTTATGATGGTATGTGGGTGCAGTAGTGCCTTGGTTATGGTGTGCTTATTCATCTGGGGAGTTAAAATTAATGCTGAATAATATATATATATATATATATATATATATGAGGGTAGACCTTAAATATTACCAGATAATGAGGTCAAACTACAATTTATACAAAATTCTAACAGTGTGGCTCCGTCATAAGGGCAACCAGATGCTAAAAAGGCCAGTGTGCTGTCCAGATCTGTCACATTTCAAGCATAATAAAAGGAAAACATGATGAACTCACCTGTGAGGTGGGCTGCTGAAATATTGTCAAGAACAAGAAAAAAAGCCATTTTTTTATACAAAATCATCTTGTCAGTTAACATTATTAACTATGAGGTGTCGTCCGTTGTTTTTTCTTTAGTCTTACTCAACTTTTCCTGCCTTTTACTGACACCGTCCCAACTTTTTTGAGACACGTTGCTGGCCTAAAATTTGAAATGAGCATACATATCCCATACAATAACAAAAAATTCTAGTTTCAATAACTGATATGTTGTCTTTGGACTATTCTCAAATATAGTGCTTGTATGATTTGAGAATTGTAGCATTTCTTTTTTATTTACATTGAACACAATGTCCCAACTTTATACGGAATTGGGGTTGTATATGCGAGTAAATGCCACTCATTGTTTAAAGGTTTGTGCATTTAGCTAGATCTTAAGACTGCCTGCAACTTCCATTACTCATCTGTGTATCCCCACTCCCCTCCTTTTTTAGGTGCTTTGTTGGAATAAATCCTGGCTCCGGCTCCAAAGCATCCAGTGGCAAAAAGAGACGTCACTCGATGAATGTGAACGTCTGCACGCTCATGAAGAAGCTTATGGACTTTCACTGGCTGGGTTTATAGTTTCTAGTGTATAGAGATTTCTCACTTCACACACCATGCTGGGGTGTGTATGGCACACTACCAAGAAAACAAAACTGCCTTTTTTATTGTGGTTGTTTTTGAAAGAAGTGGACACATTTGGAGCTGTTGTTGCCAATCAGTGGCTTTAGCGTTTTGTTTATCTCCACTTTTTTTGTTATTTTTGTTTTTTTGTTTGCCTTTGCGCCTCTCTCGCATGTGCGATTCTGGATCTTCCAGATCATCTCCATCACCTCGCCCACCATCATGTACCTGGGCTTCGCCATGCACTGCATCGTCAGGATGGACGACACCGAGTACAAGCCTCGGACTCGCAAGCGCATGCCGGTGTTCACTGTTAATGTGTGCATTTTAATGGAATGGAATGGAATTTGACTGTTTTTTTTTCCATTTAAAATAAAGTTGAAAGTGAGTCTGAATCTTCATAGTCTGTCATGATTATAGATTAGAACAGTGGGGGTAATTAAAGCACGATAGCATTCATTTTATACTACTTTTAGCATGCAGTTTTTTACAGTAGCTTACAGTAAAGTAAGATAATCACAAGTTGTTGCTGTAAATAATAAACAGTATGATGCAGTATTTATTAAGTAAAGTGCTGTAAAAAAACATTAATATGCTGTAACATAACTACAATAAGTTACCGTTTTTATGTTACGGTAATGTCTTGTAATTCTCAAACACTGAAAATTACTGTAATTTTACAGGTATTAGCTGGCAACTTAATTGCCAGTAATTTACCGTAAATTTCACGAAAAACTTTTTACAGTGTACTTTTCCATAGAAACAGTTCTCAGAACAGCATGCCCTCCTTTACTGGCAAATCAAGTTGTGAAGAATCAACTCAAATCCACACGTTTTTTTTTTAACAGTCTGGATATTTATAAACTCCACAGTGCGACATGACTCCCATGTCAGTTTTCCACAGTTCAGTTTCAAACAGATTTCAAGGTCTAAACCCAGAAAAATTCAGTACAATACAATATGGCATGTGCCTTCATGTATGAAATTAGATATGTGTCACTGACACATACTGTGAGTATTATTTCATAAATAAAGTGGAATGATGAATATGTCTTACTTCCACCCTATTACCATATGTTTATTATTGTGTAAAATTAAAGGCTCTGTACAAAATGTTATTAATGTATTTGAATAATGTTTTGCCCCAGTTCAGATATATTGTATAAGCAGCTCTTCAGGTCAAAAAAGTGTACTGTGTACTGCCTGCATCTAATTATAAAGCATTTTATTGTCCAATAAAATGTAAGTGAGGTATAACTGTGGAGCACTACAAACCATTCAAAATGAACTTGTTCTGTTTTTCACATTTTTAAGGTACAGACAGTGCCTTTAAGTGCTACAACTTGTTTTATGGGCAGCAGTAGTTCAGTTGGTAAAGCGTCCACTGAGCTGAATGTGTGTCCTTGGGCAAGACACTTAACCCACCTTGCCTCCAGTGTCTGTGTACACTGTTGTGTGAATGGGTGAATGGTTCTTTGTTGTTAAGTGCTTTGAATACCTTGAAAGTGGAAAAGCACTGTATAAAAATGTGACAATTTACCATTTTATATTGCCTATCTCCATGGTTCTCAAACATGATGTACTACTGCTGGTCGTATGTTTGCTCCCAGATTTTTTTTAATCCACATTTGTGTCCTCCTTTGGTTAAATTCCTGATTAATACTACTGGACTTAAGCCCTAATTTAGACCATGGACGCAAAATTGAAAACTAAACCTGACTAGACCAGGGCTAACCAAGTCCACATCCGAACTTAAATGTGCTAAATCACACAGCCACATCTTTGTTTATTTAGTACATGATGTAAAAAGACTGAGAGCCTTAGTGGCCTGCATACAGTAAAAAAAAACAAAAATATAAAAACATCTAAAGGTGGGCAGTGAAGACCTTAAATCACTAATAATTCAGTCCTCCTCCCACTACTGCAATATCTGAGCAAGACTTGCAATAACCTGGATAACCAATGTGCAGTACCAGCTTGGAGAGGACTTTTTTTTGCACTAATTTCCTTTTTTGCACTATTTTATTTTAATCTTTTTGCACTATTTTTTTTCTATACTGTGTTGTAAATACCCGGCTGTGTTGTAAATATCCTACTTAAATGTCTGCACTGAAGTGAGATGCTTTCAATCTCAGTGTGAGTATGTATAATGTAAATTGTACTGTGTATGTGAATAGTGCCAACAAAAAGCCATTCTATTCTATTCTATTCAATTCAATTCAATTCGATTCGATTATTCTATTCTACTCCACCTTCCCTGCATCCTAATTTTATTTCTACACCTCAAAGCTTTACCCATAATGCCTCTGTTCTACCGCAATCCATGTTTTTCACTTTCACATGCCTGCTACTGCTGCCATTTACACTCAGTCATGACCCCTTCTGTGCAGGAAAGGATCAAAACTTTGTGTTCAACCCACATCGTAGCTTAGTTGAGCCTGCCAGCACTCCTCCCTTTATTCTTTTTTCTTGTGTGACTAGCATCTTGTGGGTGTTCTGTACTGTCCATGGATGACAGGCTGTGTCACCAAGGCATTACCACATTTGCGAGTAAACCAATCTATTCTATTTTAGATCAATTTAAAGTTCACTTTTACATAATATTTCATGCAAGTGGAGATAAAACAAACAAAAAAAAAACACTTAATTTTTTGTGTGTGTTTTTTTTTTCTTTTTACATGCAACTTTGCTGCGCTTAAAAGACAATTACAGAGATGATTTCATAGGTCAAATGATTAAGTGACCTATTACGACACACACTGGTCATCATGAAATGTGCTAGAAATCACAGTTGTAGCTCAAACGGTCAAGAAGGAAGATGACAACAAAGCAAAGGCCAAAACTTAAGAGATGGTATTTTTGGTGTGAACTGAAAGGCTACATAGAATATTTACATAGATCCTGTTCACCCTGCCCCATTACTTGTTATAATAGAGATGATTGTTTTCCTTTTGTTTCTGTATGCATTGCTCAGCTACAGGGTCAATATGTCTGTACCATTTACAGCAACAGAAAGCTTAATGGTCAACTATTGAAATATTTAATTGGATTTGTTTAAGTTGACCATTAATTATATTCAAATAATTTATATATACAGCCAGGCAAACTTGTCCTTTTAAGAAAGTTTCCTTCTCGGCCTTCAGCTTTTGTGGAGCAATACTGGCCCCTTCTGTTCTGGAGTATACATACACTCAACAAAACTATAAACGCAATACTTTTGTTTTTGCTCCCATTTTTCATGAGATGGACTTAAAGATCTAAAATTCATTCCAGATACACAATATTACCATTTCTCTCAAACATTGTTCACAAATCTGTCTAAATGTGTGATAGTGAGCACTTCTGCTTTGCTGAGATAATCCATCCCACCTCACAGGTGTGCCACATCAAGATGCTGATCTGACATCATGATTAGTGCACAGGTGTACCTTATACTGCCCACAATAAAAGGCCACTCTGAAATGTGCAGTTTTGTCTCACAGCAAAATGCCACAGATGTCACAAGCATTGAGGGAGCGTGCAATTGGCATGCTGACAGCAGGAATGTCAACCAGATCTGTTGCTCGTGCATTGAATGTTCATTTCTCCACCATAAGCCATCTCCAAAGGCGTTTCAGAGAATATGGCAGTACATCCAACCGCCCTCACAACCGCAGACCACGTGTAACCACACCAGCCCAGGACCTCCACATCCAGCAGGTTCACCTCCAAGATCGTCTGAGACCAGCCACTCGGACAGCTGCTGAAACAATTGGTTTCCATAACCAAACAATTTCTGCACAATCTGTCAGAAACCGTCTCAGGGAAGCTTAACTGCATGCTCGTCGTCCTCATCGGGGTCTTAACCTGACTCCAGATCGTCGCCGTAACACACTTGAGTGGGCAAATGCTCACATTCGATGGCGTCTGGCACGTTGGAGAGGTGTTCTCTTCACGGATGAATCTCGGTTTACATTGTTCAGGGCAGATGGCAGACAGCGTGTGTGGCGTCGTGTGGGTGAGCGCTTTGCTGATGTCAATGTTGTGGATCGAGTGGCCCATGGTGGTGGTGGGGTTATGGTATGGGCAGGCATCTGTTATGGACGAAGAACACAGGTGCATTTTATTGATGGCATTTTGAATGCACAGAGATACTGTGATGAGATCCTGAGGCCCATTGTTGTGCCATACATCCATGAACATCACCTCATGTTTCAGCAAGATAATGCACGGCCCCATGTTGCAAGGATCTGTACACAATTCTTGGAAGCTGAAAATGTCCCAGTTCTTGCATGGCCAGCATACTCACCGGACATGTCACCCATTGAGCATGTTTGGGATGTGCTTGACCGGCGTATACGACAGCGTGTACCAGCTCCCACTAATATCCAGCAACTTCGCACAGCCATTGAAGAGGAGTGGACCAACATTCCACAGGCCACAATTGACAATCTGATAAACTCTATGCGAAGAAGATGTGTTGCACTGCATGAGGCAAATGGTGGTCTCACCAGATACTGACTGGTTCTGAGTCCCCAGACCCCCAATAAAGCAAAAAAAATAAATAAAAAAATGCACATTTCAGGGTGGCCTTTTATTGTGGGCAGTCTAAGGCACACCTGTGCACTAATCATGATGTCAGATCAGCATCTTGATGTGGCACACCTGTGAGGTGGGATGGATTGTCTCAGCAAAGCAGAAGTGCTCACTATCACACATTTAGACAGATTTGTGAACAATGTTTGAGAGAAATGGTAATATTGTGTATCTGGAATGAATTTTAGATCTTTAAGTCCATCTCATGAAAAATGGGAGCAAAAACAAAAGTGTTGCGTTTATATTTTTGTTGAGTGTATTTTGTTAACATATGGAAACATAACATACTGTAAGTCTATAATATTAGAGCTTGTGCTGGAATTTCCCCACTGTGGGACTAATAAAGGCATATCTTATCTTATCTTAATAGGAGCATTGTGCAACTTTTGTAGTGGAGGGGCCCGCCAAATGCTTTATTCAGTGGAGATGTTATTGCTTTGTCTGGAAACCCCGCTCACAGCCAGAATGCCTATTTTTTGGGGGGTAATTTTCTGTAATTTAATAAATTAAAGGTAGATCTCTTTAATGTCATACTGTGGAACATACCAGGCGGAGGAAGTGATGGATACCCAAACCAAAAAGTTCCATAGTGCATCTTTAAAAATGAAAAACAAAAAAACAAAAATATTGTGATCGGTATTGCATGGCTTGTACTACTACTGCTACTACTACTATACTGTATCAAAAGAAGGGACCCTATGTTTTCACACCCTATGTCAACCATTCAAGCCATAACTACAACCATGCTAATCTCCCCTTTCACTCACAATTAACAAGGTACAAAAAACAAACAAGAAAACACACGCCAAATTTGCCAAATATTGTTAACGACAACATATTAAGATAGGAGATGTATTTATTACCTTCGTGACATGTTTTGGCTGCTAGTTGCGAATCATCCTCAGAAGTGCCACTGGTCTCGGTGAGGTATCACATATCAGCTATTGTTTCTTCCTATGGCGTGGTCAGAATGACAGACCTGAATTTTCCTATTGTCTTTTAAAATAACCAAAGTTAAAGTTTTTTTTTTTTTTTTTTTAACAGGAAACTTGACCTTGGCTGCATCAGAACATTGGCCCTCAAACTGAAGCCCACTCAAACCCAAAACCAACACTCACAGAGAAGACTCAGTTTAACATCCTCTAATAGATAAAGTCAAGTTCAATCCACCAGAGAAGTGCTTCCTACTTGAACCCTACTCTCTGTGTCATAATCTGGCAGCGATCCAGGCCTCTGCTCTTATCCAGCAAGACAAATTAAATAACAGTTTGAACAGCAGCGATTCATCAGGGATACAGCAGTGTAAAAAACGTCTGCAACTTGAGGACTGTTTTCAATAAAGTTATGTCTCCTACAGTACCAGTGTATTGTGTAAAAAATCTATAAAACATTCAGATTTGAAATGGAATAACTCATGTTTTTTTAAGTAAAGTTTACAATCTAATAATGTTGTAATATTATTAAAATAAAAAGTGGTCCTGTAAAACACCCACAAATTTGACATCATGACCACCTGCCTGTATATAACACAAACCCTGCAACACCCCAAGAGCTAGGTGTAGTTTATATCAGAACCAGACTTCTTTAGTCATTTGATCTTACCTTACACGTTGCATGTACAAGTACAACTATTACGAATCTTTGGTCTGTTGCAGAGCAGAAATAACTCTAGTTAAATCATCACCTGTCAAGCCATGACATTTAGGTGTTTGCAAAACATTCTAATCTCCTGATACAGACTTACTAAAATCCTGCTGGAGCTAAACTGCAACTGAAACTGGACTATGCCAAATCCCATAAAAGGACCAAAGCAAGTATAGATAAGGACTAAGGCTGTGTCCCATTACTCTGTCTTACCCCTTCCCCTTCCCCTTTATCTACGTATTTGTTTTGCCCCTCGATAACAAGCTGAGAGGGCTCGGGGTACGAATGTTCCCCTAAGAAATGGGACACCACTCGATTACCGTTTGCGTTATCATCCCTTGCCTCTACCTGGCTGCTACGTCTACAGAGGCGACAACAATTGACGCAAACAAACGTAAACAAATGTCAAGGATTATCGGGTACCTCAGCTTGACAAAAAACCCCTACCCTGTTTATGCATGAAAGTTCGATGAAAACGATAATGTCGGCTAAACAGACATCACTACAGTTAAAACTGCAACAACAGTTCACTAAAAGTAACATAGAACATAAGCGTCATAATTGTAAACCATGCTAAACTGTTAATCCATAATTACAACTGCTGAAAATACATTATGAGACTCCTTGGCTGGTCAATGTGACACTGCCATCCTGATCCCTGAGCTTGTAGGTGTACCCCTTCATTCCAAGTCTGGTCGAGAGCTTACTTTGTTTCAAGGGGTATGTCGCCCTCAGTCGTGGCCCTAGCCCTTGATCAAAATTATAATCGGGACACCCTTGCCCTCACATGAATGCGCAAAACCAAGGGGTAGGGGTAAGACGAAGGGGTAAGACAGAGTAATGGGATGCAGCCTAAATCAGAATCAAACTAGAGTAAGTATGAACAATGCAGCCTGACTTACTGCCTGTATGATTTTAGAATGTTTGTTTTTCTTCAACCATTTTTTATTTATTTTTTTTTACCAGGAATGGAAAAACCTTCAGTTATTTATTTACAGTGCAACAAATTGAAAACAAACTGAAAATGTGGCTGTCCTTAAAGGGCCCATATTACTTTATTTTTTGATCTGATATAATGTTTTTCCTTGTCACAAACATAGCAGGAGTTGTGTTTTGTTTCATTCACATGTTTAACACCAGTGTTGCCATAGTTACTTTGAAACAGTAATCTGACTACTGACTACTTCTTTAAAAAGTAACTTAGTTAAGTTACTGACTACTTGCTTTTAAAAGTAACTAAGTAAGATTACTTTTAGTTACTTTCAGCAGAGGCTTATTATATTATATCATATATTATTATTATTATTATTAGGGACCGAGCCCGAAGGGGGACGAAGGTCCCTATTGTTGTTGCTTTGTTTCCGTATTATTATTCTTGTTCATACACGCTGGGGCAATTTTGAGCATGTTCCCATGCTTCAAAACAAACGAAACTTTGCACGGGCATCACAAAGTGCTGCCAGTACGACCACACAAAGTCTCGTCCCTGGGGGACCTGGGGGTCCCTGGGAGACCCCCCACTGGGGGACCCCCAGTGGGGGGTCTCCTAGACCGTACCTCAGATGGGCATAAATTTTGGTAAGCATAATCTTAAGACGTTGGAGATGTTAAATTGCGAAGGATTTTCAAATAGGCGGTAATATGACGATACGGCGGATCGATAAAGTTAGGTATGGAATTTGAAACACTTCTCCTACACCGTACCTCAGATAGGCTTAAATTTTGGTGAACATAATCTTAAGACGTTGGAGATGTTAAATTGCGAAGGATTTTCAAATAGGCGGTAATATGACGACACGGCGGATCAATAAAGTTAGGTATTTATTGAATGGGAGTGATGAGTTATGAATGGGAGGTATTTGTTGCTAGGCAACGCCCTGATCAAAGGTACATTGATCTTTGTACCTTTGGTCTGATATAGCTGCAAGCAGCAATGTGGGGACAAGCATCGAAGGTTCATGTAGGCCTCAGCATGTAGGCCACATGCAGGGTCTGACAGGGTCTAACAGAGTCTGACAGGGTCTGACAGGGTCTGACAGGGTCTGTTAGACCCTGACAGGGTATCTACAATGTCATGGCCACGCCCAACAGGAAGTGAGATAATTGTGCCAGGCACACGAAATTTGGTATGGCTGTGCGTCTCAGTAAGACGAACAAACGCAGGTGCGAGGTCCCGACCAACGCCGCTTGCGGCTTTAATTATTATTATTATTATATTATATTATATTATATTATATTATATTATATTATATTATATTATATTATATTATATTATATTATATTATATTTTATTATATTATATTATATTATATTATATTATTATATTATATTATTATTATATTGCTTGTCCAGGTAACTAAAAAAGCATGTTCTGTGAGGCAGCTCAGTATCGTTACCGGTAGGGTTCTTAGATACAATGGCACGAAACGATGGTGAGTCAACAGTGTTCACAGGCAGCATTTCATCAACCACATAATGCCCAACCATCCTATTCAACTCCGCCCCACTTACTGGTTTTACACCGAAATCCAGCTTCCTTTGCTTGCTAGGTCTGCGACCTCCTTCACCTGTGACTTTCGCATCGGGCGGGACTTGCTCTGTTAGCTTCGTTGTGCTGTGCTGTTTCTCCAGATGTTTTTTTCAGATTTGACGTTGTGTTTTTGAAGGTTCACTGGCATCACTGTTTAACACACAAGCCCTGTATGTTTAGGCTGCGTTCTTCTCTCTAATTCAAAACACTCTGTTCCACCCTATGATGTCATGTGGTAATACAGGATGTGCTCCACTGTGTTTTTAAACTTCATACACCTTCACTAGAATCATGTGGATAATTTCAGCCCTAGAGTTTTCTATCTCTACTGAACTAAGTTAAAAACTACCATTACATGACATCACAAGGTTGAACAGAGCATGTTGAGGGTTGAAGATGTAGACAGACTAATAATAAAGGGATACTCTGGTATGTTTTTGAGGAGGTAACAATATTATAACATGTCTTAAAGCTCCAAAGAGTGCATTTTGCATAATATAGTACTTTTAAGCAAAATTGTGGAGGGCCTTTCAGAGTACTCCTATGTGATCATTGTCATTCTTGAAGTTGCTCAAATGAACTAAACTTGAAACCTGTATTATTGCATGTGTTTACTTGGTGTAGGCTGTGAGAATCCTTATAAGATTTATTTACATCCACCATGCATGTGGGAAGTTTGACACATCGCGCTTTCTCTGGGTTACATTTTTACACATTAAGGAGAATGTGTCTGTATAATGGCTTCTCCTATGGGTGCATTTTGGAGGGCTAAACAGCTAAATCAGGTTAAAAAGGAGCCATTTGAGTGCAGCATTGAGATTTAAGTATACAGTAATACAATTGCAGGAGATATTGTAAATGCTACATGTTGGCATTTGGAAAGTAGCAGAAAACTTTGAAGAAGAAGAAAACTTTATTGATCTCACACTGAAGAAATTCTTCTCTGCATTTTAATCCATCCTATATATATATTAGGAGCAGTGGGCGACACATTACTGCGCCCGGGGACCATCTCCATGATCTTCTTGCTTCGGTCTGGTCAGGACATAAGCTGGAGGCTTTTACCTATGGTGCATGTTTTGGGGGATGGGGGAAACCGGAGTGCCCGGAGGAAACCCACCCAGACACGGGGAGAACATGCAAACTCCACACAGAAAGGCCCGGGCGACCCGGGGATCGAACCCAGACCATGCATGCAAACTCCACACAGAACACACACAGAAAGGCCTGGGCGTCCCGGGGATCGAACCCGGAACCTTCTTGCTGTGAAGCAAGAGCGCTAGCCACTCAGCTACCGTGCTGCCAGTGAATGTCCGTGAATGTCAGTTGTTAAGCTAAAATGATATATTTGTGGTTGGATGCTGAAATGGTCAGTTTGGCCTGAACTAAACTTTCACAGATCTATTGTGATGCACAAGGAGAAAACAATCCCGCACTCCGTCTTACTTGCAAAATGAAAAAGTTTATTAAGACATGCAACGTTTCGGCCCTAGGCCTTCATCAGGCAAGATTTTGCCTGATGAAGGCCTAGGGCCGAAACGTTGCATGTCTTAATAAACTTTTTCATTTTGCAAGTAAGACGGAGTGCGGGATTGTTTTCTCCTTGTGTGTTCTGGGTTTGCTCCCTCGCCTCCAACGCACCCGTCTGAAGAGATTGAAGTGCGAAGTTCTCATTTACAGATCTATTGTGATAAAATGCCCTGATTTGGATAAGCTGTTGTTTGAACTCTTTATACAGCGGTGATTCATTGGTGACAGAGAGAGACTTAAAAACTGAAATGCTAATAGTACTGCAAGACAATCTAAACCAGGGGTCTTCAACGTTTTTCAGGCCAGGGACCCCCAAACAGATGGCGAACTGGGCCAGGGACCCCCTACTATATATACGGCATAGAATTGTGTTTTACATTAAATTGAGCTTAGTGTCATGTATAAACATTGCTACTCTGTTATGGTACATCCAATACAAGGACATAATACACAGGTTAATACTGTATTTTTCACTATAAAATATAAAATTATATTATTTTAAAGTGAAATCAAAAGATTTCACGACCCCCCTGCAGTTCCTCCGCGACCCCCCTAGGGGTCGCAACCCCCCTGTTGAAGACCTCTGATCTAAACAAGTTAAAGATTTTAATGGCGTCTATATATGCATGGCTACAAATAATGATCAAAGATCAAAGTCAGCTTTATTGTCAATTCTGCCATATGTGTTCAACATACAGTGAATCGAAATTTCGTTTCTCTCTGGCCAAGTAGTGCAAAAAGACAGTGTACAAAATACAATATAAAGACAAAACAACAAAAACTATCTAAGACAGAAATCTAAATCTAAACTAAAGTCTAAAATCTAAAATCTGAAAGCAGTGCAACATAATAAATAAATACCTATATACAGATGTCCAAAAATGTGCAGTGTGCATCAAAATGTGCAATGGAAGATACAGCAGTGAAATGGTAATGTGCAATAGAATGTGCATTGAAGTTAAGATAAAAATAAATGTGCAACAGTAGTAATTCTAGTGCAATAACAGTAGTAAACAACAGTACAACAGTAGTAAAATTCCAGTAGTAAATATAAATGTGCAACAGTGCAACAGTAGTCCTTAGCAGCAGTTTTTTTTAAAGTGTCTAGAGTGATATGTCTTTTTATGGAATACAGGTTATGCCAATATGGGGGGTGGGGGGTGGGAGACGGGTAAGGTGAGAGTTCAGGTGAGAGTTCAGCCTCCTGACAGCCTGGTGAATGAAGCTGTTTGACAGTCTGGTGGAGTGGGCCCGGAGACTCTGGTACCTTCTCCCCGAGGGCAGGAGGCTGAAGAGGCTATGTGCGGGGTGGCTCGGGTCACCCACAATGCTGGACGCTCTGTGGGTGAGCCGGGTGTTAAAAATGTCCAGGAGGGAGGGGAGAGAGACACCAGCGATCCTCCCAGCTGCATTCACTATGCGCTGCAGGGCTTTCCTGTTCTGTTCAGTGCAGCTCCCGTACCACACAGTGATGCAGCTGGTCAGAACGCTCTCAATGGTGCCTTGGTAGAAGGTGGTCATGATGGGTGGGGGGGCTCCAGCTCTCCTCAGTTTGCGGAAGAAATAGAGGCGCTTCTGAGCCCTCTTTGCCAGTGATGCAGTATTCACTGTCCAGGAGGGGTCCTCACTGATGTGCACCCCCAGGAATTTGGTGCTGCTCACCCTCTCTACAGCAGCACCATTGATGGACAGTGGGGGGTGCTGGGTGGGGCCTCTCCGGAAGTCAATAACAATCTCCTTGGTCTTTTCCACATTAAGAAGGAGAAGGGGGGGGGGGGGGGTTTAATGTGTGCCATGACTAGCCGGACTTGGAAGTCTAGGACTCGGGACTTGACTTGACTTGAGACACGATGACTTGAATGACTTGCGTGGTCACATAATGTTTTCGTGCTCATTCAACGGCACTGCCATGTCCTGGGACGCAACGAGCACGAAAACGATCCGCGGCGCCCGGACCGCGTACTCTCAACCCCAGCCACAAACCAGCCGCACAAAATCAGCAAAGAGTGGCCCATGGTGGTTTAATCCCGGTTTAGTCCAGGTCTAGACCTGGTCCAGTCCTGGTTTCGTCCCCTCAGATGTGAGAGTTGCGCTGTGTTTGCGCTTGTGGTGGAGGGCTATGTGGCGTTAATGTACTGTCTCTTGTCTCAGATCAGTTGTTGGCTTGGTTTTGTGGTATGCAGGAGATCACTTGACCGAGGGTCTACGTTCAAATAATAATAATAAACAAAACTCTCATCACTTTTTACTCTTAGTCAGTCTCTTACAAAGGTGTAGTCTAAATACACGAGCTCTCGAGGAGCGCGCCTGACCCATTACGCACGCGAGGAGTGGTGTGTGTGTGTGTGTGTGTGTGTGTGTGTGTGTGTGTGTGTGTGAGTGTGTGTGTGTGAGTGTGTGTGTGTGTGTGTGTGTGTGTGTGTGTGTGTGTGTGTGTGTGTGTGTGTGTGAGTGTGTGCGTGCGTGCGTGTGTGTGTGTGTGTGAGTGTGAGTGAGTGAGAGGAGAAATGTAACAAAGTTTAATATTAATAAGCTAATTGTTTTAGCTATGATTTGTTTCCTCACAAAAAGGGAATGACTTATGGATATACTGTGAGTGTGAGTGACAGAAAGCATGTGAGAGAGAAATGTGCAAAGAAAAGAGCAAAGAAATGTGACAGTTTAGTTTGCTGTAAGTTAGTATTTGTTTTAGCTGTTATTGTTACTTTGTAAAAGGATAGCTACTTGTGTATATTCGGTGTGTGTGTGTGTGTGTGTGTGTGTGTGTGTGTGTGTGTGTGTGTGTGTGTGTGTGTGTGTGTGTGTGTGTGTGTGTGTGTGTGTGTGTGTGTTAGAAAGTGTGTGTCGGACAGAGTGAGTTAGGGAGTGTAACAAAGTTTAATACAAGTTTGTTTTAGCTGTTACTGGTTTCAGCTCGATGCTGAAACAATGTTGAAAACATGTGAAAGAGTTTGGTTTTCAATGTACAGATAACTTTTGCCAATAAATAACCAATAATTACATTATCACTGTTTTGTTTGAGTCTATGATGTATTTTACTGAACATGAGTATTTACAATACAAATATTTTATAACAGGTTGGGCACATTAGCCAGTGATGATTACTTACACTTTCTTATATATTGCCTTTCACTTTATTAAGATCAGATTCTGCAGCTAAAATTACAACAATACGCCAAAGGGGACTTGACTTGGACTTGACTTGACCTATTACAGGACTTGACTTGACTTGACTTGCCCAAGAAAAAAATACTTGAGACTTACTTGTGACTTGAAGGTGAAGACTTGAGACTTACTTGAGACTTGCACATGTGTGACTTGGTCCCATGTCTGTTTATATGGCTCCTTAAAGGGATATGCCACCCCCAGGTCAAATTTGGGCATCTCCCCACAGTCCAGAGACTAAAATATGTGGTGGAAAGCATTTTCCTGCTCACCCAGCCATTCTCCGAGTCTGTCGCCACTGACCACCGCGGTATCTGCAGCTACTCCGCCTTAGACTGGAGTCTAACGTCGCCAGAGAAAGATTTCGGCCAAAAGGAATTAATTTGCTCGATGCGTTTCCCAATTACTTTATGTGTAGTGCGCATTCATATCGAGTGCAAATAAATGTGCAAATCAACACGGAGAGCTTGACTTGGTCATTTTGGGTGGGAACTATTTTTCAGTGTGGAAAAAGAAAGCCGAAGCACCATTAATCAGATGGATTTGGGTAAAATAAGTATAATCTGTAGCTGACACTAATTTCAATTTTCTGAATCAGAATCACTTTGCAATTGCCAGTGAACACAAATCACAAACTGTGTATGTTGCAATATGATGTAGCATAAAGCTGTTTCATAACTTAACTGACAAAATACATATACACCAGTTCAAAAAAATAGTAATGTAAATTGATTAATTATGGTTGAAGTTACTACACTGAAAAAGAAAAAAACTGAAATGACTTTGAAAGAATGCATATCATGCTTTATCTTGTACTGTGTATCTTGTGTCCAGCCCACTGGTGACTAAAACCTTGAGGTCTATGGATAGGTCATAATTCATAGTGTTGACCATTAATTGAGAAGAAAAGTGTTAATAGCTCATGTGATCTTATGTATTTATTTCAGTGCAAAAAGAGTAAAATCATTGAAGAATACTGTGTAACCAAACATGTAGGAGGCATGTGTTCTTGATACAGTATGTAGTGTTATGTGGGAAGTGGCTCATTAGTGAGTCCTAGTTTAGCATTTGGAGAGATTGATTCATTGAGATCCCACTGTTTTCGCTGCAGTATTCTTCATGTTTTCCCTATTTCCTTGCAATCTGCTTTTTCTTTGCAGCTCACGGTCATTTTAGTTTTGTCTCTTTCGGAATTTTGTTCCAAGAAGCATGCATTCAGTAAAAGAAAGCAGATCTAGAAAAGCAAAAATCAAAAATAGCTAAGAAACGAAGCAATGAGAAAATAATGTAACACCATGAAAAAGGTTATTTACTTTTGCCATACAGTTTTCTCCCACATATATGAGTGTTTCTGTATTATTTCACATGAATCACACCCAAATGACGTCAGAGTGGTTAAATTTAGCCTATGCCGAGTCCCGCCCTCATGTCACTTTTAGCGTGTTTGCTCCTGTCTGCGGATCTGATTCTTTTTGATCTTCTTCAAACCCTATCAAGTTGTCTGTGTAAAAGTGAGTCACTTTAGTCTCTCTGCCTTCTGCTGTCCTCCGTCTATTTTTGTCAAGTGGATGTGGTGATGCGACGGCATGTCGGCCATAACAGTGCCAGTTGGACAAACTGAATCTTCTGAGGTTTGACAGTGTGATCCTTGGACATCTAGGAACATTTGGTCTGTTATCATGGTATTTTTAGTTTATTTATTTATTTATTTTTCCAAAGAAAGGGCAAGAGTCAGGTGAGAACACTGAAGCATCGATACTGTTAAAAATGGTCAAGTAGGTTAAGCAAATTACAGTGTAGTTTTAGTGTAAAAAATTGCACTAGTTACCATAAAGCAAATTAGCAATGAATGCATTTATTTTACAATTCACTAACAAGGACCACGCCATGACAATGAAATTGTCACAGTGTGCACATGTTCTGTTCTGTGTTCTGTGCTCATGTACTATAAGAGGCCTGGCTTCCCAGCTACTCCTTGCCAGTTTGTCTGCAACATGAACTTAACTCTGCCTACATTCCTAGAAACCTGCCTGCCTGCCTGCCTGTCTAGTTTGTGCTCCGACACGGGGTGGGTAGGGATGGGAATCGAGAACTGGTTCCGTGTGTTTCAATTCCACGGACTCGATTAGCAGTTTAACGATTCTCTTAACGATTCCAGCCAGCACGAAATTACGTGGGATTGATACGTGCTTCGCCGCTTCACTGATACGGAGTTTATATTCTATTTTCGCATGACGAGAAGAACGAGAAGAGCTTGTTTTTCGGAAAGAAACGGGGCGTGTATAAATCAACATATTTTCCCATGCGCGCGCGCCAGCCAATCCCATTGCGTGAAGCGCTGATGTGTTTTCCCCTGTTCGAATATCAGCTGTGAAGAGCTCATGCATATGTAAGTGGCACTGCAGGACACTAAAGGACATGAAAATGGACTTTTAACTTCTACTTGGACACATGACACGTTCGGGAGATCTTCGGGACACATCCGTTTCTTCGGAGCTCGTGTACAAAGTGCGATTTAGCTCCGAAACACACGATAGGCGTTTACACGTGGAGATACGCGAATTATCCGAAAACACGGCAACACGGGGTGAGTCATAATTATTATCATATTATTTCTGCATCAATTGGAGATATTAGGTGAAAGCAGCGGTTTGTGTCAACATTAGCCTGTGCGCTAAACCGGCGCTAAATCAGGACTAAAACAGAACTAAAGCAGGACTAGACCAGGACTAGACCAGGACTAAACCTGGACTAGACCAGAACTAGACCAGGACTAGACCAGGACGAGATCAGGACTAGACCAGGATTAGACCAGGACTAAACCAGGACTGGACTAAACCAGGACTAGACCAGGACTAGACCAGGACTAGACCAGGACTGGACTAGACCAGGACTAAACCAGGACTAAACCAGGACTAAACCAGGATTAAACCAGTACTAGACCAGGACTAGACCAGGACTAAACCAGGACTGGACTAGACCAGGACTAGACCAGGACTAAACCAGGACTAAACCAGTACTAGACCAGAACTAGACCAGGACTAAACCAGGACTGGACTAGACGAGGACTAGACCAGGACTAAACCAGGACTAGACCAGGACTAGTGCTAATCTTGGTGCTAATCAAACAGTTTGTTCTCCTTTTTTCCCCAAATTAGAATCGATAAGAATCGATAAAGAATCGAATTGTTAAGCAGTATCGATAATGGAATCGTAAAAATCTTATCAATCCCCATCCCTAGGGGTGGGAAGACCAAGGACACACTGGTCTCCCAGCTGGCCCGGAACGCCTTGGGGTCCCCCTGGGGGAGCTCGAGGAAGTGTCTGGGGTGAAGGAAGACTGAGAGTCCCTGCTTAGACTGTTGCCCCCGCGACCCGGCCCTAGATAAGGGGAAGAAAATGGATGGATGGAAAGACAAACTAGGAACGATGGAGATGGTGAGATGGACAGTTATAGCTCAACAATCTACTGTTTGTACAATAGAGACCAACTCATATATATATATTTTTTTTCTTTTTTAAAAGTTTACTATAATAAACATAATTGCATAGTTTTGCAATATCAATTATGGCATTTATAATATCAATTTAAAATGCGTGCATCTCTGGTTTTCAATGAACCACTTCCTTACTTCTCTAGAAAAGTTGCTAAAATTATTTTCGTGTCTCAGCTCAGTAGGGAGTTTGTTCCATTGCTTTGTTGCTTGGTATGAGAATGCAGACTGAGCCAGGCTAGTTCTGCACTTGGGAATACAGCATAGTCCGCTGCTAGAGGCTCTGGTGATTCTAGTAGTTACTTCTGAGGTCTGATGAATGAACTCTTTGAGGGGGGGGGGGCAGAGCCAGATTGTGAATAATCTTATATACCATTTGTACTGGGGAAAAGGAAATAAAATTATCAAAGCTAAGCAATTTATGCTTGTCCAGTACAAGACAGTGATGATATAATTGTGTCTTTTTATCAAGGATTTTGAGTGCATGTTTGTAAATGGATTCTAAGTGCTTCAAAGTGGTTTTATTTGCTTGTGACCAGCTTGAAATGCAAAATGAGAAATGTGACAGTATCATCGCATTTAAATAACTTTTTGCTGCTTCTATAGAAAGCGAGTTCCTTATGTTTTTGAAAGTTGCCAAGGTTTTACTAAACTTTTTCGCATGCTTTTTGAAATTAAGAGAAGGATCTAATAGGAGCCCTAGATATTTATACTTTCTCACATTTAAATTTTTTTTGCCATTTATTGTTACAGTGAGATAGACCATATCTTTCTGTTTAGTAGTAAAATACATAGTAGCTGTTTTATCAAGATTTAATGTTAGGCAGCACTCATGTAGCTACACAACAAACCTGAGGACAAACGCACAACGCAGACTGAGGGAACGTAAAACTGGGTTGAATTGATGCTGAATGACTAGATTAAGAACCGATGTTCGTGAAAAACTGCAAGAAGATAGTGTGATGCGAGATGGTGAGTAAGGCATCCTGCTAGGTAGATACATGTTAAGATGATGGAACACAGTTGAAGGAGGTCGCTGAAACTGCAGGGGCGGAACGAGATGGAAGTGAGATTTCAATGTTGAGAATCTTAATTTCATAAGAGCAGGTGGTAGAAGGCAATAGGATTTCAGTGTCCCAGAGTTGGAGTGTGCTGAATGATGAATTGTTCGAGTAGACTGAAGTGGGTTGCAGGACTGCCTGCAATTGCTGGCGGAAAGGTATAACATGTAGATGGTACTGACTAATCTATTATTGTTAGAATGAATGGGAATGCCTCTTGTGGATTAGTCAGATCCCCAAAGAATGGTGGAATGGTAGGGCAGATTGCCGATGAAGCTGAAGACCGTGGAGGCAGTATTAGTCATTGCGACATCAGAGAGCATGATGAAGGATTGCTATGAGAGTGTAGTAGAGGAGAGGTGGCCATGACGACATCGGCAGCTGCGCGTGGGAAACATGGCGGGAACCCGAAAGCTCGTTCATCTCGTTTTAGTTCAAAGTTCAAAGTCCAAGTCAGTTCATTGTCAAAAACCATATGTACAGGTTGCACACACAGGATTTGAAATTGCAGTGCTCCCTAGGCCCACAGTGAACATTAAACATCTAATAAACAAGAAAATAAACACAAAGACTAAACATCACATATACCCCTAGCAGAAGTACAAGACAAACACAATGATTAAAATGTCACATAGACCCGTAGCCAAAGTACAAGACAATGAACCCAATGACTAAAACATTAATATACCCGTCGGAAAGTACAAGAAAATAAACACAGTGACTAAACCATCACATATACCTGTAGCAAAGTACAAGACAATAAACACAGTGACAGTGGCTCACCTCGCCTCATCGTCATTGCTAATGTGACTCAACACAGTTGTATCATCTGCAGACTTGATGAAGAGGTTGGAGCTGTGTGACGGTGTGCAGTCGTGGGTCAGCAGAGTGAAGAGGATGGGGCTCACCACACATCCTTGGGGATGTGATGGTGCTGGAGGTGTTGCTGCCGACCCGTACTGCCTGTGGTCTTCCTGTCAGGAAATCCAGCAGCCAGTTGCACATCGAGGTGTTGATCCCCAGCTTGTTTAGTTTGAGAATGAGTTGCTGGGGGATGATTGTGTTGAGTTTTTTTTTTTTTTTCTTCCACTCTAGCTTTGAGAGAGTGCAGACGTCTCTGTCTTTCCTCCTTATCTTGCTGCTCTGTTGTGTGCGTGCCTCTCTTGTTTTTTTGTCATTTTTCTCCCTTTTGGAGCAGATTTTGCAAATTCCTAAAATATGGATGTGATCAGCTGGACCTTCGCAATTGATACTCTTTTTTTCATGGAGGAGTGCCGCTCCGGGAGAAGCGGTGAGTCCGGACGGTACTTTTGCTGCTGGATATGCGAGGGACTCGTATCGTGCGTGGCAAGTCGTATGTTTGGCACCAATGTACCTGGAGGATGTGGAGGATATTTACGTATTCGGATTTCTGATAGCTGGACATCTGTTGATTGGCCTGGGATTGTCCATGATCTATTGCAAAATTTGCAAGCTGGCAGCAAGTAAAGAGTCCCCCAAGCTATCTGCAGTAATTTCGAGCCACTGTGAAGCCATGGGAGATCTCGTGAAAGGAGTCATCAGAAAGTGGTACAGGTTGAGGACCATTTGGAAGGGTTTCAACCGAAGGAAACATCTCGACGTTTGGATATCATCACGGGCATACTTACAGAACTGGGTAAAAACAACGCAGCGCAGTCTGTGCGCCAAGAGGAACTAATGATAATGATATCTTTCACAAATCTTCATGGGGATATGAAGATGGGGGTCTGGCAGAACCAGGGGTCCAACTAAATTGCTTGCTCACCTGGGTCTCTAAAATGTATTTCTGTCATTACATGTTGTGAATAATTGTCATTGATTGTATTGGATCTTTTCCACTCTGCATCTCCCAGTCAGCGGTGGGCGCAAGCGCAGCGGCCTCACCCATAGCCACTCTATCACTGTCTTGCCTGGTTAGTGGGGAAACGAAATTTCGAATTCACTCTATGTACATTAACATATGGTTGTTTTTCGACAATAAATGAAACTATGACTATGAATGCTGAACTGAAGTCAATGAACAGCATTCTAACATACGAGTCTCTGGTGTCCAGGTGTGTGAGGGCTGAGTGGAGGGCTGTTGAGACTGCATCATCGGTCGAGCGGTTAAATCGGTATGCAAATTGATATGGGCCCAGGGTGGAGGGGAGAGATGTCTTGATGTGTTGCATAACTAGCCGTTTGAAGCACTTCATGAGGATGGGGGGTGAGTGCAACCTTACCTAAACAGTTGAAGGTCCTGTCTTGATGTGTAGTCAGCCTGAAGGAGCACGGCAGGTGCCGGGCAGTGCTGAACACCATGGTGCCAGAGGCCGAGCCGCGTTGAATGCCATGGTTGCTGGAGCCGGGCCGGACAGAGCGTCGTAGTCGCTGGAGGCCATGCCATGCCAAATTCTGTGGTCTCTGGGAGCCAGACTGGGCTGGAGGCAGACTAAGAGGACAATGTGGATAACCTGAAGAAGGGCTGAGTGGAAGATCCTCCGACTGCACATCCCTGGATGGGATCCTCGTGGGATCCATCATGCATGAGGAATTTGCAAACTGGAAAGAACTAGGAAACGAGTGACAGGTCGGTGTTTGAATCTGATGAGTTGTAAGTGGCCTGAGTCAAGAGAGCTGACGCGGACGGCGTTGTTGGGATAGGCTATATAAATAGGGCTTGTGCGATCCTGTGATCTGTGATCCTGGCTCCCAAGACCGCTCCGACCGCTCCGGGGGCACTAATCAATAGTCATCTGCTTTTCTGCGTTCCCACGACTCTCCATCTTCCTTCTCTCGCCACTACACACTATACACGCTAATCTCTTCCTCTCTTCCGCTTCCCCGATTGGCAGATAATAATACAAAAGATCACTACCTACAGGTTGGGAGGTATGAATTACACCTTAAAAGTTGCTCCAGGTCGTATCCTAGCGACCCCCGCTGAAAAACGTCATTGACGTCAATAGATGTCACGGCACTCAAGGTTTGGATTCGACATGACGTCAATCAACATCTCCGGCACTCAATGAGTTAATCAAACCTCTGCTTTAAAGGGCCAGCTCTCCAGTCAGACTCTGCCAGATCGTTCAGTCTACTAGATGGTGATTTTTGTGCTCAGATTTATTTGTTTGTTGCCTGCCTCTCAATCCTTTTGCTTACCACCTCTTTTGTTCCTAGAACCCGTGAAGACTCAATATCCCGGAGGCTGCCGGCTCCTCCCTTTAACTATGTATTTCTCCTTGGACAATAAATCTTGGTTATGTTTTTACATCTTTTGCCGTGAGTCTGAGTCGATCTGGCCAAAAGATGGACCCAGTGGACTCAAACTCTCTGTTTGAAAAGGATCCAAGCCCTCTAGCTCAAGCTGTTTGTAATCAAGGCCAATTACTGGGGAGGCATGAAAATCTACTAAAGGACATTTTTGGAAATCAGCAAATTTTTGCCACTCAGATGAACCAAATCGGGACCATGTTGGCTAATCTTACTACTGCTTTCACCCACTTTGCTGCTGCTCCTCCTCCATCCAGCGTCCTTCCATCCAGGCCCATTTGCGACGCTGTCCTAATGTTTGGAGGGCGGCCAGAGCGGCTCTAAATCGCACTAGGAGCCGCAATCAGGAGAGTGCCAATCGCCTTCCATCACCTAACGGGACGATATTGAAAAGTTTTGCCTCTCCAAGTGGAATCTCGCAAATTGGCTCCCAAGTTTGTTGTACCATTCACGTTTGAAAAAAATAATTAATCAATCAGTTGTGCGTCTCAAGTTGCCTAAATCTATGAACATTCACCCGTAGTTTCTAGTCCTCTTTGGAATTGTCAAATCTCTTGGTGTGCTGAAGCATTCACAGTTCCTTTCACTGGAACTAAGGGGCCAAGCCCAGCTCCCGAAAAACGACCCCACACCATAATCCCCCCCTCCACCAAACTTTACACTTGGCACAATGCAGTCAGACAAGTACCTTTCTCCTGGCAACTGCCAAACCCAGACTCATCCATCAGATTGCCAGTTGGAGAATCACGATTCCCCACTCCAACTTGTACAAATGTACAATATTTCACTAATGTGTGAGTAAATACAATGTCACAGATGGCACTAGGTAAAATAATACAGTAGGTTTGAATTGTAATTCTTCTTCTTCTGCTCCTCTCTCAAACTTGTTATAATAATACTAATAGGTAACATGATAGAAATGCCTCCAACTTGTCAGATTACATGGTCAAAACATACCCTGAATACTATTTTTGTATGTTTTTTTTTTGTCTTAACTTTTAAATAACCCACCAAAATGTTACGCCCACTGCTTGGCCAGTATATGCATGTTGATTGATAAGAAAGTGTCTTATCTTTGGTAAACCACAACCACTATGCATTTATTAGAGGCTCAAAGTTGTAGTGTTTTTCTACAAGCAAGACTGATCAAACCACTATGATTTGACGAAAAAAAAGGTGAAGACAAAAGGGAAGACTGCTGCACTCAAATTTATGGTCTACAACAGACCTGGGCAAACTGTTCCACAAAGGGCCAGTGTGGTTGCAGGTTTTCTTTCAACCAAGCAGCAGCAGACCAGACTTGACTCATTTAATCAACTGATCTCAGTCTTCAGACAGTTGAAGGTGTGCTCTTGTTTGGTTGGAACAAAAACCTGTAGCGACACTGGCCCTTTGTGGAACTGTTTACCCAGGTCTGGTCTACAAGATTTGACTGACAGCTCTTTCCATGAGTACTGTTATAAGGTATGCGTGAAAAGTCCCTCAGTCGTCCAGGTAGAAAAACTCGTCCACCCAAAGGACAAAACACCGAGCCACAAACAAAGCAATGTGGTCTACTCCATTCAGTGTAGTGAAGACTGCAGTGAGCGCTATATTGGAGAAACCAAGCAGCCACTTCACAAGAGGATGTACCAACACAGACGGGCGTGCCAGAGTGGACCGTCTTCTGCCGTATATCTTCACCTAGAAGCCACGGGTCATTCATTTGAGGACAGTGAGGTTCAGATCTTAGCCAGGGAAAAGAATTGGTTTGAGAGGGGAGTTAAAGAGGCTATTTTTGTCAAAAAAGAGAATCCTTCTCTGAACAGAAATGGTGGAGTAAGACATAACTTGCATCCCATCTACAATTCCATTATTAAGCGTAGATCAAACAAACAGGGAAACAATAGGGTTAGCCAGGTCAGGGCCAGAGGTGTGAAAAACAGGCGTGTAGGGATGAATAGGGACTGTCAGCTAGACGCCAGAGAAACAAAAGACCGAAACCAATGAGATAGTTCCGGAAAGTAGTGAGCTAGGTAGCTCCTCCCTACAGCAAGATATAAGCAAGTGTCTTACCAGTATTCTTATTAGAGCTGACGAAGCCTCTCGGATGAGCGGCGAAACGTTTTCAACCAAACAAACTTTGTCCAGTTGACAAATTGAACTTCTCCTGTTATAAGGTATGAAGAAAAATGGAAAATGAAATGGGAACAGTTCAAAAAGTTGTAGTGCGTGAATATGAGTGTCAAGATGAGCAGGAGGTGCAGAGGATTTTCTCAGAGGGGATGGAGGAGATGGTGACAGACACAGCCTTCATTGGGTTAAGACACCATCCAGAGAGTCTGCTACTGTATTTGACCATAACAGGTAAGAACACGGCTGCACATAGTGTTGTACAATGTAACCTTCAAAATAACATTATTCAAATCTGCATTTAAAAGAATCACCACAAAGGGTATATGCAAGAAAGTATAAAAAAAATGGAAATTATTAAGTAGTTAGTTTTGAGATGCAGGGACAGTTGCACCCAGGACACTAAGCTAATAAGTGAATAAGTTGACATTTCTCTTTGGATAACTGCCTTCTGAACAAATAAAATGAAGCATGGGAGAATTTGAATTGTCAATATAACACAGTAAAGACTTTAAAGTCTTTAGACTAACATTGTCTCAGGTGCAATTTCTTTTCTTGAGGCTAATGGGGGGAAAACCTAATAAACATTCCAGTGGGTTAGCCTGCACGTGTCAAGTGCTACCCCATCTATCCCAAGTTTTAGATTTAGTTTTTTGTTTACAGAATTTCATTTACAATGAATTAATTTGACTAGAATAGTCTGTCATATTTTAGCTTACTAAATATAAATAAAATAATTATAAAATAATTTGCATTTGGATCAAAAATGTTAAGCTGTAAAATCAGATTATGGGTATCCTAATCACAAACTAAACTGATATTTTCATGTCCCATGACGCAATGCAATATAAATTACAAAGAAAATCTGGGCTAAACCTATTATGGATTAAAATTGGCATGACAATTTTGTAAATTAAAACTATTAATTTAAGAATAATTATTTGACTAAATCTTGAAATCTTAAACTAAAAATCATTTTAGTCAAAAGATTAAAAGAAAATATAAATTTCTTGCATTCCTGCAAGATTAAGATTCAAATTGTTATTTTTATGCACACATAAAAGCAAGATACTATTTTGTAGAACCCATTAAAATCAGTATAAAGTGTCACTATTATGTCAACATTACACTCAGTTTTGATGTTCATTATGTCTCCCTTGGACTCTTGTGAATTGTTATCTTACAGTGTCATGCCTGTGGGTCTCCTGGTGTCCGTGGGTGATAGTACTTCTTCCAGTGGCTATACTTTACGCTCGCTACTTCTACAGTCTGAGAACAACCAACAGTTACACCAAGCGTGCCCTCAGCACAGACATGGCTGATATCGAGCGCTTTTATATGAAGGCACCAGGTACTGTATGCCTTTGATTCTAAGAGACTAAAGGTGTGTGAGAGAAATAGGACTGCAGAGGATTGGATTACATGGTGATATCTTATGAGTGGTAGCTACATGTGGATATGCTTCAAGGCTTAAAGTGGGCCTAAACCCGTAAACCCAACCCATAGCTACGGTATAAAACAAGCTCTTAAACTGAAGGACTAAAGGAGGAGAGGGAGGAAGAGGGCTAGACAAATGAGCAACACATAATAGTGTAAGTTTAAAAAGTCATGGATAGACTTTTTTTTTTTTTAGTAGAGGGCCTACTGTGCAAATATATTCTAAAAATAAAATAACTAGTTAAGGGTGAACTATGTAACTTTTCTGGTGTCAAAGAAGATATTCTTGTTTTGCCTAGAATGTTCAACAATATATCATAAAACTCTAAATCTTTAAATGATTGTTGTGTAACGTAATAATGAAAAAATGTCCACTTTGGTGAATTATCTCCATGGTGACAAACTCGGAAAAAATTACATGTCAGAGTTGAGTCAGCTAAGAATAAGAATGCATGCTTTCCAAGGTATATGTGAGAAATAGAAAAACCTCTTACTGAATAAATGCAAGACAGAAAGGTTTATTACAAAGCAATGAGATCACAATAGAGACAAACAGGTGACCAAGCCCCCACCAGATAGTATACACAGTGTATTATTATTATTAAAATGTATTATTACAGTGCACCTTTAAGTTTATTAGCTTTTTGATTCTTCATTCTTGGAGTACTGTTAGCTCTGTATTGACCAGATGTTGTTTTCTGTGCAGGCTCATGCCTGTGGGTGGCGCTATTGGACAGTGCAGTGGTGGGGTTGGTTGCAGCCGTGCAGAGATCCCCCGAAGTGGTAGAGCTGAAGAGGATGTCTGTGGACCATAGATACCGTTGCTGTGGCATTGGCATGACACTAGGACTGAAAGTTGTGGAATTTGCATCGACTCAAAAGTACTCCAAAGTCATTTTGGGAACTACGAACTACAAACCAGCCGCTCATAACCTGTACAAACGCCTTGGATTTCACTGTGTGAGTGTTACAAATGGTTACCACGCTGATTCAACTGGGCCTGGACCATCTTTGTTAGAACGGCTTTTTTACAGGGTCCGCCACCATCACTATGAACTAAAAGTGCAACATAAGGAAAATATGGACTAACACTGACTTCCATTATAGAGGTTGTTTTTAGATTTTAGATTCTAGAATATCTTGGATATTGGTGTGGTGCTATAATCTTATATCAAACCATTCGTGTCAAAGACTTGCTCACACTGCTCAATGTTAACCTATAGGAACTGTAATTAAAAGGAAACCATGGAAAAGAAGAAATGCATTGAAAAGGGTTGCCAGTGCTTTAACCTACATATAGAGACACAGATTTTTCTTCTTTCTCAGTATATAGACAAGCCATG
The DNA here is from genome assembly GCA_036785185.1 of Paratrypauchen microcephalus. Classification (NCBI taxonomy): domain Eukaryota; kingdom Metazoa; phylum Chordata; class Actinopteri; order Gobiiformes; family Gobiidae; genus Paratrypauchen; species Paratrypauchen microcephalus. The sequence goes on from JAVJIX010000059.1 coordinate 3,805,129, forward strand.
CCTCATGTAAAAGCTCAGAACCTCCAGAATACACTCACTGAGCTACTGAGCAGCTAGCACTGCTTTGTGATTGGCTGCTGGAGTTTAGGTAGTGAGAATTTAGACCAGGGGGAAAACCAGGGGAGGCAGGGCCTTCTCTGTGTCTGGCCCCAAGCGCTGGAGCCCTCTGCCCCCCCAGGTCTGAACAGCCCCCACAGTGGAGTGTTAAGTCTCATCTTAAGACCCACTTTTATTATCTGGCTTTTAACACAGCGCCAGTTGTGTGATGATCAATATAAGGTCAGACAACAACTGGTGTTACAATTTTAGCATAAACATAAACATTCTTTAACATCTTTAAAAAGAAACACAACCTCATATTTCTACAAGAAGCTGGTGTGGTTGCCAACAAACACAAAAAACATGCAATCAGTCATGTTTCTGTAATTTAAAAGCAAAATCTTATATATAGTTGCTTTAATATTCCTACAATGGCAGTGCCTATAAGCTTAACTTAAATGTGAGTCGGTGTATGTACTTGTTGCTATGTCTAAGCCTAAACACTTTGCAAAGACCTGAATATGCTGATATGAAACAGACCATTCAGCAAATTTTCATGTTTTGAAATAGTCTTCTTCCTGTGTTCCCGTCAAGAGATTCATGTTGTGAAATATATACCCGATAATAATTGCTTCCTGTTCTGCCATAGATTATTCAACAGTATAAATGTGAATCATGACTTTAACGTAGAATTTTTAATGTTTCTTAAAATTCTAAGACATTAATGGCTATTGATATGTTCATTGCATAAATCAGTTTGAAGTGAAAATTGGTTAAAATAAAATATAATTGGGAAAAGACTAGAAGAAGAAGAAGTAATGACAGATCTAAAGGTACACATTTAGGCTGCACATATTTGCAGACAGAAAGAATTGTAATTAGATGCTATTAATTTCAAATGTAATTACTTCAGTGTCCATTTTTATCCTGTCCTAGAGCATTTGAATTGAGATCTGAACTATTTTTTAAATGTTGATCTTGTAAAAAAGTGGTTTAATATGACAAAGGCACATTTGCAATCAGTACCAATCTGCAGCAGTCAAAACGTATAGGGTTCTTAGACACAAACAAAAAAATAAAGGTTATTCTGGTGCATGTAAACACTTTCTGCCCTACATTCAGCCTGTGACCCATTTGTGCACACTGAGATGTGCAGGGATATTGCTCCTTCAGTGACACTACAAAATGGACAACGCTGCAATTTCCAAAATGATAAAAAGTCATCCCTATGAAACATTTACCCTGCTTACATATGCATTTTTAACATCTATGTGTGAATCTTGGATAAGGTTTAGTGTTTAAAAAAGGGGAACTAAAACGGAAGAGAAAAAATGGGAAGCATCAGAAAAAGCACATGAAAGCATCAGTCCTCCTATCAGACTTTAGTGAGAGTCAAAGATGAGTGTGGAGTACCGTGACTCCTCTGTGGCCAACATGGACGTCGATGAGAGTAAAATTGCTTATAAGAGACTTCTAATGGATCCCAACAAACTGCCCTTCTCAGGTAAAACACTTCTCAGGCTATATCCATCTTATCAAGTGGTTCTCAAACTGTGATAAAGGGACCACTCCTGGTAGACTTCTGGTATTGAGGAAGGCACTTTTGCAGTTCCCTAGATTTTAAACCTGGTTTAATTTATTAAACAGGATTAAAAGTGTTTAATCCTGATTTTGTTCCACTTTCACCATGCCATTATTCAGCATTCTCATATTTCTTTTTTTATATAGTGGCACTTTTAAAATTTGAGAATGCATTGCTGAACAAAATCAGCATTTAAAATAGCATCATGAGGTTTCATCAATGGAGGCATCAAATAAAAAAATAAATAAAAATGTTCTGTTCTTTTACTTTTTTCAGTTCACAGTTTAAAACAAAACCCTTTTCGTGTGGCCACTGTGTGTCTTGGGGTCCTGTGTGTTCTTCTGTTGATTGGACTTATCGGGGAATCAGTCAGCTGTAAGTATGACTGTCAGGTTTTTTTAGTCTACTAGTTTTGATTAGAGAATTTCAATAAAGAGTCAAAACACATAGGACTGGAAAAGCAGGGGAGAAAATCAGAAAGTAGGTGTTTTTTTCTTAGAGAGAATTATGATTCAAAATCAACTTGAGGCATGCATGATCAAAGTGGTATTTTGCAATGGTACAATTCAATGAACCACATTTTATATCATATGTATGTACATTATATTTATTAATACATTATTTGCCTTCTTAAACATTAACAGGCAAAAAGTTAGAAAGTAACCCATTTTTTGTAAGAAATTGTGAGAAAACCTCTGAGTTATATATTGTGTTATATCTGAAAATTAAGATGATATAGAAATAACAAGTTCAGTGTTCATATGAAAACAAGATAAATATGCAAAACTATTCATTCTGTTTAAAAGGGACTTGTGTTACAGTTTTTTCATTATTTATTCCCCTACAATTAGATCGCAATACGCAACAGGAGAATTTAAATAAACTGCAAAGTGTAGACACAGAGAAAAACAGCCTCCAAAAGTCTATGTCAAAGCTTCAGATGGACAAGAGGAATACAGAGGAGAAACAAGGGGAGCTGGAGAAAAACCTGGAGTTTATGACAAAAAGAAAGGACCATCTGCAAAATATCTACAACTCACTGGGCCAAGAATCGGCCAAACTGAGAGAGAGTGAAACAAAGTTAAAATCCAGCAATGCAGCATTGACAAAAGATCTACAACAGCTAAATGCTACAGTGGTCAAGCTACAGAGTGACAACACAGCCCTTTCTACAGCTAAAGACCTTCTCAATGTGCAGTTCAATCAGGCAGTTAAACTTAAAACTACACTTGAATCAAACTATAAGACTCTGTCTATGGAAAGAAACAACTTACAAAACAGTTTCAACAACGTGACCAGAGTCAAAGACGAGCTGCAGTTGAGCTATAACCGTCTGATGATGGACGTTGAGACGCTCGAGAAAAGGCTGCACATAACCGCCATAGAAAAAGACCAAGCGGAAACCAGTCACATGGACGCAACCACAGCAAAAAACACCCTGCAAGATATGTATAATATTCTAGTCAAGGCGACAGAGCAGCTGAACTCTTCGTATAATGATTTGCTGAGGGAAAAGCGAGAGATGGAGAAGAGTTGTGGGTCTTTCCAGGTGGAGAAGAACTCGCTGTTGGAGCAGATCAAGAACCTGACGACAGAGAGGGATCAACAGCAGTTGGAGGTGGCCAAACTCAGCACAGCAATTACAGGTGAATAGGCAATAGTGAATGTATAACTTTAAGGAGGGCCTACATGTAATAAATGTTCCATTGGGGAATAAGACACAAGAAGGTGGCGAGCACGCGCCAGAAAAGTTACACAGTGCACCTTTAAGCACATGTGATTTTTAAAATGTTTCAGACATGAATTTTGTGGACTTTTGACCATTCAAAAGATATCAGGCAATATCTTAAATTGTTAATTAGTAGGGCAACAATCAAAATTTTACATCACTTGAGCCATTTTATTTCAATAGTATAAGGAACTTTTAAGCCTAAACTAAAAGACTGTCATTCAGAGAATAGTACAAGACAGTAAACCAATCACATATCACAAACCCTGAGTGTAACAGTAAGAATAGCATTAGCGGTAATATTGAAAAACAGAAAAACAGGCATTTGGCTAATGAGATATATTAGTTGGTAGAAAACATCTAAATCAAGATAATGATTTTGTCCTATTTTCAGCAAAGAAATGTCCAACCGGCTGGCGGTCACACATGTTCAGCTGCTACTACACTTCAGAAATTAAGAAGAACTGGAAAAACAGCCGGGAATACTGTAAGACCAAGGGGGCAGACCTGGCCATTATAACCTCTCAGGAAGAAATGGTTTGTTCAATACCACAGGCTCACTTTATTTGTAATGTCTCAGATGCGTTGTCATGTTATGTTGTCTATAATGTTTAACGCCTTAATGCCAATGAATATGTCTCTTCTTGATTGAATATTTAATGCTTTTACCAGCCTTAGGACCATTTTAAATTTAACTCCTGCATATTTATGAGACAGATATATACATATACTACAGAGTAACATTGTGCTGCACCTGTTCTTAAAAGACATTCGTTAATGGACTGTACTCCAGTGATAAGGAGGTGTGGATCGGACTGTCTGATGATGGCATAGAAGGACACTGGACATGGGTCGATGGGACAGCCCTGGACCCAAATGCTACGTAAGTAAACTGTTTTTTTTTTTATATTTTACAATACAAAGTAACTTGGAACCCATTCACAGATCGACTGTATTATATTAAATACATTTTGCTGTCCTACTTTGTTCCCTGGCTCTATGATTAAGAATCACTGATATCACTGATTCATTTTTTTTTGTTCAGATGTGTCAATAAAATCTTTCATGGAAATCATGCAACAATACAACTACTTTTAACATTAAACCTAATTGGAATTATGCTATTATTATAATAATTGGAATTATGCTATTATTATAATAAACAACAACACAAATCCTCCAGCATAAAAAACATATGTTCTAAAAATGATCAAGACTGCAGATTTGTGACATCATAATAAGATGACCTCATCTTATCCCAGAACATCAACAAAAACAAATACTACCCAGATACTAATTGATACTATAATTGAAAACAAATACATTGGACAAAATTGGACCTTTCCTGAATAATTTTAGAATGGTCATAGCCTTGATCTATTTCAGAACTAGTATAAGACCATTTTTATTTTGTGCTAAAAAGTACATTTAAAAAAAAAAATCATGATTGTGGTATTGAAATTAGTATCGAGCCTTTCCTTAGTATTGAAATTGTTTTGAAATGTCAGTATCCAACACTATAGGATGCCTTACCTGCATTTTGCTTGACTTTCGTGTTGCAGATTCTGGGGAAATGGGCAGCCCAACAGCTATGATGGTCGGAACCAGGACTGTGTGGAGTTCTGGCACCGAGCCTCAGGAAATGGAGAGTGGAACGACGAGAGCTGCAAGATCGAGCAGTTCTGGATATGTGAGATTTAGGACAGATACAAGAGACATGAGTTAACCTGTTAAATAGGTTTGTGTTTGCCATTGCATATCAAAGTTTTAAGAATTTTGTGCAAGATCAAGTTGATAATCTGTGTAAATTGAAATGCTTTTAATGTTTATGTTTGCATTGTTGTATTGCAAAATAAATAATAACATCCATTTTTAATGTATTGAATAATTGGACACACTACACCACTAGATTACAACCTTGTTAAACTACAAATGATTATGGGGCACTAAGTAAGCCTACTATTTCAGGTGAAGGCAACTTCTTTTCTCCATGGCGATGTTGTTGGTCACCAATACTGTTCCAAACCACATTACAACCTAAATCAGAAAATAGCCTAATATGGGCCTTTTAATGTAATCTAATCTGGAGTCGAATATATAATTAGAAATGATCTAGATAACACTTTAAGTGAGAACAATGAGCCCGCAGTATTATTATCACAACAAAATTACAACATTATAAGTAGGCTGGCTTGAGTCAAAATTGCATTAAATAAGAGGAAATGCAGACCTACTGATAGATGAACACAATATAAAAAGATTTCCGTAGAAGCAACTAAGCAAAACAACAAGGTATGCACTTCTTGCAAAATAATTTTCTTCATTTGTCTTTAAAAACAGTGTTTCTGTTACATCATAAGTTTAGTATGTTGTATGATTGGCTACAACACCTAATCAGCCCCTTTGACAAAGCTTTCATAGGAAGCTGTACAAAGCAGAGGCATCATTACATTGCTTTGAGCTTCAGGCGAGAGAAACATGCCCCACAAATGCGAGTCAGCTGATATTTCTTCTACCAGTAATGTGTAATATCGTGATGTTTTGCCAGTGAAGGTGCTTCCCACACAAACTGCTCAGATGACGACCCCTGCGTGCGAGTGGGCGCGATAGTGGACGTTCCAGTACAAAAAATCACGTGGAGAAGAAAGCATGGACCACAAAAGGAGGTGTATCCTGCTACTACAGCCATGACTTCATCACTGTGTGGGTATTCCCTTGTACAGGTCCAACAGGCAACATCCTAAATGGCTTTATTAATGCATAGAAGGACAGTCTCCTTAGTCTGTACAAGATTTTCCACCACTGACTATGCATTTGCCAGACATATTCAATCAATAAAATGCATGGGTGATAAATAAATAAATAAATACATAAATAAATAAATAAATTAAAATAAATAAATAAATAAATAAATAAATAAATAAATAAATAAATAATTAAAATAAATAAATAAATAAAATGTGTTGCATAGTTAAATGCAAAAAAAAAGTCACTAAAAGCAGCTGAGGGGAAAATGTGGGTTTTCAAAGCGTCCACGCGGTGTGCCCTCACTTGCCTGTAATGGGGCTCAGAATCTTCTCGCCAAGAAGGACGTAGCGTTTCTTCATTATTACATGAAGTTAGACGTAAAATAGAGCCGTGCACCGCACATGGAAATGTTAGAAATCCCGTCTGATTTCCGTGTGGCACAAGCGCCCTCTCATGGTAAGATTCAATAATGAAGCCGGGGGCTGTAGCAAGGACTATGTAGACTAATAAACACATATATTTCCGCGGTCTTGAAACATAAAAAACTGAATAAATGCATTCTTCTTTCAGCAATGCGTTATCTTGGAGACAGTATAATAAAATGTATATCCTCCTGAGACCCGCCCATTCATTTGTGTCCTTTATAGTGGACATTGAGTTAACTAGTCTCTCTTTTAAAGGTCCCATGGCATGAAATTTTCACTTTCTGAGGTTTTTGAACGTTAATGTGAGCTCCCCTAGGGCCCCCCCCCCCATGGCTAAAAGTTGCAAAATGTCTAAACTGAGCATTTGCGGTCCTTTTCTGCGTTTGAAAAAAACACAGCTCAAACGGGCGATTCTGAACAAGGCAACTATCTGACGTCACATCGAAAAATGCAGCTCCACCCCCCGTCTGGATGTCTATCACGCCCAGAGAGTTTGGACCTAGAATGAGGCAATGCGAAATGCACTTTTTTTTATTTGCCTGGAGACACGTGTGAGTGTTTCTAGGCTCGGAAGTCCTTTATCTGAGCCTCTGAACCTCTGAAACAGCAGTGGTTTAATTTTATTTTCTGTGAAAATGTGTTTTTTTCATTGAAATGCCTCTCCTTTCTTCCTCCGCGCTTAAAACGCGGAAGTGGGAGACAGCGCACAGCTAAAACAAGGAACCAGCGGCACATTTGGCCCCCTCACCCGCTCCTCTAACCTATCTCTGTCCTTCTCATTTGCATTCAAGCAACAAGGCCCAAAATGAGTTGTTCAGAGAGAGATTTTCTGACTCTGACTGTGTACATGTGTCTTTCTCTTGATTTTGTCTTGATTTTGAAGAAGGATTCATTTACAGTATTAGGGAACCATTAAGGCACCATATAAAAGCATCAAGAAGTACCATGTCATGGGACCTTTAAGTGTTTTGAGATACACTCTAGTTTGTGGCTGCACTATGATAAAAAAAAAAAAAAACTACTACTAATAATAGTTTATACAGTATATATATATATATATATAAATAAATAAATAAATAAATATATATATATATATATATATATAAATAAATAAATAAATAAATAAATAAATATATATATATATATATATATATATATATATATATATATATATACTTGTATAAATTGATACATACAATACAATAAATAACAAATTTTAAAAAATTTGAGGCGACTGTAGAAGTTTGTCAGAAATGTTGGTTATTTAAAAAAATATATAATAAATAATAATAATAATAAAAAATGTTTTTGTTAGGTCATTAACTTCACATGGATTTAACACCAAAATGTCCCCGACGTCCATTACAGAGGACATGTTACAACATTACGAATAAAAATAAAATTAACAAAATGTAAATGCTAAGGTGTTCATTTACCTCCAAATACAAAATTAAAATAATAATAATAATAATTTAGACACACTTTTTTTCTTCGAGTCCCAGGAGGATATTAAAAGAAAAGAAAGAAAACTAAATTGACCAATATTGTTTTATTATTTACAGTGCAAATTGCTTTTATTGTTGAATACATGCTGTACAAAATTACATAAATCTTAAAGCATAAAGCCTTTTTAGCGTATTGCAATGAATTCAATGGCTACTAACAGCTTTTTCAGTTTTTACTAACTTAACTTTCAGTGACACTCAGAATACATCTATATTGTCACTGCTCTTATTTTAAACAATACTGGGAAAACTTTTTACATGTATCTACAATCATTCAACATGCACATGCACAGATCGAGCGGGATTTTACTGTTAAACCAAATCCAAATACGCCGGGGTAGCCCTTGGTGGATTTCACTATATGCATGTAATGAATTGTATTTGATTTTAATTATATTGCACTAAATGCCCACATCCTGAGAACATAATCTCTCTCTCCAGGTACATAATCTCTTAACATAAAAATAACATTTAAGATACAGAAGTGACTCCACACAGACTTTAGTCCACAAAGTGCTAGATATTCGCAAATGCTAAAGAACAACTCTAAAATGTAATGAAATTGTATTTGAATTCACAATTACTGTAGACATTGCAGTTTGTAGCTGCTTGCTAGATATTCCTCACTGAATCTTCCAGCATCATATCTGTAAACATGCTTCATAGTAGCATGTTATAAATACATACAGTAAAAGGGATAGTTTGACAAAACACAAACAGATAATTTATACAAGAGACTGTCAATCAGTGCAGCTCCAGTGGAATTGGCAGAGGACTCAACGAGACATCATCCGCACAAACTCTGTAAAAATATATGACGTTAGTTTTATTATATTGGAACAAAAATATAATAGTCTGAATTTGAAGGCACCAAATCCTCCCACATTCAAGAAAGTGGAAGTCGGACAGATAGCAGTAGTAAACCTACTACTACTTCTCTGACAACCTCTCCCCAAACCATGTGACTTTACTGTTGGGGATGTACCATCTGCTTGTCTCCGAGAATATGGATAACTTAAAGGTCTTATATTATTCAAAATTGACTCTTGTGCACTTTAAGTCATGTTTGAATGTGGTTATCTTATTAAAAGCATACATGGAGTGTTTTGTTTTTTTCATTCATACATGTTTGAGTAACCCGTTATATTAATCTGTCTACTACTACATGTCCAAAGCTCAAAATGCAATGTTCTACCTTGTGATGTCATGAAGCAGTAGTAGTAATAAGCAGTAGTAGTAGTAGTTAGTTAATAGCTATCTTTTACCTTTAGTTAACAAGAGATTGACAATTCAAGGTCTGAAGTAATCCAAATGATTCTAGTGAAGGTGTATGGAGTGTAAAACATAGGGGAGGACTTCCTGTATTACCACATGACATCACAAGGTGGAACAAAGTGTTTTCTGTTTGAGAGAAGAACTCAGCCTAAATATGCAGGTTTGTGTGTTCAACATGCGTGACTGAAGCAAAACACAACTCCAGGTCTGTTTGTGATGAGGAAACAACATTATGACATTGATCAGAAAATGGCGCAATATGAGCTCTTTAATGCCATAATACAAAACAGTAACATACTTCATAGTAATAAGCTATTTCAACTTGATTGAACAATGATTTCTATTCTGTAAAGCACTGTAAGTTCATATATTATGCTGAACAATTAAACATGGCTTGTTATCTAAATATAGTTACTTTGTATGCAATTTTGCATTTATCAGTGACATCTTTATTTTTCTTCTCACCTTCGAAGTCGACCTGCCCGTCCCCGTTAAGGTCCACGTCTCTCAGAATCTCGTCGATCTCGCGGTGATGCAGCTGCTCGCCCATCAGCTTTTTCATGGCCTCCCTCAGCTCCGCCAGGCTGATCTGACCATCACCATCTGAGTCAAACTGAGCACCACCATTTCAATAAGCAACAGAACGCATCAAATGTGGATGTAATTATGTGTTCTAGAGTGCAACAATGTCACACTCCCAGATGAGGGAAAGAGCCAGATTTCCTTATAGATAACATTTGTGTAAATCCACAAAAGTTGAAACTGATTCTAATAGTGACTAGACCCTAGAACTCACTATATTACAAAAAAAAAAAAAAAAGACTGCCCCATCAGATTTAAATGATATTGGCCGACAGAAACTTGTCATCGTCTGAAACCCAGCAAAACTATAGAGTCCAAAGTATCGATTTCCAGATACAGATCAATACTAAATGTACATATTAATTTATATAGAGTTATAGTTTTAGTCTTGCTCTAAATCAAAACTAGCGAAATGTTGATGTTGTTGTAGTAGGCTATCAAAACTGTGTGAATATTTTTTCGTAGTCTCAAAATCAGATTTGAATTTTTAGTACTCTTACAACACCACACTGTATAAACTGTCATACCTCTTTGAAGGCGTCCCGGAGCTCCTTCACTCCAATCATGTCCGCAGTCTCGGCCAACATTTTAGGACCCATCAACTCCACAAAATCTTCAAAGTCCACTCTGCCACCACCTACAAGACAAGAGCAGATTGTCTTCAAATTATGCCATAAGTTTAATTGAACTAGTATGAGACATATGAGTAAAAAAATATACACAGTGGAAGAAATGAACAATCTATAATTATAATGGCAGGTTTATTTTTACATTGAGAGATAGACTATCAAAAAGAAAATCCAGAAAAACACTTTATAGAAAATATATAAACTGATTTGCATTTCATTGTGTGATCCCCTACCAACCATTAAGAGTTCTGGTTTCCACAGACCAGCTAGACACTCCTAATCAATTTGTCTCCTGAATTGGATGCCAGTTTTAACTAGTCACCTGTATAAAAGACACCTGTCCACAGAATCAGTCAATCAATCAGACTCCAAACTCTCCAACATGGGAAAGACCAAAGAGCTGTCACAGGATGTCAGGGACAAGATTGTAGACCTGCACAAGGCTGGAATGGGCTACAAAATCATAAGCAAGAAGCTGGGTGTTAAGGAGACAACTGAAAATTTAAGAAATGCAAAATGACCATCAATCGACCTCACTCTGGGGCTCCACACAAGATCTCAACTCATGGGGTTTCAAAGATCACGAGAACAGTGAGAAATCAGCCTAGAACTACACAGGAGGAGCTAGTCAATGATCTCAAGGCAGCTGGGACCACAGTCACTAAGAAAACCACTGGTAACACTTAACGCTGCAATGGATTAAAATCCTGCAGTGCTCGCAAGGTCTCCTTTCTTAAGAAGGCACATGTGCAGGCCCACCTGATGTTTGACAATGAACACCTGCATGATTTAGAGAGTGATTGGGAGAGGGTGCTGTGGTCAGATGAGACCACAATCGAGCTTTTTGGCATTAACTCAACTCACCGTGTTTGCAGGAAGAGAAATGTTGGCTATGACCCCAAGAACACCATCCCCACCGTCAAGCATGGAGGTGGAAACATTATGCTTTGGGGATGTTTTTCTATCAAGGTCAAATGGCACCTTCACAGTGTCAATGGGAGGATGGACTGAGCTGTATACCATTAAAATCAGTGACAATCTTCTTCCCTCTGCTAGGAAACTGAAAAAGGGTCAAGGATGGGTCCAACACGACAATGACCCAAAACATACAGCCAAGGCAACAAAGGAATGGCTCAAGAAGAAACACATTAAGGTCATGGAGTGGCCCAACCAGTCTCCAGACCTTAAAGGCAAATTAACGTTTTTTTTTTACAATCTGAGCCTTCTTTCGGCAATAAAACAAGTAGTTTTACTCACCCATAGCATTTTTCTGTCAATTGGAGCAGTATCGCAGAACTTATGTTGAGCCGTTCTGTTCTAGTAATGATCCCGTATCCGTTAACATGGTGCTGTATCATTTGCTCGGGGCATTACTTTGCGGTGTCCAAATAACACAAACTTTAGCACTTTTCAAATCATAGAAGCCCGATGTCTTAATGTAAGATTTCGTTTGAAGCAAAAGTGGCCTGTAATCCGAGATTTAGCCATAGTTTCGAGTAGATGAGGACGCCAGTGCGCATGCGCGGACAGCTCCCGGGACCCAAACATGAAACGCAAAGCTGAAAACTATGGATAAATCTCGGATTACAGGCCAAAAAAACGTTAATTTGCCTTTAACACTATTTAAAAAAAAAAAAAAAAATGGAATGAGCTGAAGCTCTGAGTTGCCAAGTGAAAGTCATGAAACCTTAATGATTTAGAGATGATCTGCAAAGAAGAGTGGACCAAAATTCCTTCTGATATGTGCGCAAACTTGGTCATCAACTACAAGAAACGTCTGACCTCTGTACTGCAAACAAGGGCTTTGCCACCAGGTACTAAGTCTTTTTTGGCTAGAGGTTTCAAATACTTATTTTACTCAGTGAAATGCAAATTGGTTTATATATTTTCTTTAAAGTTATTTTCTTGATTTTCTTTTTGATATTCCATCTCTCAATGTTAAAATAAACCTACCATTAAAATTAAACTGTTCATTTCATTGTCAGTGGGCAAACCGAAAAAATCTGCAAGGGATCAAATACTTATTTCATCCACTCTATCACTTAAAGCACCTTTTTAACAGTTTTGAATTAAATTGAACCAAAATAAACTTTTCCAATCAACATAAAACAAAAACTGGCACAAAGTAGAGTCTTCTCTCTCAGGACAAATTAAATACAGTTAAAGAAATGTTATGAGGACCCATAATTGACCCGTACGGAAATTTTTACTTGCAGTTGAATTTGCAAATAAACAGTTTGATAACACTTACAATAAACAAATATTTTATTAAGAATGATTCCAGGTTACTAATTACAAGGGCTTAGGATATTAATTAAGTAGTTCTGGAATCATTCTAAGATTTCACATCCACTTTCACATCCACTTTTTTTATGTTTTATTGAAGCTAAATAAAGTGTAGTCATTTTAAAGAAGTTACCCAATGTTTTATAGTTGCATATAGTTTCTGCCTAGTTTTCTAACAAAGCTATCTTCAGAAAATCACTGTTGTTTTCTAAACAAAAGCAGAATACAAACAGTTACACAGATGGTAACTGATGTGTTATTGACAAAATACGTATTTGGGGCAACAGAGATGAACCCAACTGAATTAGGGGGATGACTTTGGCCTGGACAAATGCCCTTTAATCACTGAGGACAATTCAGCAGCACCGCATGACCAAGTAACTGCAGGAAGTAGGAGCAGAGATAACCCACATGCATGCTGACCTAAAAGCAGTGGTGGAAGAAGTATTACATTTTGTTACAGATACTGATACATGAAGTACCTGTTTAAAATGTACTTAAAGTGTAAAAAGTAAAAGTATTTTGCACAGAGTTTGCGATCCAATAAAGCTTGATCAAATTTGTGCTGAATTTTGATCAACAGAAAAAGTGAATGTTTTATACCTGAAAATTTTACTTACTAATTTGTACAGTAGTTTACTACTTGTACTTTGTTACATTCCACCAGTGCCTAAAAGAGCAAAATCCAACCCATTCAGTTGACATCTGCGGTTGTTTTTAGCATTGACAATATTGTTTCACAAAAAGGATAGTCACTTAAAATATCTGAAATGCAAACAACACACCATAGCTAAATTAACTAACTGCCTGCTTGTCTCCATGGAGATGTTAATGCATTGCCTAGTTCCATAGCATGACATTAAACTTATCTTCATGGAGACAAGTAGGTGACAAGTTACAGGTCGGATCTGTGGAGAGGCAAGCATGTAACTGCATGTTTTCAATGTATTCTTGAGCAATAAAACACTGTTATTGGATAAATGAATATAGATATCTGTTTAACATCCAAGCAAAACAGTAACATCACCATGGACACAAGCAGGTGAAAGACCACAAGTGCTCCACTGAAGTTGTAGTTTTATGAGTTTATGGTAATTGGACCATGGTTTGTGCCACATCTGGATGTAGCTCATTAGGGGAAGGGAGCATATGTTGTTAATCACATAAAATAATTACCTAATTATGTAATTGGAGAAGTCAAATAAGATTATCAAATTGATTAAAGCATTTCATAATTCTTTGATAAATCCAGCAGGTTTTTAATGAAGATAAGTGACACACAAGTGAGAGATTCAGTATCATTGTTAATTCTCACCATGGGGCACTGATGTGGTTTAAATGATATAAAGGCCTTTGGATTCAGAATCGGGCTAGTTCTCTATGACACGGTTTAAACAAAGTGTGTCTGCCAAGGACAACAGACAAGTGCCTTATCTGAGCAAACCTGTTTTCAGACTCAGAGTGATAAGTACTGGGCAGGGAGGATGACTAACTTTGAAAATGTGGAAGGAACTGAATACACTTACACTAAAAATGTGGAAGGACGAACCATACTGCATGTGTGAGAAGATAGTAGGGAGGAGGTACATGTAAAGAAGGAAGTGGCAATTGACCAATGGGACAGTTTTTGTTCATACATGTCTGCAACTGCCTTATTGTCTAAATGTATGTTTTTTGTGTTCATTTTAAGTCTGTTTTGTATTTTTGTTTTATATGAAAAATCACACTAAATATTTCTATATAATATGAAAACACACAGACTTACAATACAAACACCAAAGCAAAAAACAAAACTCCCTCACATGTCAGCAGTTGTTATCCATCTGTTTTTCTAATGCATTTGGCTCAACTGATAACAAATGCCAGTAATCTCCACTCAGTGCCTTATGTATCTGTATATTTCATACAGAATGATCTAGGCCTGTCCTGTTGGGTGTATGGTGCTCACATATCTGCTGGCTCAGTTCGATCAGCTCCATCTCTGTGGGCATGTATCCCATGGTCCTCATGCACTCGCCCAGGTCCTTACAGCTGATGAAGCCATCTTTGTCTTTGTCGAACTCCCTGAATGCCTCACGCAGCTCTGCAGACAAAAACACACACTGTATTCAGCTGTCACAGATTTCCTATGCACAGCGCAGGTCACTGTAGTTTATGAACTACATATTAATGGATAACTAATAGTAAAACGTTATATAATTACGTCTCTCTCATTAGCAAGAGGTGCTTCTGTTGACACGTTATATTCTTAATAAGCATTAGTGAGTGTTTTATTAACTTAATAAAATCACTTTCTGATAAATGTAATATACCATTTAAAGGTGCAGTGTAACTTGTGTGTAACTTTTTCTGGTGGAGGATCCGTCAAATGCTTTTATCTATGGAGATATTTTTGCTTTGTCTGGAATGTTCTACAGAATGGTTTGGTATGGTTTTATCATCATGGAGACCAGAGAATTATAGGTCAGATCTGTGGAGAGGCAACCCCGCTCACAGTAAGAAAGCCTGTTTTATTTTTGAGCTATAAAACCACGTGTTATTTAATAAATGTAAGATAGAGCTGTTTAAAGGTCCCATGACATGGTACTTCTTGATGCTTTTATATGGTGCCTTAATGGTTCCCTAATACTGTAAATGAATCCTTCTTCAAAATCAACACTCAGTGCATGAGAAAGACACATGTACACAGTCAGAGTCAGAATCTCTCTGTCTGAATGACTCATTCTGGGCCTTGTTGCTTGAATGCAAATGAGAAGGACACAGATAGGGTTAGAGAAGCGGGTGGGGGTGGGGCCAAATGCGCCCGCTGGAGCGCTGCTCTGTGCACTGTCTCCCACTTCCGCGTTTTAAGCGCAAAGGGAGAAAGGAGAGGAATTTCAATGAAAAAAAACACATTTTCACAGAAAATAAAATTAAACCACTGCTGTTTCAGAGGTCCAGAGGGTCGGGTAAAGGACTTCCAAGCCTAGAAACACTCGCACGTGCCTCCAGGCAAATAAAAAAATGCATTTCGCATTGCGTAGCTCCTTCGCGGCCCAAACTCTCTGAGCGTGATTTCCAGAGACAGGGGGTGGACATCCAGACGGTGGTGGAACTGCATTTGCATTTCTTTTTTCGATGCTACGTAACAAAGTTGCCTTGTTCAGAATCGCCCATTTGAGCTGTGTTTTTTTCAAACGCAGAAAAGGATCGCAAATGCTCAGTTTACACATTTCGTAACTTTTAGCCATTAGGGGGGCCTAAACAGGGTAGGGAAGCTCACATTAACGTTCAAAAACCTCAGAAAGTGAACATTTCATGCCATGGGACCTTTAATGTCATACTGCGGTACATTCCTGGCAGGTCAATGACATATCCATAGAATTAGGCAGGTGACAGACCCCCAACCAAAAAGTTACATAGTGCACATTTAAAACGAACTGATCAAAGTCTTTGTTCTAACTGTTAAATTAAAGCACTCCAGGTCTGAAGTCGCTTTAAGCATATTTTATCAACCTGATGTTTAGCCGGAAATATTCAGTAAAAAAGTACTTCAAGATACTGTACCTTCCATCTCTTCAGGCCGTAGATCCCGATCCTACAGAAATCCACATGAAAGAAACAAAGAGAATAAATGTTAGTAACAGTGACATTGTACAGAACAGACACAGGCAATATATTGAATTATTGATCATAAAAATAATTATATTGATCATAATAAAATGGGTGCATCAAAATGCTTTAATATACAGATTAAGAATGAAAATGTATCAAATTTATGTTGTAATCATTCAAATAAAAGTGTAAAATGATATTTCTGCACGTTTGTGGGTAATTTTACAGGCCACATTTGTCTAATACTTACAGTTTTTAGCACATTTATTTTGAATTGTCCAAATCTGAAAACTCTAAAAAAAATTATAATTTCTGTCAATATGTCCCATCTCTTCTACGTGGTGCAATAATAATAATTTTTTAATTTTTTAAGCATTTGGTTCTTC
This sequence comes from Paratrypauchen microcephalus, assembly GCA_036785185.1. Lineage (NCBI taxonomy): Eukaryota > Metazoa > Chordata > Actinopteri > Gobiiformes > Gobiidae > Paratrypauchen > Paratrypauchen microcephalus. The sequence continues at coordinate 3,821,909 of JAVJIX010000059.1, forward strand.
ACAAATTTGAAAATTTTGCCTTTTTATTGTTTGGACATAATGTCACTTACCAAACATCTGAATAATAAACCTGTGTTAATTTATGATAACAGGAGAAATTCAATTTGTCAACTGGACAAAGTTTATTTGGTCGAAAACGTTTCGCCGCTCATCCGAGAGGCTTCGTCAGTTCTGGTTAGAGTGCTGGTTAGACACTGCTTATATCTCGCTGCAGGGAGGAGCTAACTATACTGCAATTTTTCCGAAACTATCTTGCCTATTTTGTTTCTGTCTTTTGTTTCTCTGGCGTCTAGTTTAACATACCTATTCACCCCTACACAACTGTTTTTCACACCTCTGGCCCTGACCTGGCTAGCCCTATTGTTTCTTTTGTTTGTTTTGATTTAGGTTTAAGAATGGAATTATAGATGGGAGACAAATTATGTCTGACTCCACCATTTCTGTTTAAAGAAGGATTCTCTTTTTTGACAAAAATAGCCTCTTTAACTCCCCTCTCAAACCAGTTCTTTTCCCTGGCCAAGATCTGAACCTCACTGTCCTCAAATGAATGGCCCGTGGCTTCTAGGTGACGATGTACGGTAGATGACGGTCCACTCTGGCACGCCCGTCTGTGTTGGTACATCCTCTTGTGAAGTGGCTGTTTTGTTTCTCCAATGTAGCGCTCACTGCAGTCTTCACTACACTGAATGGAGTAGACCACATTGCTTTGTTTGTGGCTCGGTGTTTTGTCCTTTGGGTGGACCAGTTTTTGTCTTAACGTGTTTGTGGGTTTGAAATAAACTGGGATTTCATATTGTCTGAAAATCCTCTGTAGTTTTTCAGAAACACCGGCCACGTAAGGAATCGCTACCCCTTTCCTCCTGGGTTCGGGTTCTCTGTTGTCTTGTTTCTTGTCCTTGTCTCTCTTGGTTTTGTTGAACGCCCATTTAGGATATCCACAAACAGAGAGGGCTTCCTGCACATGTTGTTCTTCTTTCTCCTTACCCTCTGTGCTTGTGGAAACCACTTGGGCCCTGTGTTGTAATGTCCGAATAACACCCAGTTTGTGCTGCAGTGGGTGGTGTGAATCAAAAAGCAGGTATTGGTCTGTGTGTGTGGGCTTCCTGAAGACTTCTACTTGGACTCTAACCAGCACTCTAACCAGAACTGACGAAGCCTCTCGGATGAGCGGCGAAACGTTTTCGACCAAATAAACTTTGTCCAGTTGACAAATTGAATTTCTCCTGTTATCATGGATTCTACCTGGACGACTGAGGGATTCTTCACGCATCTGTGTTAATTTACTATTTTGTGTCCTAATAACTTATATTATGTCTAATGTTCATACTGTATCTGTGCAGCAGATAAGACTGACAGGTAGTCACAGGGGAACTTTAAAAACTAAATTTTGCTATAACTGTACAGTTTGAGTTGTGACAGTTTCACAGGGACAAAATGTTGATCTGAAAAAAAGTATTACAGACAGTGATGCAGACTAAGATCATCTTAATGTATTTTAATTTTGAGTATATTTTGTGCCACGTTTATCCAAGAGAGATTCTGATGCGGATTACACAACTGGTTTATCTGGACAAACCTATAATAACATTTGATCTGTCCCTTAATGTCATCCAATCTCATGTTTTCAACAGACAGCTGTGCATATGCTCTGCAATTCAAAACACAAGTATTTAGGCAGAATATCACAAATCCAGGTATTATGCAATAGAGTTTTAACTTTTAGAAGTAACGCTATGAAAATGAATGAAAACCTACTGTAACCAGCAGTAAAAGTCAATAACAGCTAGCCTATTGATACTATGCCTATTGATACCATGCTGGAGATGTTCTGCATGTGTCTCTATTGGTGGTATGTTTCACAGTTACCATGGTGACACAATGGACACATTAGCAAAAACTGCCAAAATGTTTTAATATAGCCTGTAAACTGAAGAAAAAATACAAAATAGACTAACAAGTAATTTTCAAGAGCCTGTGATCAATGCAAGCATTCATGGTCAGGAGTTTGATTTTCAACAAAAAAATGAGAGTGACTAGAAAAACTGGGTAATGCCTGTGATCGTAATGTTATTTGTAATGTTATTTGAGAATCAGATCACGTGTTGTACATGTTGTAACTTGTTTCTGATCAGATTGTATTGTATTGTAAAACTCACATTAAGTCTCACTTGAGCTAGCTTCACACCCTCAGGGAATGTTGATTTTAAAACTATCAGTTGTAGTTAACATTACATGAACATGTGTGTGTGGTGCATCACCATAGCATCATGAACATGAATTATATCGGGCTGGATTAAGGCGCACAGGGAGACAACAGAGATTACAGCTCTAAATTGTATTACAAATCACAGAGGCTTAACAGTTTTTCCATTTTCCCCCTGACTGTAGGGTTTCCTGGTGACACATGAGGAATAAATGCCATAACATGAAATTCTTATGTACATGTTAGGGATTTTGTGTTCATTATTTAAAGCTGCACTATGTAACTTTTCTGGAGATGGAAATGCCAACCGCTTATCCCCATGGAGATGCCTGGACAACCCCTTCTTACAGAGAGCAGGGTCACCTCCCTGACCTTTATTTTGACATACTGTGAAACTTTTCAAGCAAAAAAATGGCACCACCATGAATATTCCACAATATTTTAATATAGTGGAATAATCATAATAATATTTGATTCTGGAAGGTACAACATGACAATGCAGCAGTTAATTTAATTATGTGTTGACAAGTGAGGGAGTAGACAAAGATGCGTATTGTCCCAGGTGTGAATAGATAAGGAACCAAAATGTAAAAACTCTATTTCAGATAGAACTTATAGTGGCTAAAAATAAAAAATAAAAAATAAGAAGACTTTGGTGACTATTATCTGAAATAAATGGGTGTTTCTTAAATGTAGAATGGTCAAGTGCTAACTTGTTTATGGAACTATTTAACAACCAACAAATCAAATGCTTCTAGTTTAAAATATAAACTTGAATACTACGTATATGATATGGATACTTGCATATACCTCAGCCACCCTATGTTACAAAGACAGCCCAAGGACTTCAATCCAACATCTGTGCCCACTGTCTTTGAGTGCAGTGTGCTCATAATGGGTCTTTTCAATTAGCAGCTGTAGTTCACAGATGAGCTCACCCATCTGCTGCTGTCCTCACACACACACAGGCTGGATTTATGAGTAAGACCCCAATCAGCACACACCTTATTCATCCATATGCAATTAGCTCAAAGTCCATGTTAACTGTACAGTGTTCAGGTACAAATGAAGCAGGTACTTTCCATCATTCCCCCTTCAGCCACAGTACATCATTAAAAAAGGGGAGAGTACACCAAATAAGAGTAATTTTTGAATACTTTAAAGGTATAGTATGTAATTTTCTTGAGTTGGCACATGACCTGAATGAGTCCATGGAAAAAGCAAGTTTAAACCATATTTTTAAGCATTCTCCATGGAGACAGATACATATTATGCCTTACTGTGCAGATTATTAAGATTATTAAGGAACAACATTTAAAATGTTAAAATGGAAATAAATATAGGTAGGCCTATGTGTATATGTGTGTGTTGACTTTAATAACTTTCATTTAAAAAGACATATAATGACCCTGGGTCTTAAATATTAAAATAAAATATACTGTATGTAGATCGTTATATAGTTCAACCCATAATAATGATAATATATAACAACTTCATAATAAAATGGGGCTCACTGACTTCCTGTTCAAAACTGATATGTTCATCCTCTTCATAGTTGCAGTTCACTTATTTATTACTGAAACATAGCTACATGTCATATCTGACCCAATTTATAGATATTTTGGCATAATCAAATTAAATACGGAGAAGTGGGTGGGAATAGGAGGTAGGTAGAAATACATTTTTGGGGGGAACTCATGAATTCTTTGACACAGAACTCTGAGTAAACTAATGATGAGGGTGCCCCACTATAAAATATAACTATAATTCAAGCCCATAAAGTTAATTTCATGTCCCCTTTAAGTGAAATTTATGTTTTAAATGTTTTGAATATTTAAGTACAGTGGTACCTCAATCAATCAATCAATCAGTCAAACATTTATAAGGCGCTTTTCATACAAAATTGTAGCACAAAGCGCCTTACGAACGACCCAACAAACGAAAATTCCAAGTTACGAAACGCCTTCACGGTAAATTTTGGTCTCTAGATGATAAATTCAAGTTACAAAACGCGAAATCTCAAAAATTCAAATAATGCGCGCTCAGCCACACACATACGCTTTTCTCAGACTGGATTTAAACTTTTCTCACATTTGTCTCTGTTTAAACACTCAAACTTTCATAGATTTTCAACAAAATGTATTAATAGTGAAGCGTGGGGGGAAGGGGGAGGGCGGTGTGTGTGCGCGGCGGGGACACGTGATAGCGCAGCATGACCCGGCGCGGGGCTGAGAGGACGAGACCCGTGCTCAAACCGTGCCTCCTCTAAAACAGGATTAAACCAGGTCTGAACCAGGTCTAAACCAGGTCTAAACCAGGATTAAACCACCGCGGCTCTTACCTGCGCTCGGACTGCGTGCGGTCCCCTCCTCGCTGCTCACCTGAGCTGTGACTCGTGAGAAACCAGGAAATAGACCCACACGCGGCGCTTTAATCCACCTGGTCTAGTCCTGGTTTAGTCCAGGTTTAGTCCTGGTCCAGTCCAGGTATAGACCTTGTTTAGACCTGGTTTAGTCCACGTTTAGTCCTGGTCTAGTCTCTTAGCCAATCAGGACCCAGAACACAGTGTTACACTATAAAAAAAAGTTACACTATAAAAAAAAACTTGGAATGGGGCCTTGGAACGAATCAGGCTTTTTCCATTGAAATAGCTACTCAACTTACGAAAAATTCACGTTACGAAACCACTTCTGGAACGAATTAATTTCGTAAGGTGAGGTACCACTGTAAATCTATTCTGCAACACACATACAAAATGTGATGGCTTTGAGCTCAATGACTCTGTACACTTAAGGGCTGGCAATAACTGTATATTATTGATGACAGGGGACCTAACCCTAACCCTATTTTCCAACACTAATAGCCCTACATGTAATACGTAAGATGATGAAATACATACAAGCTGACTTTGAGTGAGCCCTTGTCTGAGGAAGATACAGGCGGGTCCCACTATGTTATGCAGCATGCTGACGTTTTGGACCAGAGCACAGAGAGGCCCCTCCAGCTCGGGCTCCATGACAATGTCCTCCTCCTCTTCCTCCTCTGTGTCCATCTCCACTGTCCCGCCCACAGGGGTCCCAAAGCCTTCTATCACCTTAAAACAAGCAGGTCCCAGGATGTTAGCAAACACAAACTGTATGGACACAGTGTGACAGACAACTTGGAAAACATAAGAGATCACTGGAAAATGATCTATATTAAGTTTTACAATGTGAACTTATGACCAGTCTAACTTAAAACACTATTACACTAAAGTAATACAATAACTATGTTTTTTCCCTGTAGGTGCAATATTTTTCGAAACTTTTCTGGTAGAGGGTAAAAGGTAAAACTGTTTGAAATGTAATGAAATGTTATGGAACTTTCCAGGCAAAGTAACAGCATTTTCATGACTACAAGCAGATGGCAAAGTAGGAACAACGTTAGATACTGTTTTGAACAAACTGATGAGGGCGCCCATTAGAACATAGTTAAAGATTATAAAGTCAATTTTACATTATGAACCCTTTTTGTGTGAATTTTGTGTTTCGAATGGAATTTTAATTTTCTATCCCTCAGTCGTCCAGGTGGAATCCATGGCAAAAGGAGAAATTCAATTTGTCAACTGGACAAAAGTTTATTTGGTCGAATACGTTTCGCAGCTCATCCAAACTACTTTGAATACAGTTGCCAGTTAACGTATGTACCTTTAAATATTTAATGAAAAATATCTAGATGTGTTGTATTACCTTTACATTTCAAAACATCCTGACTACCACTGAAAAAAGATGGTTTACCACAATTGGGAGACATATATATTTATTAGCTTTTGTGTTTATAGAATACCAAATATAGAATAAGCTGTATTCTATCTCTCTCTCTATATATATATTTTTTTCTTCCATTTGTCTGTTGTTATTATTATTATTATTATTATTATTATTATTATTATTATTATTATTATTATTATTATTATTATTATTATTATTATTATTATTAGCCTACCTTATTTGCAAACATTGAAAATTATCAGGCAATATTTAAATATAAAAAACTGAATGTGTGACATAAGTGACAGCCTATAAGGTAGTGAATGTTCTTGACCCAACCAACTAAACACAATAAGGCAATACAAATTAGATACAGGACTCTTATAAACTCCAGCTAACACAATAGTAATTCACAATAAAATTAAATACAAAATAACATGATGATTAAAAGTGAATACATTAGATACAACAGACAGGTGCATATCAAACATTTAAACATATTTTCCAGTGGTCACCTATATTTTTCAGCTGTACATCTGAATTTTGACCTTACCTTCCTCTTTTTACTGTTCTTTTTGGGCGCCTTATTGATATTTCCCATCACCTTTTCCAATTCATCCACTTCTTCCTGACTCATCAAATACTGCATAAAAACCCCAAATCTATGCTTCTTGTAAAGCTTCCCATAATGCGCCTTTACTCTCACTCCCTATTACTACAACTATAACTAACTCTCTCTGGGCTCCACCTGTGCTCCTATTGGTCGAGGTGGAGCAATGATGTCACGCTAAAGCCCACAAACCTCCACGGCTATAGAGAAATGCCATGTCCACGTTTACCGAGTTTAAAGCGATTTTATGGAAGGATTGGGCGATCAAATGTGGACTGCTGGATTGCATGACTACGCTATTTAGAATCTCTCTGTCTCTCTCCACACACACATTTAGTTTTCCCATCTCAATTGTGTGTCAGAATTGGGACTAATATCTAATCCACACCCCACCTTCAAAACATGATGGGGTTTATAGAGTCAAAATGGCCCGTGTGTATGTGTATGTGTATGCGTGCGTGCGTGCATGTGTGTGTAGGTTTATAGATGGAAGAAGAGGGCAGCCAGTTTAATCCCTGGCATGTCAGATTAGAGGAAAGAAAGAAAATCTAGCGCATATATCACATGTGAATGTAAACCGATTCAGGGCAACAATAATAATACCTAGATGTATACTTTTCACAGATTTGTAATTAGTATTTAACATCCATCCATCAGTTTGTAGTAAAAATGAATTACTAAGAAAATATTGCCCACTTTAGTCAGGGCATCTAGCATAATCATTTGTCAAGTCACCTTGCAATTGTTTCAGAATAGTGACTCTTAAAGGCTATTTAATTAAGTTGTAACAGATTTTATACATATATATATAATCTCTCTCTATATATATAATCTCACAAAGGCATGATCTTGTTACGTTGGTCAATAAAATAAAGTAAGCTGCCTCCTTAGACTATTGTTCTTATTGTATAGAATTAATATTAATAATAATAATAATAATAATAATAATAATAATAATAATAATAATAATAATAATAATAATAATAATAATAATAATAATAATAATAATAATAATAATAATAATACCTCAAACCTATAGGCTATAGCACTATTTTGGATTCACTATATCAATCATAACTCCCACGCATGAATTAAACAATAGCATATAGTGGGACTTGTATTTGACTTCATGTTGCTTATTATTTCTTAAATTGAGTTAACTAAACAAAAAATATCAGAAGAAATGTTATTAATATCATGATAAGTCGGCTATAATGTGGCAAGCGCAATTCCAATTTGAGAAATAATTGGCATGGATTTGACCACTAGAGTGCAGCAAAACTCTATTGCACCTGTTAAAGGCAACGAGTTTGCTATTAACCCTCTACGAGTTGGATTATTAACTTGTCCCACTAGATGTCAGGCTAATAACCATGGACAGTTCTAATTTTGAAACCGCAAAAGAAAATTTCTCTTTTGTCATCATGTCTTTCTCATTGCTGATTGCTGATTGCTGATTATAATTCTGATGCTATAATTTGTCCAGTTGACAGAATTGAATTTTTCCTTTGCTATGGATCCTACCTGGAAGACATTGATTTCACAAACACAAAAAATATAAGAATACTTATTGTTATAATATAAAAATAAAAGCTGTAGATAATATTTTAAACAAATTGTGACACTGGTGATGCAGGCTGTTATTATATCTATTGAAACTCCTGGCAAGATCCCTGAGCTTGACCTTTGGATGGACTTATAACATTAAACACATGTGCTTCCATTGTAAATATCCTGGGTAGACAGGAGAACAGAAGGTGACGATTTGACTTCCAACAAAGGCTTTAAATCCACCATGTCTCTGTGTTGTTATATAATGGTATGTGCCTTAGCCCACAGACTCAGCTGGGCTGCCCTCAGATTAGTAATGGGAAGCCTAGACATGCTATGGTGTTTCTTACTCAGGTTTAATATGAATGTAGTAAAGAGTGTATTACAAAGAGGTGCATGAAATTAGATGTATTTTAATAGGGCAAGCTATAGCAATTTCATGCTAAAAATTCATTGAATAAATATGAATAATCAGAACCAAGTGTAAAAATGTTGGTTAAATTTGTTGACATTTTATTTACAAAAAATGTATAGTGTGCAGCAACCAAACCCTTAAACCATATGTTTATTATTATTGTACGATATATATATATATATATATATATATATATATATATATATATATATATATATATATATATATATATATATATATATATATATATATATATGCCAAGACAATATCTTACAATATACATATATGTATATTGTCTTGCATATGTCTTCTTCTGGGCATTCTGTTTTTATGTGCTATTCATCCTTATATTCTGCCTTAAATGTCTGCACTATTGTGACACATCACAAAGAGAAATCCAGCCTTAACACACCATTCAGTGTGAAAAAGACCATCTATCTATAAAGCCCAAACCAGGCTCTGGGTGTGAGTCCATGCTTCATCCCTCGACATTAAAAAACGCAGCAGCTGTCCCAAAGACAAGTCCAGATGACGGCCAACTCCACAGACCCCAGTAACAGCCCCATGGAGCACTTCCAAATGTAAGATTTCAGCCATGCAAATAGCTCAGCCCTAGGGTCAGAGCCAGTGCTCTGGCCAACAGGGCTTGTGCCCATGTGTGCCGCCCACACTGACATGCACACTAACAAACACAGATGCCAGGCAGATGTTTCCATCAGATCATCCAAACGCAATCAGATAGATTTCTACAAAATGGGAGCCAGGTATTAAACTCCTCCAACTTAAGAGGTTAAAAGGAAAAGTGTTTTACAATAAAGTTGCAAAATGCCCAGCCGTGCTCAAGCACGATTCCATAGGGTTCTATGTCCCGCAGTCACACCTGCACAACCGAACCTGACCATGGTACGATGACGTGTGAACGTGTGATGGAGCTGTTAGTTTACATGTTGCGCAGCAGAGCTAAAGCTTTTAGCAGAGAATATAAGTCCAACGGCATGAAATATCTATTAAAGAGTGAGCCAGATATGAGCCCTGCCTATTTTGATTTCTTGTTCTAAAAATGTACATTTTCAGAATTCACAGTTTCTTGCACTTTGGCCTTTCAAGGAATAGTTTACAAAGTAACAGGTACATAGATTTTGAGACTGCAATTAAAAGAACATTTTAAGAAAATATTACACTAATAACACTGGGAGATAAGCTTCCACTTACTATTACATAAGGCCTCTCTTTCTCTCTTTCCCTCTCTCTCCATTCCCCCCTCTCTCTTTATTACACTGAACAATTCCCAAATCAGGGATAAAGCTGTTTGCACCTGAGGGGATAAAACCAGGATATATATGAATTCGCTTTAGGATCGTGGTCCAATGTACATTAATAATGGTTGCTGTTGTTTTTCTTTTGAACTGACAAAAAATGAACTTTAAGTTATGTTGTTACTTCATCTAAAACATTCCTGGAGTTGTGTTTTGTTTCATTCACACATGTTTAAGTAACCCTTTATTATTAGTCTGTCTACATCTCCAAAGCTCCAATGCTCCACCTTGTGATGTCATGATGCAGTAGTTTTCAAGTTAACAGCTACCTTTTAACCATTAGTTCAGTAGAGCTTGGAAATTCCAGGGCTGAAATTATCCAAATGATTGTAGTGAAGGTGTATGGACTTTAAAAACACAGAGGAGCACTGTATTACCACATGACATAACAAGGTAGTGTTTTTTTTGTTAAAAAACTTAATATACTAAATAAATATGTAGGGTTTGTGTGTTAAACATGTGTGAATGAAAGAAATCACAACACCAGACATGTTTTTGATGAGGAAACAACATTATGACATAGATGGGTCCTTTAACATTAGAGACACTGAGAGACCAACATTCACAATCAATTATTACATTTGTTTTGGTAGCGCCTTTTCTAGGTCCATCAAAACAAATACATAGAAGACTTCTCCTTGTTTTATATTATATATGACAGCTTGACACCTGATGCCCTATCCTGAGGCAAAAATCTTCAAATCTTTCCATTTCATCCAACTATAAAGGACTTGCTCAAGCCGCCCAGGAGACCAGCATGTTTTTCTAGATTGTTTATGGCAAAAATATTTGGCTATAATGTAGATTGTGGAAAAAAACAGTTATTTATAGAAAGCACCACAAAGCTGCTTATATAATTTGAGTGTATGACAACAGATGGTAGACTTAAAGAAAATGTCTTATCATGTCAAAGGGTACAACACTGAATACAACAGTGCAACAAGTCTTTTTCACACATGCCATCAGTTTTTTTATATTTTTATCCACAGATATTTCAGAGTGATGAAAATGTAACATGGTTAGAATAGCAATCAACAGTTCAAAAGGAAATATCTCTTGTGAATGGTCAAAAGTATTGAAGATGCAACCCCAGAATGGCACCTAAACTGGTTTATTGCTCTTTGGTTGCTATTCCATCATTTTTTGTTACCCTCTGTTGTATATTATATTTAATGAGTGAGCTGTTGAACCCAAAACAATTTCCCTTGTGGATCAATAAAGTTTGTCTAAGTCTAAGTCTAAACATGAAGGTGAAACTCATGAATAAGAAAACAATAGACACATCTGTAAGCGTCTATCATTCTCAAATGCTTATTGTTGGAGTTTAGGTTTTACTTAAATGATCAAAGGAGAAGTTCAATTTGTCAACTGGACAAAGTTTTGATCATGGATTCTACCTGGACGACTGAGGGACTTTTCACGTGTTTTACTTAAATGTTTTTTTTTTTTTTTCGTAAATTAAATGTAAATTGCACATCAAGTGAAATAAAATAGTAAACATTTTGAAATGAACTATGCAATGTTTAAATGTTTTACTTTGAATCACACAAATTTGTCACTTTTCTTAGAAATTGATATATTTGAAAAATTATATTCTTGGAATTTGTAGGATTTTCAAAGGATTCTCTGACCTATTATGGTAGTGCAGAAGTTTAGATTTGACTTCTTAAATAAAAGAACATGCTCCTCCCGTGCTAGAACATGTACATAAGGAAAACATACTGTACTGGATTCCAGCGTCACTGGTCACTGCTGGACAGTACATGTGCATCTGGTCCACTATCCTTAGAGTGTTTAAAGCTTTAATCTGCCCTTTAGGTACCAATCAAACTCTTCTCAGTTTCTTTATGGCATTAAGCCGTCCATTACAGTTCAGCAGCACTCACTCTGCCCTCTCCACTCTGCTGCCATGACTCCATCTGCCATAGAAGAGTTGTGCCAGTGATAGCCACACCACTACACAAAATGTGAAAAACAGACAACAGATAAGTTCTCATTATCAGGGTAATACATAATACTACTATTACTGCTATTACTCCTCCTCCTCCTCCTCCTCCTCCTCCTCCTCCTCCTCCTACTACTACTACTACTACTACTACTGCAATTACAAAAACAACAACAACTACTACTTGGGCTGGGTATCATTAAGAAGTTGCAGATACGATACATATCTCGATACATAGGCCATGATACGATACATATCTCGATACAGTGAGCTTTAGATTCAATACAATATATTTCAAATTGATTTGATATGGATCAATAAAAAAGGCAAAAATCATGGCTGTGATACTAAAAACTTTGTGCAAAGTTAACATGAAACATACCCATTCTACTCATCAAAACTGTGAATATGTCAAATGTGTTGGATAAATGAGTTTCCTTCCTCTAAACAAGCAACAAAACTGTAGCACTGTAATGAAATAATTTTGTAAAATATACCAAAAAATACTCTTGGTGATATATATCGATACAGCAGCCCATAATATTGATAATGTATCATCTCATTAGTGGATACATCAATATTTCTATATTTTTGCACACCCCACCCCATACTACTTTGCCCACAGGAATATGATCTGGTCATTTAGAAATCAACACTATGAAAATGGGTACACTGAAAGTTGCTAATTTGAAGAAGAAGGGTCTTACTATTCATTAAAGTATTTATAAATGCTTTCTTCGAGTTGTTTGTAACCTCTCAGTAACTTTTTTTATGCTACAGATAATTTTTAAGGTACTGTAGATAGGCCCATTGACAATACATTTCACAATAGGTTAACATGTTTGATCACATTTAGAGTACATTCTTGCACAAATTAACGTCATGTTGAAATTTCCTTTCATGAATGTGGTGATTCATTCATGACCGTAAATGTAACATGGTTGCACAAGGTGAAACAGGAAGACCTAAATAAATCTTGATAAAGGGCTTTTAAAAATGTTATTTTGTTTTATTTTGCAGCTACCTTGTCGTTGATGGATCCTTTGGGCTTGACCCCAAGACTGAGCCTCATCCTTGAAGGTGGGGAAATCTGGGAAGCAATGGGCTTTTGGACGAGGCATAAGAGGATGATAAGTAACTCTCTTCTTTTTGGTCTCCCCAACAAATCCCTTCAGAAACTGCAGCTCCTACAGAACTCTGCAGCCCGGATCATCACTCGGACCCCCACTATCCATCACATCACCCCCGTACTACAACAACTCCACTGGCTCCCCATAAAACAGCGAATTCACTTCAAAATACTCATTACCACATTCAAAGCATTACACAACCTAGCCCCACCATACATATCTGACCTCATCCACATCGCCACTCCATCCCGCACCCTCCGCTCTTCCTCCTCTCTTCAGCTCTCTGTCCCCTCTGCCCGTCTCATCACCATGGGGAGCAGAGCCTTCAGCCGCTCTGCTCCTCAGCTCTGGAACTCTCTCCCTCCTGACCTCCGGAATATAGACTCTCTCCCACTCTTTAAATCCAGACTCAAAACCCACCTGTTCAGACTGTCCTACCTCTCATAGCCAATCACTCCACTCTGATTTTGTTTTTATCTTGTTTTATTGTATTGTTTTTTTGTGCTTTTTATTCATTTTAACCTTGTACAGTGTCCTTGGGTGTTCTGAAAGGTGCTTTTAAATAAAATGCATTATTATTATTATTATAAGAGTGTGGAATCAACAGGCAGGTAAGAGGCTGGACAACTGTAGCCACAGATGTAACACTGAAACCTCATTCCATCAATTATTTCTTTATTTATTTGATTGGGACAATGCATGTTAATGGACAAATATGATACAACATGAATATAAACACATCGGATGATAGCAAAAGCCTAATTTCCATTTGTCCTCAAAGGGCTGGGGTCACAAATGGCCAAACAGTAAAATAAATACACTCCACTCATTACGGAAGTACTGTAGATTCCAAAATGTTGCACATCCAGTCATTGCACAATCCCCATGATTTTGCCCATTTGTGCAAATACTGTATGTCTACAAAGAAAACCAATTAAAAGCACAATCCATCTATAAATGAGTACATGTTTGGTTTGACTTCTGATGCCCACATGAATATCTGACCTGCTGTGTGTGCGAGCATTTTTATGCTGCTGTCTGTAACTGCAAACAGAATTGCCCCTCAGGGATAAATAAAGTTTTCTAAGCTTAACCTATAACAAAAAACTCAAAAAAAAAAAAAAAAAAGTTTAAACAAAAGGATTATTTACAAGTATTAACTGAAAGAGGCTCTCAACAGATTAGCAAAATGTGTAACCAGAACTAATAAAGCTAACAGAACTAAAATGTCAGTGTGGCAGCTGTAGGTGAAGGCCCAGGATTGGACAGACTTTAGGGCATTCAATGGATCAATGGATCAACCGCTGAAGAGGTCTGTCACATAAGTTAGTTTAACAGAGGGATCGGCAGCAACGACTTGACACAAATGGGTGAAGGATGAGTTTTCAGACCTGGAGTGATAGCAATTTCATTTTCAAATTATATTTTACTTCATGCATGTATGTAGTTATAATCTGTATGAAAACTATTCTAATTTGAAAAAGAAGCAATAAGAAGAAATTTGGTCTATTCCTGAATAGTTGAAGTTGTTTGTTTAGAACTAATTTAAGACCGTAGTTATTAAATAAATTATTATTTTCCATCCTTCAGAATCCTCAGAGCCTCTGGGGTGAGTTGCAGGAACAGTGGATGCCACACCAATGTTTTGGGTGTATGGGTTAAATGTGAGTGCAATAAAAACAGCTGTAATTGAATAAATGCAAGATGATTTAAGTTTAATGCCATACTGTGGAACATAAGCAGTAACTCAGTAATTGAACTGTCTGAGCCTGTTCTATGCACATTTGCAGTGGCACTTTTCAAATCCTGGTCAAAAACGCTTCATATAATGTTTTTACTTAAAGGCCACACATAAAATCCTAATATTTTGTCTTTCATTTAAACCCAAGACTGGGACTGGAGAAACTGTAAACCCTTTTACCTGGATCCATCACAGAGATCAAAAGGATTTCAGTACATAGTCACAAATAAACTCCACCACTAGAATCACCAATAACACAAATAGTTCTAGACAAAGCAACAGCTCTTGCACTAGATTTCCATAGCTTTTCAATAAATTAGTTGTAAATGTTGATCATATGTTGACCAACATGGTAAGTATGTTGGCTTTTTTTTTTTTATTTATTTATTATTTTTTTAATACTTTTAATCATGTTATAATGTTGTATAGTCAAATGTTGCACATTGCTTGTATCTGACTGGTTATCAGTACACTGTGCATATACCAATACTATATATACTATCATTTCTATTCTATTTTATTTTGTCTTTTGTCCTTATAAAAACATGATAAAATGGTTAAGTACATTAAGTACACGAAAAATAGTCAAATCCAAAATTTTGAATTTGCTCCAAACCACATGCTTACTGTCAAAGTATTGGATTGTAAATCTACTGATTAAGAATATCCAAGCATATATCAAGTCATTAGAAATGGCCAAATCACAGTCTCCAATAAAATGTGATTAATTTCATAGCCCCAACCCAAGGGATTGGAAAGTCCATCTTACCTGTCCAAAGACAGAGTCCACGATGGGGCGGAGCTTCCTGCCGTCACCCTCCTGCAGCCACAGGTCCTCGGGGTCACCCATGGGAGAGGAGAGGCTTAGGGTCTTGGCCTTAGGTCTCGGGGGTCTCTTCATACTCGCCGAACTCCATCGCCTGAATGACTCTATCTTCTTCTTGATGGAACCCTGCAGAAGGAATTATATATATTATATGTGTGTGTGTGTGTGTGTGTGTGTATTTTACTTTGAAGAAGAACAAAATATAATAGATCAATGAACAGTACAACCATTGACCATGGGAAATTACGTAACTTATTTCCAAATTTGATTTATGCATTTTGCATGCCTTCATTTTCACAGTATATTCATTGTTTTAGGTTGCACTGTATCACCAAAGCAAGTTAACCTTTTATAAATAATAAAACCTTTTCTGAATGAATATTAAAATTAAATATAGTGGGTGAATGCCAGCTAAAGGTCATGCATTCCCTTTTTACATAATTATTATATATTTAAATATTGTATTATTATTATTTTATTATTATTATTTTTTAAATAGATTTAATATTATGATTTTTTTTTTTTAAATAGATTTAATTTCAATAGATAATACATTTTATAGGTCATAATAGATACACTAAATGGACATTCACATATTTGGCACAGTTTAACCAACAATTAACCAACTTCACATTGGTATCTTTCCTGTAGTGGATTGATGCCATCTGTAGGCCTCACATCTCCTGCACGTACCACATAGAGTTTTTAGGACAAACCGCTAATGTCACTTAATTTTAGTCAAGTTCTTGCACTGACCTTCTTCAGCAGCTTTCCCTCGGAGCCCTCCATGGTCTAGTACTGCTGCTGCTATGGTGGTGTTGTGTTTTGGGTTTGGTCCGTTTGACATTCACACAGATGTAATGCCTCGATGTCCACTCCACCTCTTTATCTGTCCACACATGGGCTCTGACATGGGCATCGCTCCTCCCTCTTCTCCTCTCATCCCGAGTCTGCACTATCGCTTTCATCTCTCCTCCTTTACTTACAGCCGCTACTCTGATCTGCAAACACAGAGCACAACCCCTAAATCTCCCAAAACAAAACTATAATTTCAGTCAATCTAATCTATAGTAAAATATTGTAAAATCATGACCTTGTCAAACCTGTTGAATGAGAGATTATAATGTACAATGTTTTATTTTCTGTCAAAGTGCATCAGTGAAAATTCTTGTGTTTTCAAACAGTGTTTCTGTCCATGTATGCAACATGTCCCATAATCCGGCATTTATTTCCTCTCTCTGCCTCTGATCTCTCCTGATGTAGGCTTGTCCTCAATCCTCTGCACTTACTGTGCTTCTCATTGTTTATTACATTCACCATATGGACCTGGCTCTGTCCAAATGTGTGTGAGAGCTATGAAATCTAACTAAAATAACAACAATAGTAACAACAATTTTGTTTTTATTTTTTATTTATTCTTTTTTAACCAGGAGATGTGAAATATCATTTTCAGGGGAGTTAGAGTACCTGGAGGAAACCTACACAGACACGTGGAGAATGTGCAAACTCTCATGCTGTAACCATTGTTTATATCTTAAAAATGTATACCTCTATTCATGAATTCACATTCACTAGCAAGAACCATGCCACAACAATTGTATACGATTAAGATATTTATTGATAATATAGACAGATGTGGTGGTTGAGACTCAGGGTGGTGTCGAGAGAGCAGAGGCAGACGGTGTTGTCGGTATAGGCCCGTATAGGGCATCTGGGTAAATGCAGCTGTGGTTTGCTGGAGAGGAGCACGAGGAGGTTGCGGTGTGGTCCTACTCCTGACTCTCAGTTAATCATCATGTTTACTCCATGTACAGTTTTTGGTGCTCACCTCACAATATCTCATACTTCATACCTTCCAGTACACAATGGATTTTTCTCGAGCTTTTCTTATTAAAGGTCCCATGACATGGTACTTCTTGATGCTTTTATATGGCTCCTTAATGGTTCCCTAATACTGTAAATGAAACCTTCTTCAAAATCAACACTCACTGCATGAGATATGACTCTGACAGTCTTCATGAGGCTAGATATGTGTCTAAAATGCTTTATTCTGAGTGTTGCTGCTTCAATGCAAATGAGAAGGACAGAGAGATTGGCTAAGGAGCGGGAAGGGGGGGGGGGGGGTTCCCCCGCGCAGCTCTGCACCGCTGTCTGCGTGTTTAACACAGGAAGAGAGATGGGAGACTTTGCAATGAAAAAAAGCATATTTACACAGAAAATAAAATTAAACCACTGGTATTTCAGAGGTCCAGAGGGTCGGGTAAGGGACTTGCGAGCCTAGAAACACTCGGACGTGCCTCCAGGCAAATAAAAAAACGCATTTCGCATTGTAGCGCATTCACAGTCCAAACTCTATGGGCGGGATGTACAGGGACGCTGAGCGGAGACAGAGGGAGGGGCTGGAGCTGCATTTGCCGATCTGACGTCAAAAAGGTGCCTTGTCCGAACTCGCCCGTTTCAACACTGGCTTTGTGTAACGCAGAAAAGGACCGCAAATGCTCAGTTTAGACATTTCGCAACTTTTAGCCATGGGGGGAGGGGGGGCTAAACAGGGTAGGGGAGCTCACATTAACGTTCAAAAACCTAAGAAAGTGAAAATTTCATGCCATGGGACCTTTAAAAGTACAAAAATATAGCTCTGTGCTGGCGGTATTCAGTAGTGTTCAAGTAACACATGGTTCTGTCCACACTAATTCAGTCATAAAAAACTGCCTAAAGCAAATTGTGTCATAATAGGTTGTGCATTCCAATCATGTTATAACAGCCAGTCTCTTTTGATACTTAGATTTAATATCAACAAGTCCATATGTAATATTCAAAATATAATCCTCTCAAACTCTCAAAGAGGAATTTCAAACCACCCCCACTTCCTCTTAAGGAGTTACCATAAATGCCAGCACCAAAACACAGTGGGCTGCTTCAAAACAAAGTTTTCTACATCTGCAGCGGTGCAACTTTCACAATCAGATGAGAAAGTAGGACCATTCATTTATCATTTTGTGTATTAGATTAGCTCCTATAAACCACCAGAGAACTGCTGCAACTTTGAATCTTAAAGGTAAGAAATGTTTTGGTTTTTTAAAAATTCTATCACACACAGTCTTGGTTTAGTCCTGGTTTAGTCCTGGTTTAGACCTGTTTTAGACCTGTTTTAGTCCTGGCTTAGTCTTGGTTTAGACCTGGTTTAGTTTTGGTTTAGTCCCGGTTTAGTCCTGGTTTAGACCTGGTTTAGTCCTGGTTTAGTGCTGGTTTAGACCCGGTTTAGATCTGGTTTAGTCTTGGCTTAGTCCTGGTTTAGACCTGGTTTAGTCCTGGCTTAGTCTTGGTTTAGACCTGGTTTAGTTTTGGTTAAGTCCTGGTTTAGTCCTGGTTTAGTCCTGGTTTAGACCCGGTTTAGATCTGGTTTAGTCTTGGCTTAGTCCTGGTTTAGACCTGGTTTAGTCCTAGTTTAGACCTGGTTTAGTCCTGGTTTAGTGCTGGTTTAGACGCGGTTTAGATCTGGTTTAGTCTTGGCTTAGTCCTGGTTTAGACCTGGTTTAGTCCTGGCTTAGTCTTGGTTTAGACCTGGTTTAGTTTTGGTTAAGTCCTGGTTTAGTCCTGGTTTAGTCCTGGTTTAGACCCGGTTTAGATCTGGTTTAGTCTTGGCTTAGTCCTGGTTTAGACCTGGTTTAGTCCTAGTTTAGACCTGGTTTAGTCCTGGTTTAGTGCTGGTTTAGACCCGGTTTAAATCTGGTTTAGTCTTGGCTTAGTCCTGGTTTAGACCTGGTTTGGTCCTGGCTTAGTCTTGGTTTAGACCTGGTTTAGTTTTGGTTAAGTCCTGGTTTAGTCCTGGTTTAGTCCCGGTTTAGTCCTGGTTTAGACCCGGTTTAGATCTGGTTTAGTCTTGGCTTAGTCCTGGTTTAGACCTCGTTTAGTCCTGGTTTAGTGCCGGGTTAGTCCCGGTTTAGTCCTGGTTTAGACCTTTTTTAGTCTTGGTTTAATCCTGGTTTAGTCCCAGTTGAATCCTGGTTTAGACCCGGTTTAGACCTGGTTTAGTCTTGGTTTAGTCCTGGTTTAGTTCTGGGTTAGTCCTGGTTTAGTTCTGGTTTAGTCCTGGCTAGGTCCTGGTTTAGTCCTGGTCTAGTCCTGGTTTAGTTCTGGTTTAGTCCTGGTTTAGTTCTGGTTTAGTCCTGGTTTAGTTCTGGTTTAGTCCTGGCTAGGTCCTGGTTTAGTCCTGGTCTAGTCCTGGTTTAGTTCTGGTTTAGTCCTGGTTTAGACCTGGTTTAGTCTTGGTTTAGTCCTGGTTTAGTTCTGGTTTAGTCCTGGTTTAGTTCTGGTTGAATTGCGTGTTGAGAGCCCTGTTTGTCTAAAGAGCAAACTTAAACTACAAAGCAACTAATGAGAGTTATATAAATGAAGTTATTACCTGATGGTTCTCAGTTTGTTTTATCATCACTGCACTTTGTCAGTGCGCACTGAGAGGGGCGGGGAGGAGGGACCGGGGCGGGGGGGAGCGGGACATTTTTAACAGATTCATGTAAGAGTCTGGTGAATGCACCGGGCCCGCGTCTCACCGCGTCTCACCGCGGCTCACCATGGGCAGTTCGGCTCTGGGCCACGCGTATTCCGCGCGTAAGCCGTCGGGGGGGACACGTTACGCACAGATGGAGACACCGGGATCGGAGTCGGTGCGTCTCAGAGGAGACGTGGCACCGGGACTGAGGCTCAGGACGTTCCCGGGGGACGGCGCGTCTGCTCCGGCCTATGCTCGGACCGTGCGCCCGGAGCAGGGGAGTTTTTTTTCTCGCTGAAAACGCGCGGAGCCTGCATAAACTAAGCCACACAGACCGATTTTCTGGGCACAAAAAAAAAAAAAAAAGAAAGAAGCGTGAGAAATGCCATGTGTGGCGTGTGAACAATAAAGCCGAAGCACGCACCACGCTGCGCAACAGGGGAACTCCCTTCCTGGTGCGTAACAGGGATCCTTTTCCTTGAAACCATCAAGAGGAACAGATTCAAGACAATCTCATCTACCACACCTAAAAGGAAACTTATAGTATAAACCAGAAAGTCATCAAGTACAAAGCTATAAGTGGGTTTATCTTTCAAATCTTCATCAAATCAGAAGAACTTAAGTCACAAATAATCATCTCTGACCTAATGACCTATCCTTTGACTCTGGTGTCATACTACATCTCAGCATAAGGAATGAACCACATGATTAAAGATGCTGAGAATGCACAGCTTCCTTCCAAGCCAATGTGCTCTCATTCAGGATGGAAACTCCTCATTCAACATGTGCGATGTACCACAGACAATGAAGGGTATATCAGAGTGAAAATTCAAAAGTCTACCTGCTGCACCTGAAACAGTATTCAGCACAGAGACTTATGTTAACTGCCTTTATTCACCAAAATCAGACAACTATGAGGCGGTCAATAGAAAATGGTATGAATATGATCAAATCCAATCAGTTGGAGAGGTGCCCAGGCCCAAACAGCTCCATGATAAAAGCATCCGGATTACAGAACCTCAAAAGTATAATCCCTTTTCATCACATCATGTTTGTTTGGAGAGTCAGTGAAATAGTGTCCTCTGCTGGGTACAAATAAAAGAGCGCCTAGAATGTTTTTAATTTTTTTTTTATTACATTGAAAATTTCTTATTTTATTTTGATCTTTTATTTCTAAGGAAATACATTTAGTATAAAAATGAATCCATACCCAATTCGTAGAAATTTAACATTATACTATTAATGCTGGGGCAGCAGTAGCTCAGTTGGTAGAGCGTTTGTCTAGTGATCCAGGGATTGGCGGTTCGAAGCTCTTGACGGGTTGACCGCGTGTGATCCCAGCTGCTGTTGTGTCCTTGGGCAAGACACTTAATCCCACCTTGCCTCCAGTGTCTGCGGACACTGGTAGCCCCCATGGCAGAAGATACATCAAGGCCTGTTGTGACGTGAGCCGTCCTCCTGTGGACCCACCACCCGCGGGAGGATTCATGGGGGCTGGTGCATTGTGTTCTGGGCAGCAGATCTGCTTGGACCGCTGCCCCTGCGACCCAGAAAATGGAAAAGCGGAAGAAGAAGAATGAATGAACTATTAAAGCTACCATCTCCTGTTGCATTCTGACACTTCAACATTAGATGCTATCTACATTACTTCTTAGGTAATGGTAGCCTTAAAGAAAAATATTGCTTCACATTATTAAAAATAAAGTAAGCAATAAGCTACAATTTCAGCAAAATCATAGACACATTTACGCACAACAGTTTATTAAAAACGATATCAGAGACATTTGACAAAAATTTGTATATTTATAATACATATTTTGAGTTAAAAAAAAATAAAAATTTTGATGGATAAATTCATTTGAAAAATACATATTGAACATAGAACAAAATATCTAATTCAGTCTAATTTTCAGCTTTGTCCTGTAATTTCCTCTTCCATTTCTTCCCCTGTCAGTTTATGTGGATTAGAGTAATTCTTCTTGACCGGCGACTGGTTATCTCTTGATTGACTTGGAGACCGTTGATATCTAAATGTTTCGATTTCACTGTTTTTCCTCTTTGTGGGCGCTCTTAAAAGGTTCCCTGGTAATATCCCTCCTCCCTCTTCAACTAACCCATCAAAGACTGCTCCAAGACTTTGGCGTATGCGGACACAGAAATTCGGACAACTAAAAGCGTACAAAATTGGGTTCAAAACGGGATTTAAAAAGGCAAAAGTTGTAGCTAGAGGTAGGCCAGCTTGAACAAAGTCTGATTTGTCTCTCCAATACTCTGCAATTACTTCGATAATGCAGAAGATGTGATATGGGGACCAGCAAAGTACAAAAGCTGAAATGACAAACGTGACCATTTTAGTGAAGCTTTGGGAGAGCTGATTTTGATTGGTGGTAGGAGAGGTAGGAGAGGTAATTGGTGTCAAAGAGGCTGATTGAACAGACCTAAACGGCTTTAGAAATATGGAAGCAGTTGGTGATGGTGTCTCATTGCTTTGAACAATCAATGTAGTGGCAAGCCTGCTTGCACTTTCCCTCCGTCGCAGTCTTCTTTTCCTCAGAGTTACCGCTATATGGATGTAACTTCCAGCAATGACCACCAAGGGGATGAGGAAAGCGAGTAGCGTTTTTGAAAAGGCCGTGGCTTCTTGTGTTATCCTACAGTGCCTTTCTAACATATCTGGGGAACTAACATACATGGCGAAATTGTGATAGCACAATTTTCTCTTGTCCTTTTTCTGAGTAATGGAGCGAAAAATAAAGTATGGAAAAGTGTTGATTACAGCCCACAACCAGCCTAAAAGACAAACTTTCCATGCGCCGTTTACTGAGCGGTGATTCTGACACCACACTGGTTTAGCCACTAATAGGCAGCGATCCAGAGAAATCACAGCCAACAGAAAAGCGGATACAAACATGTTTAGAAAGAAAATTGAAGCTTGGATTTTACAAAGTGGTTGTCCTAGCTCCCAACTGTGATTTGAGGAAAGATAATAGGTAAAAAGTGGCAGTGTCAGAGTTGTGAGAAAATCCGAAATGGCCAAGTTGAGGACCCACACGGAGGCGACGGTGTGACATTGTAGACGAAAGCCCACCACCCAAATGATGAGTGCATTCTCTAGGATCCCCAGACAGGAGACCATGCCATGGATGCACACCAGCACTATGTTAGCCTTTGTATTGTTGTTGACACTGTGGTCTATCATAAGCTGGAGCAGGGGGCAGACCTCCCCTGTGGCCCCGGTGCTGTTGGACATTTGGGAATCTGAAAGACAGGACAAAAATAGTTAACCCTAACCCTAATAAATTGGTGCCATAACATTCAGCAGGCCTATAGTGTGAAGCAGGTTGTTTAATCTGATGTTGAAAAATACGTGAAGGAAGGGTCAAAGTTTAATTAAGTTGGGCAGGGTCAAATGAGTCAAAACTCAAATCTCAATTTACACAAGATGAAAGAAGTAGCAAAAGGAGAAATTCAATTTGTCAAATGAACAAAAGTTTATTTGGTCGAATACATTTCACAGCTCATCCAAGCTGCTTCTTCAGTTCTGGCTAGAGTGCTGGTGGACACTGCCTATATTTGCCTGAAGGGAGGAGCTAACTTCAATGAAATTACTATGAAACTATCACACCTATTTGTTTACAGTTTCTGTTAGTTAGGTAAGCATAACTAACATGCAGTGGGAGTGGAGTTTGGGAGCATAGCCACCCATAATGGGTGTTTTCACACCTCTGGACCTGACCTGGCTAGTACTATTGTTTTCCTTGTTTGTTTTGATTTAGGTTTGAGGATAGTGTTATAAATGGGAGACAAATGATGTCTGAGACCTCCGTTTCTGTTCAAGGAAGGATTCTCTTTCTTGACAAAAATAGCCTCTTTAATTTCTCCTTTTGGCATGGATTCTACCTGAATGACTGAGGGATTCTACACACAATAAAAAAAAATACATTTTCTTATTTTAATAACAAATATATGAATAGGCATTTAATTATCAAAATTTTGTTTAAAAACAAATCAACAAATTCGGTTATTTAAATGAAAACTAAAATCATAATATCAATGTAACGGTCAACGGTCCTTGGTTAGCTCAACTGGTAAGTCACTGACTTTCCCCCTGGGGGTTGTGGGTTCAAATCCCCCCCGGCGATGAGCTAGCCAGTGTGGGTCCTTAGGCAAGACCCTTCACGGTACTGCCCCTGGGTGCTGAAAAAGATGGCTGCTCACTACTCCTGAAAAGGATGGGTCAAATGCAGAAGTCAAATTTCTCCTGTGTGTCATTGTGTGTGAGACCAATAAAGGCTTAATCTAAATGGCTGACAGGAATGAATGAGCAATTACCATTCAACAGTTCACTAATTTGAAATACCGCATTTTTTTAGAGCCCAAGCCAATATCTCACTAATGCAGTCCTTCTAATTTTTGGGACATCATTCATGGCAGAACATTATAGTATAATAGAGACTGTGGTGAACATTTATTTTCCACAAAGGAATTTATTGTAACTGTACTGGCAATGCTGACTTGCCATAACTTGCAAACAAAGACAGATATTATTTTCATACCATCATTGTATTGTTAAACAACAAACATTGTTTTAGCTACTTTGAAGGCTTTCCTACAAGTCAGCTAAATAGACATATAATTGACAGTTATTATGCGTTTCCTTCAATGAATATGATTCACCATTGCAATGTTTTTCCAACCAACGTCTAATATCAAAGACTGGACTCAACTTGCCTTAACTTGGTAATAAACATATATCACTTGGCTTAAATTATATAGCCCGGCAGTAATACTATTAGGAAACGAAAGGCAGAGCCACCCCCGCTAAAATAAAACTGAGAAACCAAAACACAAACACAGGAATGCACTTTTCAGTTTTGCCTCAAGATAAACACGTCAGTGCCTGTTTCAGTAATGGTGCAACTGCATACCAGATCTTAACTTATATGGCTCAATGAGTCTGTGAAAAAATGAGAAGATAAAATCACAGTCAGTGCCAGGAGTGTAACTCTCAAGTGTAATTGTGGCTGATGCCTAACATGCAGAGCCATTAAGCTATACATGAATGCTTTAATAGCAATAGAATCGCAACATTCCAAATTTTTTTCATTTTGGCTACTCTTTATCCAGATTTAAGAGTTGGCCCTGGCATATTTGTGTTACATTTTGTTTGAAAAGCGCTTTATAAATAATGTTTGATTGATTGCTTGATTGATTGATAGGGAGGATGACATTGATGATCTAAAATCTAACCAGATATTTTATTTGGACATCCTGAATATCCTGCAACATTTAGACATGTCTTCTAGTTCAAGTATTGAAAAAACATGAAAGGATGGGAAGAATAACAACAAAGCATTTCAGTCTTGTTTGGAAGATTTCACTGCATGTTTAAAGCTCTATTCATTTAAATCATTAGTATTTTTATTTATATTTTCTAGTGACTATTTATTTATTTATTATAATTGTTATATGGTTTAATATAATCTAATATTTAATAAGGTAAATATAATAAAATGAGATCAGTCTAACATCTTGTCTCCACACACACACTTACATGCATACACTACAAAAATCCACATTGTAAATACAGTGGTACCTCACCTTACGAAATTAATTCATTCCAGAAGTGGTTTCGTAATGTGAATTTTTCGTAAGTTGAGTAGCTATTTCAATGGAAAAAGCCTGATTCGTTCCAAGGCCCCGTTCCAAGTTTTTTTTTTTATAGTGTAACTTTTTTTTTTATAGTGTACAACTGCTCTGCGTCCTGATTGGCTAAGAGACTGTAGACTAGGGTGACCATTCGTCCGGATTTCGTCCAGACAGTCCGGTTTTAGAGCTGTCTGTCCGGCCGTCTGTCACGTGTCCTCCTTTTTTACATTTTGTCCTCCTTTCGGACCCTCGTCGCCCACCGTTGCATAAATCGTCATAAATCCCCACCCATTATTTACACTTGCTAGTAGCAAATATTCTTATTATTTTTTAACATATCCTAGATGAGATCTATGGTTATGCGGTGGCACAGAGTGAGACTCCACACAGAAACATCAACGCGTGCGGCATGACATGCTATTGGTTAAATACACGGAAGCAGCGCAAAGCGCGAGTACAGAGAGGAGACAAGAAGAGCGCTATAATGAGCGCTATAAGAACGCTATAATGTTTGGCGAGTATGTCTGGGTCTGGAAATACTATAAAGTTGATGACAACAACATTGACATGGCAAACGGTGGGATATGTAAACTTGGGATTGCAAGGGGTGGAAAGGAAAGGGCTATATTTAACACAACAAACCGATACGGCACCTCAAAAACAAACACCCGACACAATACAGCGAGTTACAGGCAACCCAGCCAAAGACGAGTCAGCTCACGCTGCAGGAGAGTTTGAAAAGGAGACAAAAAAATGCCCCTTGACAGCGCGAAGGCCCAGGAGAACACAGCCAGGAGCACAAATGATCGCAATGAGTGACTTACCATTCGCCTTTGTAGAGAACCCTGGATTTCTTATGCTTATGGAGCACGTTGGACCTCGTTAATAATAATAATAATAATAATAATAATAATAATAATAATAATAATAATAATAATAATAATAATAATAATAATAATAATAATAATAATAATAATAATAATAAGCCCCGCGCCGGGTCATGCTGCGCTATCACACACGTGTTTGCGCGCAGTCTTCTCCCCCCTCCCCCTTCCTCCCACACTTCACTATTAATACATTTTTTTGAAAATCTATGAAAGTTTGAGTGTTTAAACAAGAGACAAATGTGAGAAAAGTTTAAATCCAGTCTGAGAAAAGCGTATAATGTGTGTGGCTGAGCGCGCATTATTTGAATTTTTGAGATTTCGCGTTTTGTAACTTGAATTTTCTTTCGTATCTAGAGACCAAAATTTAACGTGAAGGCGTTTCGTGACTTGGAATTTTCATTTGTTGGGTCTTTCGTAAGGTGAGGTACCACTGTAGAATAGGCACCTTAATAATAGGCACCTTATTATGCACACTGAGAAGCACCTTTTACTGTATGCTATATCTTTATGTCTGGGACTGCGGATGGAAATTAGCACTGTGCTAAATCCGGCATATTTACGTCGGTTTGTGTGATTTTATACAAATTGTGCGTTCATTAATATGCATTGTCCATTCCAAATAAACAAATAAATAAAAAATATATGAAAACAGTGACTCAGTATTCCCATTGCAATGATCTCACTGCTTGAATTTAATCGCCAAAATATCTAATGATCCACAAAAACAAATTTTTTAATTAAAAAAAAAAAAATTCAATTCAGGCAAATCCCAATGAAAATGATTGTAAGTTAATGGCTAGCGAGTTTATAGTGGTGAAACCATAATATTAATTTCATTTACTGTTTATTAGTAAAAGCATATCTATGTACAATTATGACTTTGCGAAAGAAAAGTTGTTTTGAATTGAATCAGTTTTGGTGATTTTGACCCTGCAGTACTCCATTATCTGAACATGTCTTAACTAGTTGATAGTAAATATCATTGAATTCCAAATATGTCACTGTAAACAACATGAAACAACATGTCTGCCCCAAAGCCATAATCAAACCCACGTTCAACAAAGGTAACAGTATAGTATTCAAGTGAATGTGTAAAGGTAAATTAAGGTAAGACTGACCTTAAAACTTGGCAGCACACACGTATGAAGAGAACGTAGTGTTTCAAATTCTTGTCTTGTTTAAGCCTGTGTTGTTCACTCAGACTCACTGTAGCTGCAGAGAACAGTCACCTCCTATTGCCCCTCCTTTCACTGTGCATAACAGAGCGTGTGAACAAACTAGGCAGAATGGCAATGCAAAACAAGATCCACAGTAATAAATAACACAATTAGTGTTAACCTGACTGAATCAGTCAGTTTAGTGCTGTCAATCGATTAAAATATTTAATCATGATTAATCTCATGAATGTCATAGTTAACTTGTGAGTAATTGCAAATTAATTGCACATTTTTGTCCCTTAAATCATAATTTTAATACTCTTATCTTATCAACATAGAAAAGTGGATAGGCGCTGCTTTGTGGAAATGTGTTTTTATTGCAAACTATAACAATTGTCAGTGAGACACTTCACTTTGTGTTCGATGTTCCACTCTCATATTCCACTTTCATGAAGTGCTCTGCATCAGTGTGAGTGAAGTGCTTCTCTTCTGTCTTCACATCAAAGAGACTGGAGTTCCCACTGTGGGTGAAATAATGTGCTGTGACCCTGAGGTAGTTCTCATTACTGAGGGACCTGCTGTAATCTCCAGTTAGCGCCACTGTGTTTGTCTGCCCCAACGCCTGCTGGACTTTTGGGTCATGCCGAGCTCAGTTGTCTGGGGTTCTGTGGCTCACGCTCGCACCTGTGCGGTTTGGCCGTGGCCAATGGCATCATTGTACGGCGCTGTTCGTTTGCATGTCGCATGGCGAAGCTGGAGCTTTTGGCAGAGAGAATGGAGGGTCCAGTGGCATGGGGTGTCTATTGAGTGGTGGGACCAATGTGGATCCTGCTGTGGTGCTCCTCTATGGGTTTGTGGATGTGGTGGGTGAGCATGGAGTCGCCAGATGTGTTGGAGCGGACATTGTTTCGTGTTTTCCTTGTGTAGGTGGCATCGGCGCGCACGCAGGGCTTGTGTGGTAAAGTCGTGCGTGTGCGCATGCATGGGTGACCATGCCGTGCTTTGGCCCACCTCCTCCAGCCACTACTACTCAGTTTCATACAAATTGTTTTCCTTCCTGTTTACAGCCAGATCCTGTAGTTTTTCTAATGTTACTAGCAGTGGCCACAGCTTATTTAAAAAAAAAAATCATTCACTAGGTCACAAAGAGCGTTCTTGCGATAAAAATTTAACAGTGTTCAAATTGTTTTGTGTTAATGTGTTAATAGTGGAATATTTTTGACAGCACTTATGTATACACGTCTGTCTGACACAGGGTAACTCTCCTGAAGAGATAGCAGTATTGTAAGATAATTTTTCCAGCTGAGATATTAGCTAAAAATTTGACATGATACTGGAAAAATCCTACCTTTCATTCAAAGTTAAAACCAGTCAGCATGTATTTGTCTGCCTTGTCAGTGCCCCTCATCACTTCAACTCTGAGGCGTTCTTTTTGGGGAGGAGTTTGATCACTCAGGGAGTTGCAGACATAAAAGCGAACATTCGAAAGGTGAACTTCCAGGCAGCCAGGGAGACTTTGAGCAAGATCCTTCACACTCTACAGGTGAGAGAAACAAGGCTAACCAAACTGTATGTACAATGCTTTGTAATATAAATTAATATGAATCAAGATACACTTATAGCAAAAAGTGTGCAAGTGTGTTGCCTCTCCTTTCATTGTGCATGACTGTATCATGATGTACATGATGTGTGAACAATCTAGGCAGAATGGCAATGCAGATAAAACAAGATAGACAGTAATAAATTACACAATTAGTGCTAAACTGACTTCTGGTCTGATTAATAACAAGTCATAAAGGGATCATATCAATATATTTAGTAACTATTAAATAAATAAGGTAGTGTAGTGTGTACTATTGTTTACAAAAGCTGAGATGCAATGGGCTTCCTATGAGTATAGAGTCCTGTTTTTGTGCTTGTGGGAAAGACACCATGAACATTAATATAACTGTCAGTCTATCCCAGAATACATCATAAACATTAATATAACTGTCAGTCCATCCCAGTCACTAAATACATAGGTTTCTACCAGTCATTGTAAATTGAGATTGTGAATGAATAATACATATTATTGCAATATGGTTAGGAAAAGGATTGTGTGAGCAGGTTTGTCAGATTTTAGTGACAAAACCAGCCCAATAGGGTCTGCCCAAATGCAAAACATGCGGGCTTGTGCTCTTTACGAGACAGATTTTCATATACATTTTGCAAAGAAAGCCCACAGATCTTTCCAATGGCATTATTCTCCTAGTGCCCCTAATGGAGAACTATTGACTTGACATGACTCTAGGTATGAACAATAAATAAATCACACACTCAAAAAAAGAAAAGAAATGTAGTAGAAATTACAGTTAAAGGTGATTAATTTCAATAATATTACATACATAATTTTGTTTACTGCAGTATAGATTTTCTTTCTTGCTATAAAAAATTAGTAATTTAAATGATATGCTATCATGTTCACTTTTATCCAATTTGAATCTGAAACACACTTCTAGAAAATACTGAAAATACTTCTACTTGCAATAACTAGTCTTTTTCCTTTCTGGAAGTTACCACAGCAGATTGTCTGCATAAGCCATTTGTTTTAGATTTTATTGAGATGTAACAATTTTCCTATATACATTGTTCCTCAGAAAATGACAAATGATCTTTTAATGGCCATCTTATCTCTCTGCCTCCAGATTAACCATGATTTCTCTGCTGGGCCTCGCTGTATTGGCAGTAACTCTGACAGGACCAGCCCTGGCCTTTGTCTCAATTAGCAGTGGCTCCACTCACGTCTCTATTACTTCAACAGCTATATTACAGAAAGTTAAGGAGACATGTGAAGCGGTGGCGGACAAGAACGGTTATGAGTTCAAATCTACGGTAATTTATACAATTTATATATTCTGAAGTACATCATGAAGTTGACCATAGTAACAAAGGTTTTGAGGGTCTGGTATATATACTCAACAAAAATATAAATGCAACACTTTTGTTTTTGCTCCCATTTTTCCTGAGATGGACCCAAAGATCCAAAATTCACTCCAGATACACAACACTACCATTTCTCTCAAACATTGTTCACAAATCTGTCCAAATGTGTGACAGCGAACACCTCTGCCCCGCCGAGACAATCCACCCCACCTCACAGGTGCACCACATCAAGATGCCGACCCGACATCATGACCAGTGCACAGGTGCGCCCCAGACTGCCCACAATAAAAGGCCACCCCGAAATGTGCATTTTTTTTTTTGCTTTATTGGGGGTCTGGGGACTTAGAACCAGTCAGTATCTGGTGTGACCACCATTTACCTCATGCAGTGCAACACATCTTCTTCACATAGAGTTTATCAGATTGTCAATTGTGGCCTGTGGAATGTTGGTCCACTCCTCTTCAAAGGCTGTTATGGACGAAGAACACAGGTGCATTTTATTGATGGCATTTTGAATGCACAGAGATACAGTGATGAGATCCTGAGGCCCATTGTTGTGCCATACATCCATGAACATCACCTCATGTTTCAGCAAGATAATGCACGGCCCCATGCTGCAAGGATCTGTACACAATTCTTGGAAGCTGAAAATGTCCCAGTTCTTGCATGGCCAGCATACTCACCGGACATGTCACCCATTGAGCATGTTTGGGATGTGCTTGACCGGCGTATACGACAGCGTGTACCAGCTCCCACTAATATCGAGCAACTTCGCACAGCCATTGAAGAGGAGTGGACCAACATTCCACAGGCCACAATTGACAATCTGATAAACTCTATGCGAAGAAGATGTGTTGCACTGCATGAGGCAAATGGTGGTCTCACCAGATACTGACTGGTTCTGAGTCCCCAGACCCCCAATAAACCAAAAAAAAATGCACATTTCAGGGTGGCCTTTTATTGTGGGCAGTCTGGGGCGCACCTGTGCACTGGTCATGATGTCGGATCGGCATCTTGATGTGGCGCACCTGTGAGGTGGGGTGGATTGTCTCGGCGGGGCAGAGGTGCTCGCTGTCACACATTTGGACAGATTTGTGAACAATGTTTGAGAGAAATGGTAGTGTTGTGTATCTGGAGTGAATTTTGGATCTTTGGGTCCATCTCAGGAAAAATGGGAGCAAAAACAAAAGTGTTGCGTTTATATTTTTGTTGAGTATATATATATATATATATATATATATATATATATATATATATATATATATATATATATATGTTTGACACAGGGTAACTCTCCTGAAGAGATAGTTCAGGCCTGTCTGGGTCCCACTGCCACAGGTGATGTGTCTGGGGCGAAGTTTCACTCAGCTCTCCAGGAAATCTGCATGCAGAATGCATTAGTTGACAGAGACTTTGTCAATAGGTGAGTTCATTATTTTCATCTTATTCACATAGATTGTGTAAAAATGCACCAACACCACTTTCTATTTGTTATTAATCCAAACTATTGCAATGTCAGTAGCATTATTGTAAGATAATTTTACAGCTGAGATGTTAGCTAAAAATTTGACATGATACTGGAAAAATCCTTCTTTCAAAATCTTTCATTCAAAGTTACAACCAGTCAGCATGTATTTGTCTACCTTGTCAGTGCCCCTCATCACTTCAACTCTGAGGCGTTCCTTAAGGGGAGGAGTCTGATCACCCAGGGAGTAGCGGCCATAAAAGCGAACGTTCGAAATGATAACTTCCAGGCAGCCAGGGAGACTTTGGGCAAGATCCTTCACACTCTACAGGTGAGAGAAACAAGGCTAACCAAACTGTATGTAATATAAATTAAATGAATCAAGATACATAGCAAAAAGGGTTGACTAAACAAATGCGCAAAAACATTCAACATAATCTGGTGTCTAATGTCTGTATATTACTAAAACACACCCAAAGTTACTCATAATAAAAAAATCATTCTGTGCATTCTGTTCATTCATTAAAATAGGCCAATAATAAAATAGTTGGGTGCCCTAATTTATATATAATTAATGCAAGATTTTGCAAAATTATTTAACAATGATTAATTATTTTAAAAATATGTATAAATTTAAAATGAAATGAAAATGCTTCCACCCAGTGTTCATGATCTTTATATGTATGCTTCCTCTGCTGTGCGTTAGGGCAGCTCCAAAAGGTGTAATCTTGACCATGTTGTTTTGACATAATGGAGCTTAGATTTACATATCGGCTGTTGTAAATAATTTTTTTGTAAATAAACAGGGAACATACAGTAGGCCCACAGACTAGGGGTAATTTATGCGTGCGCATACGGTGTGTGGTCGCATACGGTCATATGCTCTAAACATCTCCAGAAGTTCTCTGACGACTCAGCCATTGTGGGCTGTGTGTCTGAGGAGAACGAGCTGGAGTACCGCTCGGTCATCAGTGACTTTATGGACTGGTGTGGGCGCAACCACCTGAGCCTTAACACCAGTAAGACAAAGGAGATGGTGATCAACTTCAGGAGAAAACCACTAACCCACTCACTGGGGCAGGGCATAGAGACTGAACAGTTTCAAGTACCTGGGTGTTCACCTCAACAATAAACTGGACTGGTCCCACAACACCGACGCCCTGTACAAGAAGGGCCAAAGTCACCTCCACCTCCTGAGGAGACTGAAGTCCTTTGGAGTGTCCAGACCTCTGCTCAAGACTTTTTACGACTCTGTGGTGGCCTCTGCTCTCCTCTACGCTGTCATCTGCTGGGCGCCGAGCAGCACAGAACGGGACAGGAAAAGACTTAATAAGCTGGTCAGGAGGGCCAGCTCTGTCCTGGGCTGTCATCTGAACTCTGTAGAAAAGGTGGCTGAGAGGAGGGTGCTGGCCAAACTTACGTCCATCATGGACGACACCTCTCACCCTCTGCACCGGACTGTAGAGGAGCTGAGCAGCTCCTTCAGCAGCCGACTGAGGCACCCCCAGTGCAAGAAGGAGCGCTACCTCAGATCCTTCATCCCCACCGCCATCAGACTGTATAAATCCACTGTATAGTCCAGACTTGCAATATTTTTTCTATACTTCCTTATTTACTTATTTTTTATTATTATTACTATTTGTCTGCATGCACTTTCTGTTCAAACTTTCTTTTGCACTAAACTGCCTGGCACTAGGGCTAAGTGTGGCTAAGTGAATTTCTCCTGTGTGAGATCAATAAAGTCTTCTTATCTTAAACACATCTTTGTGCTTTGTCTACCACTGCTCACAAGATATGGACCAAAGAATGATTCATTTGAGTTTTTTTCATATATTTATTAATTGATCTAATGACTAATGACATGTGTGTTACTATGGATATCAAGGACTTCTACAGCCACAGTAACTGGGTGGAGCTGGGTCACAAAGAGCCATACCTCAATCTCATTCGTCCAGATCTTCCTATCGAAAACATAGCAGGTGAATACTTTTTCACTTCTATTCTTTTCATGGGTTAGCTCACCATCACCCACCTCCAAATATGGAGTGACAACAGCGTAGCACTTTGAAAGGCTTTATCAGGCTTTATCTAGCTTTTAAGTGTCAAGCACTATTAATATTACATTATTTTACTATTATAACATTTATCATTTCATTCTAATTAATGGGTGACCAGTGAAGCTTCTTTGTTTGACATGCATCACAGAAAAGAAAAAAAAATTGATCTGATTGCATGTGTATGTTTGGGCCTAGTTCAAGGTAACTGAGGGAGTGGAGACCAGACTGACCCTCTGCATATAAAATACAGATAGATATCATTCTGGGCATGCAAACTACAACTACTACAGGAAAAAATATAATTGACAATATAATTTTGTCAAAATACATGTAGTATTAAATAAAAGAAAAACTACACATTAAGACATTCCTCTTAACAATTCTAACTCTAACTGTTGTTGCTGTAGATTTGAACACTCCCACCTGCAAAGACTGTGCCAGTGGAACTTGTCGCAATCAACTCCTTCCTGACATCCTGCAGAATCTGAAGCTGACATCCGGATACATGGAAATCTCCTCAGATAAAAAACCCTTAGGTATAACTGAAAAACAAATATCATAGCTTGAAATTAACATTGAGAGCAAAATGTCCTAAAAAAAAGATAATATTTCTTTTGACTGGGTCTCATGGTTTGCCAAAGTGAATCAAATACAAATGACCCAACAGTCACCATGACATTCTGTATTGTACGTTTGGTCTTGCAATTAGTATATGTATAGTTTACAGTTATCATGGGAGTTCTTAGATAAAAAATAAAGCATATAGCAAATAAATAAATAAATAAATAAATAAAATGTCTCCACTGTGCAGGTAAATGCAGTCATGGTGGACCATCTGACCGAACCAGCAGCATAGTTCCTCGTGGGGGCATTCACAAAGACTATCGGCGCCCAGACAACCATGAAAACCATGATGCAGCGGTGAAGGTTGCCACAGAGGCAACACTGCAGCTGCTGGAGGACATCCGCCAGGCCGCAGGTGACGACGACTTCCTCAGGTTAATCTCATATATTCATGTTAACAATATACACTCCACCCAAAAATACAATTTGATAATTATCCTCTTGCATCAGATTAAAGTGATGTTTGCTTCTTTTCATTGCAGGATGTTGGGCATTGCTCGCTCCTCTGTTGTGTGCTTTGTCGTTGACACAACTGGTAGCATGTCAGATGATATTGAAGAAGCCCAGAAGATGGTATATCAAATCATTGACGGTAAAAAGGGAACACAGGATGAACCATCTGAATATATTTTGGTGCCTTTCAATGACCCTGGTATGAAATTTCATATATGTTGATAGTTAGGTGAAATAAATTAGTGATGTGATTTAACTTGAATCATTTACCCTTTTGCTGACTTCACACATAGCGGTTGGACCTGTTACCAAAACAGCAGATCCTGAGATCATGAAAAAGGAAATTTCAAAGCTTAGAGCAACGGGAGGTGGTGATGAGCCTGAGATGTGCTACACTGGTATTCAGGTACTTAAAATTTAATCATTTATCTTTCATTATTGCTGTAAATGTATCTAATAAATTGATCGTTTTGCAGCTGGCCCTGACAACTGCCCCTTCCTACTCAAACATCTATGTTTTCACTGATGCTACAGCCAAAGACTCCTCCCTCAAAGACACACTTATTGTTCTCATCAGAAGAACCAAGTCAACGGTAAAATTAGCAACGCATCGGACAAATAAATCTTAAACATACAGTACCGGTTACCAGTACCAGTCAGTGCTACCTCAAACCCTCCATCTTACCCCTCTGCCGTTTTAGTCCAGGATGAGAACAGGCTTTTAAAGAGTGTAGTTGCCAAACTGAACCTCTGTCACTGGTAGCTATGGCTGATGCACCTACGATGGCTATTGTGTCTATTGGCTATTACCATTCTTCACATAAGTCCGTGGGTCTTGGGTGTCTTGGATGTAGATAAAAGTCACTTTATTTTATTTATATTTAAGAACGCAAACAAACAAACAAACTGCAACTTAAATGTAGTGATCACAAACCATTGGCCCAGATGCACACTGAAATGCATCATCAGGAGGCACACCTTTATATCTGGCCTGACCCCCACTGGCACCTAGAAGCTGACCAAATATAATAGTTTTACTCAAACAAAAAGACTGAATCCCCCCAAAGCCCCTGGCCCAAATGGTATCTCACCTTCCACTAACTAACATCCTTGCAGACATGTTTAAGACCTCCCTGTAGTCATGTTATGTCCCAGCCAGTTTCGAGTAATCCATCACTGGCAACAACCTAAAGCTCAACGCTCAGAAGACAGTGGAGAGGATTGTGAGCAGGTGAGCAGCAGATTCATGCCACTGGAGAAACTTGTCAGGAGCAGTGGCAGCCCACAGTGCAGTGCCAGTGTTATGTTATGCTATAAGGCCATGTGCACATACAAAGCCTCAAATCGCGCGAATTAGACGTGATTTTATGTGTTTATGTAAAGAAAAGCAACTAGGAGCACATCAACATTTCTGAGCCTTTGCCTCGCAGCTGTAAACCTCACTGCACTCACTTGGCCTAAAACCGAACCCTGATGAAAAGAGGCTAATGAAGCTGGCTCAAAGTTTGACGTTTGCTTGAAATTCGGGGTTTAGCTTTCCCGCATTAAGACCAAAAAAAAAAAGCATTTCGCCACTTATTCAAAAACAGTTGGGTGTAGTAGTTAACAATAAATGTGTCTACTTACTACAGGTCACAATTTGGTCCTAGGTCATATTTCTGTGAAGTGGGACACTGCTTTAGTTGCGTGTCAACCAGCCTCTACATAAGGTTAACATGAGAATCGCTTGTGCAATTCACGCGTGACGCATCCGATGTAAACGTACCTTTAGGAGAGAGTGCAATAGACTCATCCACCGTGCCACCATCTGAGACTTGGACTATAACAGGACCAAACCATGCATCTGGACAAAACTGAGCTAACCAGTGTGAGTTTACCCTCACACTGTGTGTGAACGTTCACAGGTCAACTTCTTCATGACAGGCGGCTTTAAGAGACGACGTCGCTCGACTGGAGGAGGCGCATTTAAAGACTTCAAAGACCTGGCTCTAGCTTCAGGAGGACAGGCCATTCAAGTGGCCAAGAATCAGCTGTCACAGGCCACTGATATCATCCTGGATACATCCACATCTGCTCTGGTACTATAGCAAAAAAAGAAACACAAAGATAAATTTGAATTTACTGGCATGGCATGGCATTTACTGGCATGGCATGGCAACTAAAATCCTCTTCATGTTTAAATTATGCTAATAACTTTGAACAAATGATAATAAACAATATGTAATAATTTTTGCATTAACATGTAAATATATCCTATTATATGTTTTTTTTTCTCAGGTGACAATTCTCCAACAAGACAGGAAGCCTGGAAACCCAGCCACGTTCTCATTCAGTTTGGATGCTTCCCTGAAAAACATCACCATCTACATTACTGGGACATCTCTTAGTTTTACACTGACAAATCCTGCTGGTAAAAAGGACACAGTTTACAAAGGACACAAAGACACAGTTTATAAGTTACCTTCAATATATTACCCATTTTTTGTATTTTAGGTGTGACCCAAAGTAGCAGCCAAACCACTGGTGCCCTGGCAACCATTAAACAAGTTGGAAACCTTTGGCGCTGTAGTTTAAATGCTGATAGAGCTACAGGAACTTGGCAGATCAACATCGCATCCAGCGACCGATATACTGTCAAAATCACAGGTAACCTGACCATAGTGAGGGCATGGTAATAGTGAGTGATTAGCACTTGCTAGCCACAACAAGAAGGCCATGGGGCAGATAGTGTTTTTTGTATAGTCCATGTGGTTCTGTCATCCTATACAAAATAGTCCTTATTTTGAAGTTATCATGGCTCAAAGTCTAGATGGGTCCCAGGGTGCTGCAGTCACCCACTGTTTTTTGTTTACAGGGGGTCCTCGGGTTACGACGGTCTCGGGTTACGACGTTTCGTGGTTACGAACGCGCCCCGATTAAAAAAAATATGTATATATTACGCGTCATTCCGTTTTACGCGGTTTAGCGTGGTAAGAGATGTAAACAAACGCGAACGGCGCGCGGCGCACGGCGGAAGAATACGCTCTGTTGTGGTTGTAGGGAGAAGAAGACAGCCTCATGTGCGTGTCCAATGTGGGCGGAAGTACCTGATGTGGGCTCTGATCTGCTCCTATGAAAGCGGCAGTGATAACCAAGCAGCGTAGTGGTCTAATTATTGACATGGAAAGGTTATTGGTGCTTTGGTTGGAAGATCAAAGGCAAAATCCGGTTTACGACGAAATTCGGGTTACGACGCGTCTTAAGAACGGATCAACGTCGTAACCCGAGGACCCCCTGTATTAATTTTGGATAACCATTAAGAAGAAGTGACTTTATTGATCTCACACAGGAGAAATTCTTCTCTGCTTTTAACCCATCCTGTTATTAGTTGCAGTGGGCAGCACATGACTGTGCCCAGGGACCATCTCCATGATCTTCTTGCTTCGGTCAGGACCTAAGCTGGAGGATTTTACCTATAGTAAAAATGTTTTGGGTTGATGGGGGAAACCAGAGTGCCCGGAGGAAACCCACCTAGGGGAGAACATGCAAACTCCACACAGAAAGGTTCAGGCGACCCGGGGATCGAACCCAGACCATGCATGCAAACACACAGAACACACACAGAAAGGCCTGGGCAACCTGGGGATCGAACCCAGAACCTTCTTGCTGTGAAGCATGAGTGCTAGCCACTCAGCTACCGTGCCGCCACTAACTGTCACCAAATTACAGATACTGTGTTCCTGTCCCAAAAGCAGTGAACAACTGGTCAAATGCATAGGACAAATTTAACAATAGACAATAAAGTATACCTTACATACTTATTTTCAGCAAATGTAGCTCACACTGGAAGACTGTTCCGTCACAAGGTCACCAGCTTCAAGCACAAGCTTCGTCACCACTCCCTTGTTTGTGTCTCGTCTCCTCTTTCTCATCACCACCCATCACCTGCCCAAACCAACCCAGCTCTTATCTACCAATCACAGCTCTGCAGGCATTTTACTAGGAGCTGCCACTAATCTCCTTCTCTCTTTCGGGATACATTGCTTTCCACCCCCAGTGTCTAGGCTCAGGATAGACAGAAATTCCATTTTACATCCAGAACACTCATCTCCCTCAGAAGCCTTGCTGTCTACTGATTCTATTAACAAATCAAAGTTATTAGTTATCAAATGTTCGGTGTCTTATCTGCACAGTATATCTGTATAACTGTCAATGAGATCTTTGAGATTTCTGTCTGTTGCCAGGTCAGAGTACCATTGGATTCATCTACGACTTTGTAGAAAAATTTGAAGGCCCTCACCCAGGCTATGCTGTACTAACAGGACGCCCACAAGAAGGTAATATCAGATGATAAAGCAAAATTCAACATCTTTGACAATCTTAATGATACACAGACAAATCATTTACTTTACATTCTTTAGGTCAGTTTGCCAACCTGATGGTGCCTGTAATGGGTAGAAAAGGCCCCAGTTCTCTGAAAATAACAGAAGTCAGTCTAATCTCAATATCCAGCTCTGGCTCTACCAATGCTACAATCTCTGACATGGGGAATGGAGGGATCCTGGCTAGTGTCCCACTCGTGCCCGAAGGAGAGTTTGTGGTGCTTGTGAAAGGAATAGATACAGTTTCAAACACAGAGTTTCAGCGACAGTCCACCACTCAGATGTCGGTCTCTAAAGTCAACATCCAGGTTGGTTTGTAATGATCTGAGTCCTCATCAGAGCCTTGTCAGACCAGGCGGCATGGTATTATAATTATAACAATTCAACTTTTGCTGTTTTATAGGCCACTGTATCCAGCAGTATGGAGCCAGGTAAACTATTCACACTGCCCTTTAGTGTCTTTACAAATGGTGCTGGAGGCCAATACAAAATCAATGCTCGAAATGACAGGGATTTCTCAATGAACTACCCAAGCAGGTAAAAGAAAGTAATTTGAATTATATAAAACTCTTACAAAAAATATACAAACATGTTTTATTTTTTATCATTTAGTCTCAATGTGACATCAGGAAATTACACCAAAGCTGAGTTGACCATAATGCCCCCTGATGGCACAGTCTCTGGCACAGACGTCACATTGACACTGGAAGCATCTCATGGCTCTGACTCCAATTACGTTGTTCTGAGACTCTCTGTTCTTGAAAAGGTAAATGGAACATGGTGTTGTAATAGGCCTATAGGGGAAAAAAAACTTTATATTAAAGGAAATAATGATATTCAACACAATTATCACGCTGTTCATCCTGCAAAGAAACCAAAGGAATGATTATTGTTGCATG
The DNA here is from genome assembly GCA_036785185.1 of Paratrypauchen microcephalus. NCBI lineage: Eukaryota > Metazoa > Chordata > Actinopteri > Gobiiformes > Gobiidae > Paratrypauchen > Paratrypauchen microcephalus. The sequence continues at coordinate 3,862,361 of JAVJIX010000059.1, forward strand.
TGTCAATTTAAATATACACTTTTGTTTTATATGTGTAGCATATCAACAGTATATGCCAGCAACAAAGGGGGACGTTGGATAGGTGTAAGGGCTAGGGCCAGAAGAATAGGACACAGCTGTCTGGGAGGTGGGAGCCCTGCAAGAATACACAAGAGACTGGGTATTTAAGTTTAGTGGCTGGTGCCATATACTGAAAGTGAATAGACAAACACCAATATATGTCCAATATTTACAGTAAGAAATAGGTTAATGGTTTTAACCTCAAGTAAGTCAATTCAAGTGCCCTTGTTTAGATATAGATATTAATAAAGGGACAGCTAATATACTGTATATCAATATCCCAACAATAAAAGCAGTAATGAATAGAGTACAAAACTCCAAACAAAAAAGGGTAATAGTCACTTTGCAAGTTACATTTCACAATTCACACAATTAGGTGTGGTCTTATTGTCCATTTATGTAACCAGAATGTCCATGAGAGACCCACAAGTGCATAAAGAGAGTTTGTGTGAGTAGTGAGAGGTGTGGGAGTGGACTAGCTGCAACAGACCCTACCAGACCATAGAAGCTTGTTGTTGTAGAGTAATTGTGAGTACGCTCTTTGGGCTTTCAGCTCACCATCGGGTTGTAGTTGTACCCTACTGGGCACACCTGGCCTATTCCCTTAGATTTCATGAGCATTACAGTCACAGTCTAGCTAGCATTAAACAGTTTTTCAGTTAGTCGCTCTCACTTTTGTGATCTTGTTGAAAATCAAACACCTAAACTATACCATGAATGCTCATATTGATCACAGGCTTGTGAAAATGTGTTTTATTATTTTTAGTTTTAGTTTTTGGAAATCTAAAATTTATTTGCCTGTGTTTGTTAATGTGTCCACTGTAGCCATGTAATTAAAAAAAAAAAAGTTTAGTTCTATGATTGTAGCTCCATTGTACCTGCTGAACATTCCGCCATGTACATTCTGCATCTCGCTGCATCATTACCCTCAACATATAGGTCAACTACTAACTTTTGAGGCTGAAACGACGAGGTTGTATAGAGGATTTTCCAAGGAAAGAGAAATCCAGCAATTGTTTGTCCTTAATCAAATGTTGCACATGCATGCCACCAACACCCTCCTCCACAGGTCCCTAAGTAGAAACGCCTCCTTCCTCCTCTTTCCGCCTCCTTACGCCTCCTTACGCTAGAAATCATGCTTGTTTACAACCGGTGTGTGTTCAGAATTGCTGAACGAATTGCTGTTGAAGTTATCTGTGCAGAAGTAAATTAGCGACCAACGCATCAGTCTTTAGACCCCCTGCTTCACTGCACGCCATTGCTGGAAGGAATCTCCAAGAATCACCTTAGTTTGGCTTCGCTCCTTATCCCCTTCTCTTCTTCTCTCAGCGACCTCAAAAACTGACTTTCTTTTGCGGCTAACTGGTAGTGGATTCTTGTCTGCCAGCGCAACAAACTTTGTGCTACATGTGATGAAGCTATAGTTGGAAAAAGCTGCTAAGAATCACTGCATTGGTTGAGTAAAGAGTGTCTTGCGTATGTGGAATGCGTGAGAGGGGTAAATGTAAACCATGTAATCCCAGCGCGCCGACAATTCAGTTACGCTAGAAACATAGGGAGTTTGATTGACAACCTAACCAATATAGTCATATAGTCATAGTCATAGTTTGCTTTATTGTCGAAAACAATTCATGTACATGTACATAGAGTGAATTCGAAATTACGTTTCCCCACTAACCAGGCAGGACAGTGATAGAGTGGGCTAGGGGAGGGGCCGCTGCGCATGCGCGCGCCGCCGACTGGCCAATATATAACGAGGTAGCCTTGTTATCTATTGGGTAATGACCTGACCCCACCACGTCCACAGTTGATGGATTTTCATTCTTTTTTTGGGGGGTCATCATAATTACAAGGCTGCTGTATCTCTATAATCCCCCATACAACCTTTAAACCTAAAGATCCTTATTTTTTTTCTCTAGATTACAGATTTCTACCCACCCGTGTGTAAAATCATCAGCATACACGACTCTTGTCCCCACGATCTGTCTCAGTGCCATAGTTCTGCCTGGGAACTCGTCGCGAACCTCACTGACAGAAACGGCACCGGCATCAAGAGCGTGAACCTGAAAAAGGGCAAGGGGAATCTCACCGAAGTCATCCATGGAGATCCTGCTCAATACCGATACAACGCCTCCTGCTGTTCACAAGTGGTAGAGATTGTAGCCGTGGATAAAATTGGAAATGTTGGAAAATGTTACCACTCCATCGAACGCAGCGCAAGTGCTCCTGCTGAGAGACTGTCTGTTCTGCTGATGTTGTCGCTTTTGTTTTCACTGTTTATTGTCAGGCCAAATTAGACTTTCCATTATAAAATGTATGCACACTGAGACACACACACACAAGAATTGTGTCCTATAATGACTGAGAGTATCTATTGTAAGTATTTTAAAATGTAAAAAAAAAAATCTATGAAAACTATTTTGGCCTAATGCATTCTTGGAATATCCCTTGAGATGAACCATCAAATTTCTGAGGTGGTCCAAGTCAAACTAAAAAAGGCTTGATACTAGACCATAATAAAGTACAATACACAAAAACACAGAAAAATGCATATGTCCAACAGTAAATTAAATTTCACAGAAAACAAAGCTAAAACAAAACAAAACAAAACAAAAAAGCAATTGTAAATACATGAATGCAAGTAACCTTTCAGTTAGAAAGGACATGAAATAAAACAAAGAGTAGATTCAGATTGGTGTTCTGGTGTTCTTTAATTGTGTGTATTTCAGTGTTATTAATGATGTGTAAAAGACTAATTATTCTTGCCTAACTTCTTGGCTGAAGCATTAACTGGCTGACAAGAAGAAAGACAGTAGAAGATTAGTTTAAAGTTCAGATATGGATTAATTAGTAGTAATAATGATTGTATGTCACTGTAATACCCCCAACCCTAACCATAACTCTAAGCATTGAAACACAACATGGTGTGTGTGGTTCTCTAATTGTCGCAATAAGTTGATATTGAATGTCTTTATGGTGATGGTCCTCAGGTAGGGTGGACATGTTTTTTGTCTGTGTTAATGTGCGTGTTCCTTTAAGTTGTTGCAATCATTAAACACTTTACCACAAGTAGTAAATTTTTGGTATTTATGGTTAAGTTAATTAAAGATTTGGTTGTATTTTACTTTTTATTTTAATTATGTTGCTTCTTTCTGACAACAACCTAGTTTAACTGCAGGTCAAAAAAGGCTGCTACACAGAAAAATGTACCATTAACACTTTTCTATGATATAGTGTACAACATTTTCATTCAGGTATTCACTATGGACAAAAACAGATTTCAATAGCAATAGTATTTCACTTTATTTTGTTGACAACAGCATAAGGGAGGTCAAATAAGTCATTCAGCATGCTCAGAGATATTGGTTGCTTAAAACCCTTTCAATCATATGTTGCCATCTTATGTTGCCATTAAAAAAAAGAATGATATTATGAAGGTGTGTTTGTTACTTTGCTCATTCTATTCAGTATATCCTGCATTGGTGCTACTTGAATTGGTAGTATGTTGCAGGAAATATACAGAACTAGTGTGTGGCAAAAGGGACATTTTTATAAATTAAATTTGGACAACCCCACCAAGTGAATGAGTGAATGAATAATGAACTCTAAATCGCTTTGGGTGTCTTGAAAGGTGCTATATAAATGCAATAATTAATTAATTAATTTGATTTTACTATATTATAATTAGAAAGATCTTATGAAGACTGTTATTCAAATTGCACTAAATCTATTAAAAAAGAGTGCTGTGATATATTTAGCACCACTAGGTATAGGTCATTTGTTTTGAGCATCTCAGATATGAAGTCTCGCATGTTTAAGAATTGTAATGAGAGAATATGACAATGAATGTGAACGTGATTGCAGTTGCCTACTGCTGTCGACTGGCAATAAAACCACTGTAAATCTGCTGAACCGGCCTCTTCTTTACAAGTGCAACACTAGTAATTCACAAGTGATGGCGCTGAGTCAACAGAGTGATCACCATGATTGTCATGAATTGGCTCAGGGTACAGCAAGATGGAGTCCACATATGTTTAAAAAGGTTATGAAGCCACTCCTTTGTTTGCCCGGGTGGTGTGTTACAAGTATTTTTGTTAATTTGCAATTTAAACCATATATGGCATATGTACTTAACTCAGTCAAGGGATATGCAATTTCATGTATCTTAGTTTATTAGATTCAGTTTACTGCATAAGCTCATGAAATTTTTATATTTTATTTCATATTAAATATTGTAATTATCCTTTAATGATTATCTTATCTCATGCTCTCTCTGTCTGCCTTTAATTATTAAGACAAATAATGTTATCATAACCAGTGGTACCAGTGTCCCACTGGCTTCAAAACTCCTGTCTACATCTTAATACTAAAAAAAAAACTGTCTGTATGTTTTTCTCGCAACAACCATCTGAAGAACAACAACCATCTGTCATAGTCAATGGTGAATGTCTAGATGTGGTAGAACAGTTCAAGTATCTGGGTGTGGTCTTTGATTCAAATCTGACTTTCAAGCAACATGTTAAAAAAAATCACAAATACAATAAAATATAACTTAATTTTAATCATGTGAGACCCTTTCTAACTCTTGAATTAGCAAAAGTATACATGCACGCAATGATCTTTACTCACATAACCTACTGTTACACAACATGGTCTCATACAGCGGAGAGTACTTTAAAACCTCAAGTCTCCCTTCAAGAAAACTTTAGACAGAAAGCCTCTTCACTTTCACTACTGTAATATCCTTAGTAAGTATAATATTTTAGACTTTGAAAGTTATCAGATGTTCTTGGATGTATGTTTTGTTTTTAAGGTTTTAAATGGACTTGCCCTTCCACCATTACATGTTTTTATACAGAAGAAAACTAATAACAATATGGTCAATACTAGAGTGATAACCAGAAGATAACCACAAGTGATGGCACTGAGTCAACAGAGTGATCACCGTGATTGTCATGAATTGGCTCAGGGTACAGACAAGATGGAGTCTTGTCTGTTTAAAAAGGGTACAAAAATAGATATTTACAAAAATACATATTTTAATAAATAGATATTTATTAAAAACAAGGTGCAAAGTTGTGGCCGCATGGTGGAGATGAGAGAAGAGAGCTAAAAGCCGTGTCTCAATTCGCAGCGTGCACATTTCGGAGTGTGATTTTAAGGGTACTCTGGTCTGTGCATACTTGCACAGTCCTGAGTGTACTCTGCGGACCACATTGGCGTCGGCGAAATGGGACAGATCTCACAACTACCAGATGCAGCCGTCGACTCCATTTTCTCCTGTAGAAGAAGTAGCGCACGGTGCATGCTGGGATATATGACTGCGCGAAGTGTGCATGGATGCACAGTTGGTCCACGCCCCGATTTCCATGGAAACGACTGCAGTTTTCAAGGTGCATTTTAACTGTGCATGGGACAAAAACAAAATGGGACAGCGCGTTTTCACACACTGTTGCTGGTATTTTGGCCCATTCCTCCATGCAGATCCCCTCTAGAGCAGTGATGTTTTGGGGCTGTCGCTGGGCAACATGGACTTTCAGCTAGAGACTGGCAAGGCCAGGACTTTGAAATGCTTCTTATGACGCCACTCCTTTGTTTGCCCAGGCGGTGTGTTTGGGATCTTTGTCACACTGAAAGACCCAGCCACTGATGGAAGGAGGTTTTCACTCAAAATCTCACAATACATGGCTCCATTCATTCTTTCCTTTACACGGATCAGCCCCAAAGCATGATGTTTCCACCCCCATGCTTCACAGTAGGTATGGTGTTCTTTGGATGCAACTCAGCATTCTTTCTCCTCCAAACACAACAAGTTGAGTTTTTACCAAAAAGTTCTATTTGGGTTTCATGTGACCATATGACATTCTCCCAATACTCTTCAGGATCATCCAAATGCTCTCTAGCAAACTTCAGACGGGCCTGGACACGTCTGGTACTGCAGGATTTGAGTCCCTGGCAGTGTAGTGTGTTACTCTGGTCCCAGCTCTCTGCAGGTCACTAGGTATCCCCAATGTGGTTCTGGGATTTTTGCTCACCATTCTTGTGATCATTTTGACCATTTTGATCATTGATCATTTTGGGGTGAGATCTTCTGTGGAGCCCCAGATCGAGGGAGATTATCAGTGGTCTTGTATGTCTTCGATTTTCTAATAATTGCTCCCACAGTCGATTTCGTCACACCAAGCTGTTTACCTATTTCAGATTTAGACTTTCCAGCCTGGTGCAGGTCTACAGTTTTGTTTCTGGTGTCCTTTGACAGCTCTTTGGTCTTGGCCATACTGGAGTTTGGAGTGTGACTGTTTGAGGTTGTGGACGGGCATCTTTTATACTGATAACCAGTTGAAACAGGTGCCATTATTACAGGTAACAAGTGGAGGACAGAGGAGCCTCTTAAAGAACAAGTTACAGATCTGTGACAGCCACAGCTTGTGTGACAGCTTGTTTGTAGGTGACTAAATACTTATTTTACAGAGGATTTTACCAATTAATTAATTAAAAATCCTACAACGTGATTTTCTTGGTCAATTGGTGGCTGACTAAAAACTTTTTTCCCCACTGTACCAAAAGTATGCTAAACAGATAATCCCTATATCACTTACAAGATGAAGCATACAAAGCAAATGATCAAAAAAACACTAATGGCCTTGTTGGAAGCCCCACCTCAGACAGTTTCAAAGTCCTGTATACAGTAAGCAATATAAGCTATAGCTATAAGAGCTTTGTGCTCTCTGTGACTCAGTCTGGGATCATAGCAGTGGGCAAACATCAAAGGTATGTATTTTTACAATAAAAATGTATTTCCTGCATAAACTGTATAATTGCAAGTTAACAAATGAGTATTTCCATTTAGAGTATTTTTGTTAATTTGCAATTTAAACCATATATGCCATATGTACTTAACTCAGTCAAGGGATTTGTAATTTCATGTATCTTAGTTTATTAGATTCAGTTTACTGCATAAGCTCATGAAATTTGTATATTTTATTTCATATAAAATATTGTAATTATCCTTTAATGATTATCTTATCTCATGCTCTCTCTGTCTGCCTTTAATTATTAAGACAAATAATGTTATCATAACCAGAGGTACCAGTGTCCCACTGGCTTCAAAATTCCTGTCTACATCTTAATACTAAAAAAAACTGTATGTTTTTCTCGCAACAACCATCTGAAGAACAACAACCATCTGTCATAGTCAATGGTGAATGTCTAGATGTGGTAGAACAGTTCAAGTATCTGGGTGTGGTCTTTGATTCAAATCTGACTTTCAAGCAACATGTTAAAAAAATCACAAATACAATAAAATATAACTTAATTTTAATCATGTGAGACCCTTTCTAACTCTTGAATTAGCAAAAGTATACATGCACGCAATGATCTTTACTCACATAACCTACTGTTACACAACATGGTCTCATACAGCGGAGAGCACTTTAAAACCTCAAGTCTTCCTTCAAGAAAACTTTAGACAGAAAGCCTCTTCACTTTCACTACTGTAATATCCTTAGTAAGTATAATATTTTAGACTTTGAAAGTTATCAGATGTTCTTGGATGTATGTTTTGTTTTTAAGGTTTTAAATGGACTTGCCCCTCCACCATTACATGTTTTTATACAGAAGAAAACTAATAACAATATGGTCAATACTAGAGTGATAACCAGAAGAGACTGTATCATACAGCGCAGCAGGACTAAGAGTCTATCAGAGTCACACAGTCATGGAACTCACTACCAGCTCAGATTAGAACTGTGAAAATTACCAAACTTTCAAGAAGACACTAAGTGGTTAAAAACAAACCAATCCTGTACTCATGTTTGACTTGTTACTAACTATGATAATGTTTATTGTAAATGTTGTATGTCTTTTATATTTTTGATTGTAAATCAAACTACAGATGCAGTTTAGCTCTATAGCTAATTCTGACATATTTACTGTGCAGCTTCTGCTCATATATTGATTAATATGCATTGTCCTAATTAATTAAATAAATAAATACATAAATAAATAAACTGCAGTTTAGTTTTAGAAATCTGTCACTTCCTCGCTTACATTGTTTTTAAGATTATAACATTTTTCTTTTACATTGTTCATTATTCTTTTACTCATAATCTTTTAATGATCATCTTATCTGACTCCTCCCCTGTTTTATCTTCCTTTCTCCAGATTAACTATGATTTCTCTGCTGGGCGTCGCTGTTTTGGCAGTAACTATGACAGGACCAGCCCTGGCCTTTGTCCCAATTGGGGGTGGGGGCTCCACTCACGTCTCTATTACTGGCACCGCCATGCTACAGAAAGTTATGGAGACATGCAAAGCAGTGGCGGCAGACAATGGTTATGAGTTCAACCCTACGGTGAGCTATGCAATAGGACTACTAGACAGCAGTTCATCATAACAATATATGTTATAAACAATAGATAATAGAGAGATATTTGTGTAGTTTTGTACACTACAGACAATAAGAATCAATAATGTATTCTAAAGAATTTATGAATGAGAGCCGAGCACAGATAAATCTGTTTACTGATGAAGCTCACTTGTGTAGTATCTTGCTGATGATAAATTAACTTTTGGCTAAACTTTATTGCCTTGGCTTTACCTAAACAAATTCTAATCTATTACATTGAAACATTTTAGCATTCATTTCATAAGATTTTTTTCATTTCATAACTTTTTTATGTCTGTCTGACACAGGGTAACTCTCCTGAAGAGATAGTTCAGGCCTGTTTGGGTCCCACTGCCACAGGTGATGTGTCTGGGGCCAAGTTTCACTCAGCTCTCCAGGAAATCTACATGCAGAATGGCTTAGTCGACAGAGACTTTGTCAATAGGTAAGAAACTATTATCTAGAATATAATAGTTAGCACCTGTACCACATTACTATTCCTAATATGATGTACAAAATGCATTCACTGGAAACTGGTCATTTCTGTTAATGACTAGAAGTTACTATATCATAATTTGCAACAAAATTATTTTTTTATTTGCACCCTCTCTGTGTTAAATATTTTAAGCCTGCAAACATACAAGTAAAAAGGAAAAACCCTACCTTAATGCAATGTTAAAACAAGCAAAGATGTATTTGCGTTGTACCTTGTCAGCGCTCGTCATCACTTCAACTCTGAGGCATTCCTTGAGGGGAGGAGTCTGATCACTGAGGGATTAGTGGCCATAAAAGCGAACATTCGAAATGAGAACTTCCAGGCAGCCAGGGAGACTTTGGGCAAGATCCTTCACACTCTACAGGTGAGAGAAACAAGGCTAACAGACTGACAGAAGCAATGCTGCTGTTACCACCAATACTCTCGGACACACCATATGTATACTAGGCAATGTGGGGGATGTGCCTTGCCTAAAGACTCTAACCACTGAGCCACTGTCGCCCTTCAAATTGTATGCACAGGCTAATTTACACAATGCAATGCAATTTAATATAAATGAATATGAATCAGGAGAAATGTACACGAATAGAACAGACCAAACCAAGTGCAAAAATATTAATGTGGTCTATAATGTCTGTATGTCAATAAATACATATGACAAACATGACAAACAGCCCACAGTGGTTTGATATGTAACAAAACTGTTGTTTGCATACAGTTAATAAATGACCTAATGACTAATAATGTGTGTGTTACTGTGGACCACTAGGACTTCTACAGCCACAGTAACTGGGTGGAGCTGGGTCACAAAGAGCCATATCTCAATCTCATTCGACAAGATCTTCCTATAGAAAACATAGCAGGTGTGTACTTTAGTGCTCTAGCAGGGAAAATGTCAGAAAAAGCTTACATGAAATTGCTAATAAACTTCAAATCAAATAAGTCAAATAAGTTACATAACTTACATTATAAAACTGCATATTGGATACACATATTGCAATCATTTATAATTTACCATTCTGAATTGTTTCAAAATCAACCTCCAGACTAAATAGGGACAAAATTAATGAATCTTTTTTTTTTTTTTTTTTTAATCACAATAGATATTTGTAAGGTTGTAAAAGAAAAATGAGTCTGTCTTACCATATCAATACTGCAATGGCTGAAACATACTAATAGTGTTTTTTCACACAGTGAAATAGTAATTTTTGTGTCATAGATATAAGCACTCCTACTTGCAGAGATTGTGCTGGAGGAACTTGTGGCAATCAAATCCTTTCCAACATCCTGAACCAGGGGAAGCTGACGTCCGGATACATGGGAATCTTCTCAGATGCAAAACCCTCCGGTACTATTACATAATTTATATAATGATCACCAAACTGAGGATGATCAATAAAATTATTACAAAGATATATTTTCAATTGGGCACATTGTGTCCATTGTCCATTAGTGGCATTCCCAAAATAAGGGAAAAAAATCAAGAATATGCCATAAAAAAGTGGCAGCTGCAGTGCTTACACATTTTCCACATAAACTGCAGTATACAGAAATGCATCTTGTGCTTTTCTGTGCAGGTAAATGCAGTCACGGTGGCCCATCGGACCTGACCAGTCTTGCAGTTCCTCGTGGGGGCATTCACAAAGATGAGCGACGCCCTGATAACCAGGAAAACCATGACGCAGCGGTGAAGGTTGCCACCGCGGCAACACTACAGCTGCTGGAAGACATTCGACTGGCCGCAGGTGATAACGACTTCCTCAGGTTAGTCTTATTTTCCCACTTATTGTTAATTACCATACTAATACAGTGCTTTTTGTGTGTCTGTCTCTTAGACTTGCACACAACATAATAATGTTTTCTTCTTTTCGTTGCAGGATGTTGGGCATTGCTCGCTCCTCTGTTGTGTGCTTTGTCATTGACACAACTGGTAGCATGTCAGATGATATTGATGAAGCCCGAAAGGTGGTATATGAAATCATTGACAGTAAAAAGGGAACGCAGGATGAACCGTCTGAATATATTTTGGTGCCTTTCAATGACCCTAGTATGAACTTTCATATACTGTATGTTGATAGTTGTGGTGAAATAAATTAATGATTTAACTCCATTACCCTTTTGTGACATGTAGAATTTGGACCTGTTACCAAAACAGCAGATCCTGAGATCATGAAAATGGACATTTCAAAGCTTAAAGCAACGGGAGGTGGTGATGAGCCTGAGATGTGCTACTCTGGTATGCAGGTACTTCAAATTAAAAATCATCTATCAAAATCATTTATCTTTCATTATTGCTGTAAATGTATCTAATAAACGGCTCGTTTTGCAGCTGGCCCTGACAACTGCCCCTTCCTACTCAAACATCTATGTTTTCACTGATGCTTCAGCCAAAGATGCCTACCTCAAAGACACACTTATTGCTCTCATCAGAAGAACCAAGTCAACGGTAACTAAATTACATAAAAAATTAACAAACACGCCTCAGAAATTAACCTAGGATCAGTACCATGTCAGTTTTTTGGACAGACTATCTTTTTCAAATGATCATCTATATGTAAATGTACATATTTACATAAAGACTACAAGAAAAAATATTGACTAAAATTGGACTCATCAACCAAGGTTAAACATTTAAATCATTACTAAAAACACATTGACAAAGGAACTAGATGTGAACTCATCAAAGACATAATAACATGTGGGACAAGAACTGTATAGAAAATTATGTGCATATATTTACAAAGCTGGAATACCAAACTTTTATTGTACAATTACTAAATAGACTTTAAAGTACCAGAGACAGGTCTTAAACCAGCAACCTTAGGTTTCATAGGCATCCACTAATCAAGACTACCACTAACACTTTCCCCATCAACCTAAAAACATGTTCATGGGTAAAATCCTCCAGCTGAGGTCCTGACCAAGCCTAGCAATAAGATCATGGAGATGGGTCCCAGGGTGCCTGAAAGATGAGCGGCCCACTGCTCCTGAAAGGATGGGTCAAATGCAGATAAATCATTTCCCTACAGGGATAAATAAAGGATAATAAAATAAAAATAAAAATAAAATACATAAAATAACACAGTCAAATCTGGACTGTTAAAGGGATATGCCATCCCCAGGTCAAACTTGGGCATCTCCCCACAGTCCAGAGACTAAAATAAGTGGTGGAAAGCGTTTTCCTGCTCACCCAGCCATTGTCCGAGTCTGTCAGCACTGACCGCCGCGGTATCTGCAGCTACTCCGCCTTAGACTGGAGTCTAACGGCGCCAGAGAAAGATTTCGGCCAAAAGGAATTAATTTGCTCGATGCGTTTCCCAATTACTTTCTGTGTAGTGCGCATTCATATCGAGTGCAGATAAATGTACAAATCAACACGGAGAGCTTGACTTGGTCATTTTGGGTGGGAACTATTTTTCACTGCGGAAAAAGAAAGCCGAAGCACGCACCACGCTGCGCAACAGGGAAACTCCCTTCCTGGTGCGTAACTGGGATTCCCCTGGCAGCGTGCTGTGTGCTTCGGCTTTCTTTTTCCACACTGAAAAATAGTTCCCACCCAAAATGACCAAGGCAAGCTCTCCGTGTTGATTTGCACATTTATTTGCACTCGATATGAATGCGCACTACACAGAAAGTAATTGGGAAACGCATCGAGCAAATTAATTCCTTTTGGCCGAAATCTTTCTCTGGCGACGTTAGAATCCAGTCTAAGGCGGAGGAGCTGCAGATACCGCGGCGGTCAGTGCTGACAGACTCGGACAATGGCTGGGTGACCAGGAAAACGCTTTCCACCACTTATTTTAGTCTCTGGACTGGTGGGGAGATGCCCAAGTTTGACCTGGGGGTGGCATATCCCTTTAAGGCCCTAGGTTTCAAGTTGGCTCCTCTGGTCACCAAAAGCAGCAGATTACTTAGTGGCTTGAGGAGTTTGCCAACATCTGCTTTTGTTTTTTGTTATACATACAATGGTCAGACAAGAGTCAAAGGATCTGAGAGCTCTAGGAACAAGTTAAAGCCACACATAACAGAGTACATATCTACTTCCTGCTATGACATTCTCTAAATCAGATACTTCAGCTTTAACACTGTACACTAAACCTCCACAGGTGAACTTTTTCATGACAAACGGTAAAAGAAGACGTCGCTCAACAAGAGGGGGATCATTTAACGACTACAAAGACCTGGCTCTGGCTTCAGGAGGACAGGCCATTCAAGTGACCAAGAGCGAGCTACCACAGGCCACTGATATCATACTGGACACATCCACATCTGCTCTGGTAAGACTGCGACAATACTGTGCATTATAGATGGTTTTTCTCTCAATTACTGAAAATAGATGGCCATGTTATTTGCTTTTTTATTTCAGCATTTAAACTGAGAATAGTAAGCAGTAAGTAGTAGTAGTAGATTGGTTACACCTTGCAGAATAATTCATTCTTAACTAATGGGGTATAGTATTGCCCATGTTGAAGCTCATTCTAGTTCTGGATATAAAATTCACATTTTTCTTCCCACAGACGAACTAACCAATGAATGAACTTACTAATATCCATAACTGAACAAGTTATAAACCCATATGCTGCTGAGCAAATGAGGAATTTAACCTATTACCTGTGCTTTTGTTCAGGTGACAATTCTCCAACAAGACAGGAATCCTGGAAAGCCAGACACGTTCTCATTCAGTTTGGATGCTTCCCTGAAAAACATCACCATCTACATTACTGGGACATCTCTTAGTTTTACACTGAAAAATCCTGCTGGTAAAAAGGCTAAGACACAGTGTATAAGTTAACTTCAATATATGACCCAATTTTTGTATTTTAGGTGTGACCCAAAGTAGCAGCCAAACCACTGGTGCCCTGGCAACCATTAAACCAGTTGGAAACCTTTGGCGCAGTAGTTTAAAAGCTGATAGAGCTACAGGAACATGGCAGATCAGCATCACATCCAACAACCCTTATACTATCAAAGTCACAGGTAAGTTAAGTAATTTAAGTCATCTGGCGACAGTGGTGCAGTTAGCACCTCACAGCAACAAGGCACTGGCTTTGATTCTTGGGGGTGTGGGGATTTTCTATGTGGAGTTTATTCTCTGCTTAGGTTTCCTGTGAATGCTCCAGTTTCCCCTACTACTAAAAACATGTACAATAGAATCTCCTCAGGACTCCCCTGAAAAAGAGATTCTTAATGTCAGCAGGACTATCTTAGTTAAATCAAGGTCAATAAAAAAGATAAATAAAAAATGTATAGCTTACTTAATTATTCAATTGCCATGATGATATTCCAGGTTGTCGTTGACAAAGATTTCTTCTGTGTTTGTGTTGCCAGGTCAGAGTACCATTGCATTAATCTACGACTTTGTAGAAAAATTTGAAGGCCCTCACCCAGGCTATGCTGTACTAACAGGACGCCCACAAGAAGGTAATATCAGATGATAAAGAAAAATTCAACATCTTTGACAATCTTAATGATACACAGACAAATTATTTACTTTACCTTACATTTTTTAGGTCAGCCCGCCAACCTGATGCTGCCTGTAATGGGTAGAAAAGGCCCCGGTTCTTTGAAAATAAAGGAAGTCAGTCTAATCTCGGTGTCCAGCTCTGGCTCTACCAATGCTACTATCTCTGACATGGGGAATGGAGGGATCCTGGCCAGTGTCCCACTCGTGCCCAAAGGAGAGTTTGTGGTTCTTGTGAAAGGAATAGATACAGTTTCAAACACAGAGTTTCAGCGACAGTCCACCACTCAGATGTCGGTCTCTAAAGTCAACATCCAGGTTGGTTTGTAATGATCTGAGTCCTCATCAGAGCCTTATCAGACCAGGCGGCATAGTACCATTATTATAGTACCAATAATTATAGTACCAATTGTTATAATGGTATTATAACAATTGTTATAATGGTATTATAACAATACAACTTTTGCTGTTTTATAGGCCACTGTATCCAGCAGTGTGGAGCCAGGTAAACTATTCACACTGCCCTTTAGTGTCTTTACAAATGGTGCTGGAGGCCAATACAAAATCATTGCTCGAAATGACAGGGATTTCTCAATGAGCTACCCAAGCAGGTAAAGTAATCTCCCTTAGAACATATAAAACTAAACTATGTACCAGCTTACAGTCATTGTTTTTACTCTACAGTCTCAGCGTGTCTCCAGGACAATACACCATTGCCACGTTGACCATAACGCCCCCTGCTGGCACAGAATCAGGCACAGATATCACCTTGACACTGGAGGCATCTCTAGGATCTGACTCCAATTATTGTGTTCTGAGACTCTCTGTTCTTGAAAAGGTAAAAACAAAAATAGTCACTAGAGAAGTTTATATGAAAGGCACAGTTTTTTTTGTAAATAAAGGCCATGATTGTTCATTCTTTTCTTTCTTTTTTAAAGCTTTCTCCCATAATGTTGTTCTCTCATCCCCCCTGAGGAGGTTTTAAATGTCACCCATGCATGTTTGTGTATTTTAGCGATCTCTCCCAGGCCCTCGCTCTCATTTTATCGTGAGCTATAATGTAATGACTAAGGAATCTGTATGATCTGTAGCTGTACGCAGGGGACGATCGAGTCAAACGCTTATTATTGATTTTGCTTATGTTTATTGACATGATAGACCTCATGGCAATCCTACTCCGCCGACCAAAGCGCACGCTCTGGCCTTTACAAGTGTTGCCACAACAGTCCAGAGCCTTTACAAGCTCTGCGCTGTTGTAGCTCGCTGTGCACCTTAACCAGTGGTTTGCGGCACCGCGCATTACATGCTGCGCTTGGCACAGTCAGGAGCGCACTTGTGTGCCTGGTCTCACTCGCTTCAAGACCTCACATAATTTTCCTTTATATTTTGGCCTTCAAGAATGGTTCATTCAAATTAATCATTCGCTGTGTTTCTGAGCTGCAATTTATAGCCACTGATTCCCTCGCGGCAAAGAGCGCGCGAGATCCAAAAACGACCCTTTTAATGTGTGTTTGTGTGCGTATTTTGCTCTGCTCAAGCGTAAAAGCAGCACGTTCCTGAGGGGTTCGAACAGTTTGGGTTCCACATATGTTCAGCTCCCTGTTCGGCGGAAGGCACACCGACATGCCCAACAGCTCATAGCCTGTAAAGGTGCCTTTACGCACAGACAGACGCGTTCTGGATGCGCGTTCTGAGCTCCAGGCGCATACGTTGAAAAGGCAGACCCGCAGTTTATTACAGTAGGTTTAAGCTTGACCAAATTGTGATCCTGACTTTCCATTCATTTCACACATACATACTCATATAATAAAAGGAGAAATTCAATTTGTCAACTGGACAAAGTTTATTTGGTCGAAAACGTTTCGCCGCTCATCCGAGAGGCTTCGTCAGTTCTGGTTAGCGTGCTGAAGGACACTGCTTATATCTCGCTGCAGGGAGGAGCTATCTACAATGAAATTATTCTGAAACTATCTCACCTATTTGTTTTGAGTTTCTGTCATTTGTTCCTCTGGCGTTTTCGACCAAAAAACTTTGTCCAGTTGACAAAATTTCTCCTTTTATCATAGATTCTACCTGGACGACTGAGGGATTCTTCATGCATATTCTCATATAGTCTTTTTTTTTTCCTCTTCTAGATTACGGATTTCTACCCCCCGCTGTGTGAAATCATCAGCATACAGGACGCTTGTCCCCACGATCTGTCTCAGTGCCATAGTTCTGCCTGGGAACTCGTCGCGAACCTCACCGACGGAAACGGCACCGGCATCGAGAACGTGAACCTGCAAAAGGGCAACGGAAATCTCGCCCAAGTCATCCATGGAGATCCTGCTCAGTACCGATACAACGCCTCCTGCTGTTCACAAGTGGTAGAGATTGTAGCCGTGGATAAAATTGGAAATGTTGGAAAATGTTACCACTCCATCGAACGCAGCGCAAGTGCTCCTGCTGAGAGACTGTCTGTTCTGCTGATGCTGTCGCTTTTGTTTTCACTGTTTATTGTCAGGCCAAATTAATAAATGTACAGACTATGTAAAAGTGAATATGCAAGGCTGTGGATCAAAGACTTTTGCAGGAAAATAGACAAGGGATTCAAGTTGTTGTATTTGAAACAATATATTTTACAAATGATTAACTCACGTTGACAAATGAAAGATTAGGATTTTCCCCCTCAATCACCAAAAGCCAACACTTTGAACATGTTAACAGGGTTGTCAGGTGGGGAAAATAAAATATTGAAATCTTATCCATTAAAATGATTAAAATGACTGCATGACGCAAAATCTCCCAAACTGTAAATCAGTATGACTTTCTAATAAACTGATCCTGCCAAAAACAAAACCCAATACTGGATCAATAGAAATTCATTCAACCCTTTTTCATTGCAAAATAAACACTATGTTACAATATTACACACAGTATGACAAAAGCAATAATACAAAAAACAAATGTAATATTACAGGTTATATTTTGCCAAATTATCTATTTACTGTGAACTAGTAAAATACTTTTAATACAGATGTACTGCAAACCTCACCTTCTGTTAACAGAGTAAAAGCATTTCAAACGGCAGAAAAAAAACAAAAAAAAAAAACATGCATGGTAATAACACTGTACTCTATCTACGACAGAAAAGGCAAGCAATTAAAATTCAACATTAAGGTAAAGAAATCTGTACACCTTGTCAACCAAATGTTTTTGTTGGTCTGTTGCAACGCTTTTTGTTATTGTTTCGTAAATTAACGCTGATTGTCTTTATGGTGATTTTTAATATGAGTCCTCATGTGGCCCGACTGTGTAAAGGCCCTAGGGCAGTGTGGACATGAGTATGGTTTCTCCCCCGTGTGAATATATGTATGCCTTTTTAAATTGTTGTACTCAATAAACGCTTTGCCGCAAGATGTACACTGGTATTTCTTCTCGGCGTTGTGTCTCTTCAGATGCCTTGAAAGTTCCATTGTTCGTGAAAACCTTCTATGACAAATGTTGCACTGAAATGGTTTCTTTCCAACATGCACCTGGATGTGTTCCTCGATGTCTTTCTTTTTGACAAATTCTTTTCGGCAAAACTTGCATAAAAATGACTTCTTCACTAAGCCCTTTCTCACGCAACTTAACAGCGCATTGCTATTAATGAGTTTATTACGCATTGGAGATAAATTACCTCGTAAAAGGGTATTTTCACTGCTTGCTCCACCCTTTGTCAATCTGCATTTCTTGACAGGCTTAGCTGGCGTAATCTGATCGGTTTGTGGACTGGTTTTTCTTTTAACCTGGTTAACGTTTGAAGCCCTTCTGGTAACTGGGGAGGTTTTAGTAGGACTTGCAAATATATCTGAAGAAGCAGATTTATTTTCATCAATACAAGCTAAAGTGGTTGACACACTCACATTTTCAGCCTGTTGTTCTTGGTCAGGACTAGAAATCTCTTGGTTTATGGGTGTGCAATCTGTAGTCTCTGTTGTGACGTTTGGGCTACTTTGTACTTTTCTGGTAGTCTTTGCGTGAGTTTTGAGGTGACTTCTCAGCCGATCCACAAGAGAAGTGGGGACATCCTTCCCACTGGAGCCAGCCTGTAAACAAGTACAAAGAAGTCATTATATTACACTTTCTACCAGAAACATTATACAAGATATTTCAATGCAGACCTTTTCTGAACCTCGAGTGACAGGCGAAACTTCCAGCTTAGCCAAGAATTGGGATTTGGTCATGCGGTACTGAGGGTACGAGTGATCATTGGACACAGCAGGTGAAAGCCGCACAATAGTAGGTGACCGGCTAGAAGATTTGATTTTACGCTTAGGAGATGTCTGAACTTGTTTGTTGGATGAATTAGGAGGAGAGGTGTCAATTACAGTACTGGTTAAATTTTCTTGAACTGTCTGGGCTGCAGGTTGACCTGTAGCAGTTTCTGAATTTATCGTCTTCACTGGTGAGCTGTTTGGTGCCTTTTTCTCTTCACGCGGTGACATGTTAGCGACAGATACAGTTTGTGCAGACGATACTGGGAATGGCAACCTACTTAATTTAACCTGTGCAGTGTTTGTGCATGGGGACTTTTCTTGCACAGGGGAGTTTTGTTCAATCTCCAATCGATCTGATTCAGGATGTGCCTGGGTAGTTGCTGATGCTGCTTGCTGCTGGTCCAGTTCAGGTGTAGTGTTATCGTCACCAGTATCAGGGACTAGATTAACGTCACTTGTAGAAATGACAGTCGTAGTTGCGTCTGTTTGAAATTGCGTCAGTACAATCGTTTTATCTTTTGCTGTCGCCGGTGATGGTGGGGTTTTGCATGGTCTTGGTATGACAATAATTTTATGATGTGGTTTCATTACAGACTTAAGTGAAAAAGGAACAGCTACAAGTGCCTTTTTGCCACCGCTGGGTATGTTTGCCAATTGTCCTGTGGATAAACTTGTGTTCTGAGTTGAACGGACAGCTGACACAACAGCACTGAGCTGAGCAGGGGACAGAGTTGACGAAGAGCTAATGGTTTTAAGAACTGAGTCACACTTATCACCCGTCTCCCCTGACATTTTTAGAAGCACGGTGTGTTGTGTTACAGGGTTAAGTGGTGGTTTTGGAGCTAAATCTCCATGAGAAACTGTATCATCATTTTCTTGGCGCTCAGTGTCAAGAGATGAACGAACACTGGTCTGGGCAACACTTTCTGTTTCATCAGTGTTCGCTTGTGTTTGCTCAGATTCAGACTGTATCAATGATTCTGGAGGCAACATAACAGAAGGAGGTGTGACATCAGCCATATTATTTTGAGTGTTGTCTGCTGTAGCTTGTGCCGTTTCACTCAGGTCAGTTGATGTTGACAAAAGTACAGTATGATCATCCGCACTGGTTTTCACACTTTCAATAGGGTGTTCATTAAGGTCTACCGCTTGAACGGTTTCATTTTGTTTGGAAGGTGTTACACTTATTGGTTGTACTACCTGATCTGGTTCAGCAGTAATAGGTTTTGCAGGAGTAGTAGCGGTCATCTTATCATGTTCTTGGCCCTCAGTGAATACGATATCGGTGTTGTCTTCAGCTTGCATATCTTCACCTTGTTGTGTCAGCATTGTAATGGGAGTTGTATTACTTGTAGTGGTAGCAGATGACTGGTTGGTTGGCGAAGACAAAATTTTAGGATCATGTTGGCAGTCTTCAATGTCCATGCTAACTGAATCTGCTTCGGTAACTGTTGTAAGTGTTACCTTAGGAATGCTGTGATCTATGGCAGCTGGAACTGGTGATGGTATGGGAAGTGGGTTAGTTTCCCGATTATGTTGTTGCTCCATGTCAGCAGGGCAAGCTTCTACTATACTCTCTGCCATTTGTGGCTGTATAGTTTCAGCCTGACATGTATTTTCTTCCAAATTTATAGTATCCGATATAAAGGTTTGTGTTTCTTCTGGGTCCTTACTTGTTTTTCTTGTCACTGTTGAATATCTTAAAGAATGTTTTGTTTGGGCTTTCTTTGGGGTTGAGGATTTAAATTCATGTACGTTGACAGCGTCGAGCAAAAGCATGGCATCTTCCAAGGTTACTGAAGTGCACCGCTGCCTTCTCAAAAAATATGGATATTTCAAAGATTGTGAGATTTTCTTTGCTTTGCTTGCATGTGAATCTTCAGTAGACAAAGACTGAACTGCTCTACTGTCAATTTCTGATCCAGTAGGAGTATCCGTTGAGGTGATCACTTCTGACGGTGTTTTTAGTTGGTCATCAGTCGTTGTATTAGCTGAAGAAATGTCGTCAGGTTTCATTTCATGCGAATAAAGTTTGCTTTGTGGATCAGTTTCAACTTCCATCTCATTTGTCTCAATCTGTTGCTGAGCAACAACAGATGAATCTTTTGGTATGGATTTTTCAGTTACCCCATCCTTTAGTGTGGAGTTTTCCTCTTGCAAAGAAATAGTAATTCTCTCGTTACCTTCTTTTTGGCTTTCCTCGTTAACTTCTTTTTGGCTTTCTCCTTGGCATTCCATAAAGGATTCATCCGATTTAGAACAATCAATGCCAACATCCTCTTGACATGCTTCCTCTATTTCCTTTTCAAGAGTTTCATAACAGCTTTCATGCTCTTCATGAAGTTCAACTTGTGGAGTTGACACGGTGGTTAAAATGACTTGGTCAGATGAGCAGGTAAATGTTTCAGAATTGACGGTTTCCTTATTTTTCTCTTCTGTCTGTTTGTCATTATTTGTGTTTGTTTCCTGGTCAAAAGACTTTTCATGTGGGGTTTCAGCTGATGAACCTAAAAACAGCAAAAATCATATCAGCGCATTGTAATATTTAATTTAGCGACTAGTTAAAAGTTAAATACAGCATGACTTACCAAGTGGCTCATAAGTATCATGCTCAGCCTCATTCATATTTATGAATGAAAAAGAATCATTAGAGCACTCCTGAAATGAATACATAAAAAAACAATATCATCATATATATTGCTAACTGTGACATTTCAAATTGAAATGTGGTAATTATTTACCTTTTCATAATTAGGCCCAAACGAACGTTCACTTTGTGTTTCATTGTCTGAGCTACTTGGATCTATTTCTGCAGGTTGATGAAAAGCAAGTTCTGTGAACACAAACACAATTAAAGAGATCAGGGAAAAAAAAAAGTAGTACGATTGTGTCTGTTTGCACTAAGGATAATGTAACATGATGATGGGATATTTTGTCTATATTTTATTATGAATCATGTATCACTATGAAAATCAGACAGTGCTCTCTTAGCATCAGATAATGGCACACTGCATTCATCTGATGGCGGACTCCAGAACAAGTCATGAAAGCATTAAAGGATGAGCTTTTACAAGTGTTATTAGAATCTTGTTAGTAAAGTCACAATTACAGAGACTGACCAAATATGTTTAAATTAAAATTTTCTTTAACATGTTCTAATGTCTACTACCCAGTTAGCCATGTGATATATTAAGCAGAAGTTTATACATATTATCAGAAAGCTCGTCAAACACAATCTTAGTCTAAGATGATAGCAGCTGCTACGTATATTTTTTTATATACATGTGCAAAAATAAGACCATATAAGATTTTATAAAAACAGGCGGGATTGAAGAGAGTGTGATATGACTCACCACACTGTACAGCTTTGTCGCACTTCTCAATAATATAGGGCTCAGGAGATGTCCCAGTCTCTCTGTAAATACTGCGTTTTTTCACCACTTCTTCAAACTGGCTGCATCTGATCTTTAGATTCTCGTTTTCGGTCTTGACCCTTAGCACTTCAGCCTTCAGCTCCGCTATGACGGTCTCCAAAACTTTACCGCTCTCGGACACCGCGTTCTTTATAATCCTCTCCATGGTAGAAGTGTACCTCTTCTTCATGACAACTTTCGACATCTTTAAGGTCCGTATGTGTTGTAAACTCCAAGAATGGCGTCTTTTGCGTTGAGAGTCTAGAGTGTGTTGCGAATATTTGTTACAACAAACAGGGCCAACATGTCCGCCTTCCCCGCGGACACGCCGAGCTGCTGCTGCTGCTGCTGCTGCTCTTTTGTGTTTCGTTGGTGAATCGGTCGAACAGCGCCGCGCACTGGAGTGGAGGACGGTGTAAGAAATTATTAAAAAGCGGAAAATAAACTAAAACTGGAAAATCCAACAACTCAAAATTATAGATTTCGCGTATTGAGACATTCTTCTTAAAATTAACAAAACAAAGCGGTTTGTTAAACGTTTGTTAGAGTTTTGATGAATTTCCTTCAATGCCAAGTTAATTCGCAAGTCGTCACCGAGGAGCCGCAACGGCCTTATCACGCATTAGTGAGCGCACTACAGTCTGTAATATCTGCTCCTACTTAAATTACGCGTTGATATTTTCCACATAAATCTTCTGCTTTTCGTTTTATGGTCTTCTCCTGTTTTCTTCTACACTGCGTGTCGGGAGGACACGGGTCCAGTTCGGTGCTGCCCCTGCCTGTAAGGACTGGTAATGCAGACTACGCACGCACGAGTTGTTTTTGCACGAAAGATTGTGCATTATTTATGCCCTACTTTGTGCCAGTTTTTAGTTCAAACAAAAGAGCAACGCATGTGGAATGGTTAGAGTCTAGGTTTGCGCACGGAAATGGTATATTTGGTAAGATATCTATTTTACAGGCCTGAGGAGTTGCTGCATCTACAGAGCTGGTTTGCGATTTGTCCCGATACAGTTGCCGTACTTTCCGGAAGTGCGCTTGTTTACGGAATTCTGAGAGAAATCGCAGAGAAGACCGCAAATCCTGTGGTAAAAAAACACTTTATTCTGATGAAAAACTAGATTTAAATAGAAAACGTTTTCAGTAACTGATTTGTAATATTGTTTGTATATGTGAGATTGTATTTTTCCGCGGGAAGACGCATCTGTTTCAAAACACGTCGGAGGACTTCTTTAGCTAATAAGTTACATTGCTAAATGAACACAAGCCTCTTTGCCTCAGGATTGCGTTTTGGGGTCCAATTTGAAAGTTTAGCAGGAGTGAGTCCTTTCCCATGAAATATTATGGCGGGGACAATTGTAGCGTTTCAGTCCCAACTTTCTGGGGTGATGGAAGCTGTGTTTAAAGCTGCAATGTATGAGATCACTCGTTTGGTGGAGGACACTTTTTTAGAAGAGGTCACCCGCTGCAGAGAACAGGTGAAGACTCTTCAAAAAAAGCTCCAATTGTCTGAGAGTCGAATGAAGCAAAGAGAGGCGGACGCCAACCAGAGATGTGCCAACTGCAGTGGCACAAGTGCTGGGCAGCAGGCGTCAAGTGAGCAGAGCACGGAAGTGCAGATAGGTAAAAGTATGACATGCATTTGTCGTGTCACTACTATTTATGCTATGTGACTATGAATAACCCAATGCTCAACTATTTTATACAGAATCACTTGTCAAACAAGAAAGCGAAATGTCTAAAGATGTGAACAGTTCTCAGAAACAAGAGGAAGTAAAAGATGAAGTAAAAAACACTCCCAAAGCCTCCCTGGTAGGACGGACCAAACTGGTAACATTTCACTGTTACATAGTCATACATAGTTTGTTACTCTGTCATTGACATACTCTGCTTTTTCTGAGTAACAGTCCACATCTGCCCAAAGCAAAAAACTGAATAGAGGGAAAAGGTCCTCAGATCTTCAGGACATGTCAAAGTTTTTTGTGAAAAGGGACAGGAGTGATGGTAAGTACAGTATTTGTGCTACACAAGTGATAAGTGCGTTACACTTTTTATTGTATAATTTGCACATGCACTTCACACCACCATTCACATTCTACTGTTAGTTTAGCATGCCTAGATTTAACCTATTTCCTCAAACTTTACTCACACTTGTCCCTTTATTCATTTAGATGAACCCAGTATTCCTGGATCAAGCAGCCAATTGAGTGACCCTAAATACACACTCAACTGGGAAGATGCCTTTGAACAGAAACAGTCTGAACAAAATGGTGACACGGATCATTCATCTGACCCTTTGTTTCAAAACCATTATGACATGGACAACATGAACAACTTGAGCTATGAAGATACTAATGTTACTGGCATAGACAATGCCGATGATGATGATGATGACCTTGTATATATGGGCCAATATGAAGACACAGCAGATGAACCTCAAGCATGTCAGACAGTTGAAAGAAAAGAAAATAGCGGGACCTGGTCTTCCACTAGTGAAGACATTGACTGTTTACTAATAAATGAGGATGGACAACTGCAAGATCCAAACAATATAAATTCTGATTGTATGGATTCAGATCAAAATGTAAGGGATGTGCTTAACTGTGGTGGTAATATGCCTTCAGATAGAACAAATGACATGCTTGGGGAAACAAATACCATCACAGATATATCTCATATGATTGAGATGTTGCAGCAACAGACTATGGAAAATGGACTACATACATGTAACTTGTGCCTTGCTACTTTTCCTGACTCCGCTACTCTGAAGGCACACAAGCAGACGCACAAAGAGCCAGAGAAAGGCCTTCCATATTTATGCAACCAGCGTCGTAAAACATTTACCCGCAACTGTAACCTCAAAAATCAAGGGCCCCATCTTTGTGGTCACTGTGGTAAGGCATTTGCATCTTTGTTCAAGTTACAGAAACACAAGTGTGAGCATATGGGGGTCAAGCCATATAGTTGTGCAGTTTGTGGGAACAAATTTAGTCGTCTTTGGAATCTGAAATTGCACCAGAGAATACATACACAAGAGAAGCCTCATCATTGCTCTATGTGTGATAAAAGCTTCACTCGGGCGGACATTTTGAAGGTACATGAGCGAACGCACACAGGAGAACGCCCATACTGCTGCCTTGTTTGTGGACTCAGCTTTAAAAGGCTTGACCATCTGAAATCACATCAGCGAAAACATGTGCCTGATCAGTAATGCTTTTTTAAAGGTGCACTGTGTCCGTTTTCTGGTGGAGGATCTGCCACCTGCTTGTCTTTGCTTTATTGCTTTACCGGGAATTTTACACTGTATAGCAGTAAACCCATCTATCAATCAATCAATCAATCATTTTTATTTATATAGCACATTTAAAACAGCCAAAGCTTATCTCCATGCAAACAAGCAGCTAGCTAACATGGCGCATGCCTGATTCATATGTGCAGTACTCTGAATTGAGATTTACAAATTTATCAGTCTGGAATGGCTCTCACTGAAAGTGACTCGTTCAGTGCAGACCATCATGACAAATGTGACGCTTCCATCAGTCAAATTCAAACAACAGTGGAATAAGAACCAAAATATATTTTCTTAAACTAGTTGAGAGGACAACACAGATATCTTCCCTCTGCGGCAAATGCACAGAATGCATACCTTCTGCACATTTTTCAAAAACAAAATAGTCAGTATTTTAACTAAAATAAGCTGAAGTGGTCATGTTTGTTTGTGGTTCGCTTGGGTGCTTTGGCTTTGGCTTCCGCATTAACCCCTGTGCTGCTCACTGGTCTTCAGGCTGCTGGGTGAATTTGAACCTTACAGTGGGAGTACCTCAAGATGGATTCTCCTGAGTTTGTGGACTCAGAAATATTCCAAAAATTAATGCTATGAAAGGTTATCAAGCTAGTGCTACATGGCCAAAATAAATATCAGATATGTCGAGGTGGGTCTACTCATAGTTAGAATGCATTTTTTTGAGAAATATAACACCTAAAATAAAATAAATGCAAGGTAGATGAGTTTACTGCAATACTGTGGCACAATACAAGCAAAGCAACTAAATCTCCACAGAGACAAGCAAATTCACCACCAGAAAGTGCGCCTTAATTGTGGGAAGTTTTTTATAATTGGTTTTGACTCTTTATACAATGGTTTTTCATGTCTCTAAATATTTGATATAGTTATTTCTTTTTGTAATGCCTGCATTGTTATGTTTTTGTGTTTGGTGTAATTGATCTGTTTTTTATATTAGTTTCTTTCATAAAGTTGACTGTGAAAAGAAATATTTTAATCAAAAATGAAATAAACAAAACTAAATTTTTTTTGTGATTGTAGTAGTGTATTTATATTCACTAACGATTCTGTAAAACAAAATGGTTAGGATGTCTAAATGCATGGTCAAATGGTATTTATTTTTTAAGTAATTGAATATATTCACCAAAATAATTATAAAAAGGTTATATACATTTACCATAATAATTATAATGGTACAGGCTAGCGAATATTGAATTGTTTATTAAAAGAAAACACTACATATTCGATACATAGCGATTGATGTAACAATGAAAATATTTACAGAAAGGAAAACATTTCTCAGCCTTGCCTAGACTATTGGGGGCAGCACATGATTTCCGCGAAAATCCACTGGACCATTGTCAGAGGAAGAGAGGATAAAACGCGTTTTCGTATAATTTTGACTCTGCGGAGACACCGTACTGGAATGGAATGACGTGAGCTAAAACACATGAAGCTACGATATATTGACATAAATGTACCATTTAGACACAGAAAGAGACAATACCAGCTATATAATTCCTACGGGGACCTATTTATTTGAGTATGGTCCGTGCGATACAATGCTAATGCCTGGGAGATGCTTGTTTGCTTCATAAGGCTAAAGTGAATGATAACCTTTGTGATAAGTTTATGAAGGACTTCGTGTTGAGGTAGGAAAGAGACAGGCGTGAAATAGCATCCAACAGTTTAGAGGCGCTTCCAGTCATCTACCATCACGCGTTTTTGTTATTGCACGTTTATTACCAAGGGGACCCTGTCATGGCGGACATAGACACTCTGATAGTGACTTTCCAAACCCAGCTGTCAGACGTGATGGAGACTGTGGTGAAGACGGCCATGTACGAAGTGACCAGGCTGGTGGAGGACAGTCTGCTGCAGGAGCTGAAGGCGAGGGGCCAGGAGGTGGAGAGACTGAGGGCACAGCTGCAGAGGACCGAGAATCAGCTGAATGATCAAGGAGCCACAGAAGAACCGAGGACTGACAAGTGTGCTGAGGCCATAAAGGATGAAGATAAACAAAAAGAACACACAGGTAAAATGCACGTGTTATAATGTTAGGTTAGATTAGTGGAGGAAATTATGGTTCCATTACTGATTTTTGACAGTGATGATGAATGAATGAAGTGTAATGCAATTAAAATAATCAGAATCACTTTTATTCATCCCCAAGGGGAAATTATTTTCGTTACAGACATGCAGCCGACCTACAGAAAAATAGACATAATCAAAAATAAAGTTAAGGGAAAAAAAAGTTACATAGAAAAGAAAATAATTACAATAATAATAATAACAACACTTTATTCATGAAAATAAAATAAAATTGCATTTAAACTTGTATCATAAAAATGAGTACCCTCATAACATATTTACCTCTCTGTATACAGTTTGAGGTACAACAATAAGGTATGAACAGAATATTTTAAATGGATTGTACAGTGTGACTTACAGCACAGAGTTCATCAGTTTGATGGTGACAGGCAGGAATCATTCCCTTTGTCTCTCAGTGGAACAACGTGGCAGTAACAATGTTGTAATAAATTTCACTTGCTGTGACTGTTAATGTCTCAGCTGAGGAAAAGTCTAAAACGTCCGATGTTGTTCTACCAACAATAGACATTTGCTCAAATTGCTTAAGTATATAAAATATGTATACAATGATCCCACAGGGACCACTACTCTACTGTAAAAGAGATTCAATAGCAATAGCAATTCTAGTTACATGTGGACCTTGTATATAATTAATTACCGTGTTATTAAACATGTGTTCTATTTCAGATTTTCTGAAGGTAGATGACGTTAACAGTAGCAACCATGCAAGTAAATCTGGGCTAAGACATGAAACGGAAAAGGTGGCTGCTTCTTTCAGCCCAGTTTGGGTGCCACAGGTAAGGTAACAATATCAATATTACAATTGTAAATTTGTGCCGTGCAAACTTTAAACACATTTTACACATGTGTATTTGGATCTTTTATTAAGGTTAATGCATCAGACCCTGTAAAACTAATTGACAACATAAAGAAAGAAGCAGTTGAGCCAACATCATGTTCATCTTTGACTTTGGAGGAGTGGAGAGTTACTCTCGGTGAGTTTATATTATTTCTTCTGCTATTTTTTAATGATTGCATAACTAATCAATATCATTTTAATGTGTTGTAGGGGAGGTAGGACCTGACTGCCAAACTACAAGTACAAGGACCGAGGTACAAGACAATAATAATGAGTTATTGAGACACATTGTCCAACAAAAATTAGACCCACAAATATGTGCGACATATGTGGTTGGTTATGGACAACAGGAGACAAATGCTGCTATGCACAGCTGCAACAATACATTGCTTAAAGTTGCCTCTATGGCTGAAAATGATTGTGAAGCCAAAAGTTCACAAAAAACAACAACAACGTTGGAGTCTAATGCAAAGGTTATTCCTGGATCCCTGAAGCCAATCTCTAATGTTTTTGGTATAGCTATAAAACAGGAGGTCATTGTTGATTCTGAGCAGGTGCCAAAAGACAGTGTAAACAAAGCAATGCCCAACTCTGAGCGCTCAACTTTGCCAAAACAACACATTGTTAGGACAGGAACATCAAAACAAAACCGCATTTACCATAAGTCTTTTGTTCAAGTTCTAAAGGCTAAAGGGAGTTCAAGTTTCAGGTCGAATGCACTCCAGCGGTCGATTAAAAGACCTTCAACCATTCAGACAAACAGTAGTACCACACCAACCAGTGTATCTCACTCACAGGGTGTAAGCCCTGCCCCTCCGCCTTTGTCTCTGTCTGTTCAGAGAGCTCATTTAGGTGACAAACATGATCTTAATCGCACTGGTGCCCCGTGGATCAACATCAAGCAGTCTTCAAGTTCCCTTCACACAAATCCTTCTCTTAATTTAAACTCACATTTGGATGGTCCCAGGCCAATATTTCGCTGTGGACAGTGCGGTAAATGCTTCCCTCATCCCAGTAACTTGAAGTCCCACCTGCTGACACACACAGGAGAGCGCCCCTTCTGCTGTGCTCTGTGCGGTCGCACTTTCACCAAACTCAGTAACCTCAAAGCCCACCGCCGTGTGCACACCGGAGAGAGACCCTACAGCTGTGTGTCCTGTGGCAAACGCTTCACTCAGAACTGCAATCTCAAGCGACACCAGAGGATTCATCTAGATGCATGACAACATATTTAGAATATATCTAGAAAATGAGTTATTTTTATGACATAGTAATACAGGTGTTTGTGTTGTTTTGGACAGTTGTGCACCAAATACATTTCCATATACATCTTCTACAACAATGATGGACTAGACATTAGACCAGGGGTCGGCAACCCGCGGCTCCGGAGCCGCATACGGCTCTTTGATCCCTCTGATGCGGCTCAGTACAGCGGTCCCTCATTTATCGTGAGGGTTACGTTGTAGAATTAACCCACGATAGGCGAAATCCGTGAAGTAGTCAGCTTTATATTGCATGTATAAATATGCGTGTATTTCACAGTTCCTCTGACCGAGGCGCCGCTGCGCTGTTGCGGGTTTTGTTGGGGAGAAAACTTGCAAAGATACACAGCACTTCAGAGCAGTGACGGGCTGGGATCATCGGCCCTGGCAATTTACACCTTCAAGCGGCCCCGTAGACCGTGGAACGGGGGAAGGGGTTCTACAGCTCTGCACTGTGCGCTGAGTCTGTCCCTGGTCTTCGCATCCTTCCTCATGCTCCAGAGAAGGACCCACTAGGGCTGAAAGCGGAGCCTGGTGCGGCTGGGACTGCTTCTCATTCAAACACAGAAGTAGTGAGCTACTTCTATTACTACTTCTAGTGAGCTATCCGTGCGCTGTCAGGACTGGTTCCGCCGCCTGGAATCCAGGTTCCACCAGTTCGTTCTGCAGAAACACTGTCGCTACTTCCTGATGCTCACTGACCACTCGGAGAAGTGTGCGCGCGGACATGAGACGCTCGGCCGCGGCCCTTCTGCATGTGCCGAAATGCCAGACCGCTCAGTCCTCACTGCTTCAGAGTCACGCTGCTCGTGATCAAACATTTAAATAAATTTGGCAAACTGGCCGCATTCTGTACAGGAGACACGGAGGAGAATGACTGACAAAGACAAAGGTCTACAGTCCCTTAGCCAATCAGGATGCAGAACACAATGCGTATTGATACAACATTTAAAAAAATCTGCGAAACAGCGAGGGACCACTGTATTTAATTAAAATGTATTTTATTTTAGTTCATTCATTTTCAAAATGTAATTCTATGGCACAAAGGTAAAAAAAAAAACGTTATATGCAGTGTTATTTCATTTTAAATTTCAAAAGGGTTTTGCGGCTCCCAGTGTTTTCTTTGCGGTGTGAAACGGGTCCAAATGGCTCTTTGAGTGGTAAAGGTTGCCGACCCCTGCATTAGACGGTTAGCAATTCTAGCCAATCATGGTTTTTCACTTCTACAAACAAAATCTTCTTTTGATTGCTTTTGATTTACCGGTAGTTGATTTAGTAAGAAGGTCTGTGTGGGAATGGTCAGCTGAATATTAGCTGAAAGCTGGAAAATTGTACTCAAAAACCTTTTAAACTGTGTTTAGATTTTATGGGAACATAGAATGCAAGTTGCCATGTAGTTGTTGGTACTTAAACTAGTTTGTATGCAGGGGTTAGGTCCAGTTACACTATAATCAGCTCAGTGTAATCAGTTGTTGTTGAGTTGGTGTTGATAGAGCTTTATTTATATGTGTAAATTATCCTTTTTTATTTTTATTTTTATTTTTTTTAACCAATTTTACCATACATCCCTTTTAAATACATATCAAAGACAATGTCTTGTGTTTTTTCTGTACCGAGAGTTTTTGTTTCAAGATAACTTTTGAAGTCAACTTGAGAGATATGAAATGTGATTTGTGTCTAGTAAATTTAAAGTTTGTACCGGTATTCTGTGATTATTAAATTATGTTTACATTTACTGCCAACTCTGGTTTGAGTCGTAGATCAACCTGTTGCTGATGTACTTTCTCAAACCATGGTCAAGTACTGTATACACTAGAAATAACCACTAAAATGAGAGGGAAGAAAGCTGTATACTGTACTGTACTACTGAAAGCTCTAGGGCATTTTTTTTTACAATTGATGTAAAATCTCCAAATTGTAATTGCTACATTTTTTGGGCTATACAGTATATAAAAGATTGTTTAAGCAATTTGGAAAATTAAAACGACCAATACTTTCTAGGGCTAGATTCTTAAAATTACTGTAATGTTTGACTTGTGTTAAATTTCATGACATTCATGGACATTATTTAACAGTTTTATTGAATCCCACATACATAAAGGGTTAATAATGTAATGTTTCTAATGTGCTTTACAGGCTCGACAAAGCCTCTCAAAGCGCTATAGTCATTATTCATTCACAGCCACAGCTGCCTTGGGGTAGACTGATGGAAGCGAGGCAGTCAATCTGCACCAATGGCACTCTTAAAACCACAAAATTCACATATAATTATTTTGTCCAACTATATAACTGATTATTTTATTATCCCTTCATTTATTGGGCTATAGCCTTTTACAAGCATTCTCTTGCTGTAAGACTTTTTATTTAGACAAATAATGTAGATGCCCTAGACAGCTGATGCCTGCACCATTATCTGTGTGTTACATAATACATAAATACATGTGACTAGATTATCTCCCCAGAACTCTGCCAGTTCCAATGCACAGAGAACAGCAAAGAGGACAGCAGTATGACATTGGACATTATTTATGAAAAGAGCATTTATTTCCACTTGTCTTTTCTTACACGTACACCAGTGAGGTTCATGCTGTCATTATCAATGGACAAGCAGCATCCCTCATCAGCACAGCGGGAGAAAGAATAGGGGTAGAGAGGGGAAGGATATTAATAGCCAAACTGGACCTGTTCCTGACAGAAGCACAGTGTGAAGTCTGTTTGTCGTAAAGGTTTGGTGCTGGGGTGTTTCGATCACATGGCCTGTCTCACTGTGTGGCTGGGTGCACCTACAGACCTGGACAAAGTGGAAAAAAGTGACGGTTGAAGTATTTCAAACAATTAGACCTAACAGTGTATCCACAGTAGAGTTCAGATGCCTGTGGATATTTTTGGGACAGTCCTGCTTTGCTTGTAGAAAAAGTATAGTATAAAAAGTTTTGGGGGCGTAGATCATGTGATCTTCATAAACATTTATCACACCTGACCTATTGTGATTCAGCTGCTCACTCTCCCGCCCAGCTTCAACTCTCCACTGGTGCCATGTTACTACTATAGGTTGAGGGACTCCCTTTCCACAGAAGACCAGACACGCACTGATTTAGCCCCTCTCCAAACTCCAATCCAGAACTGGTCCCTTTTTGTGCCTGTGTCAATTAGTGCAAAGGAGAGCAGTGGTTTATTTAAGGATATGTACAGGATATAATGAGGCTTGGATCCAGAGACCTGAGAATTGATATATTTTGTCGATATGTACAGTAGATAGGCATACACTTAATCACTCACATAATTTATATGGCAGAAAGTACCCAAATTACCCGTTTTCTTTTTTGCAGGATGGTTTGTTTACATGTCAACTTAAAGGTGCACTGTAGTATTTCTGGTGAAGGATCCACCACCTGGGATGTTATTGCTTTGCCTGGGATGTTCCACACTATGGCATTAAACTCGGGTTATCTCCATGTAGACAAGCAGGCAGTGCTTCCAGGCCAAATTATAGGTACAGTCTGCGGAGAGGCGAGCATACAGATAGTAATGTTTTTAATGATCTTTTAAGAGCAGTATAAACACATGTAACTGACTAAATAAATAAATGAGATTGACACATTTGAAAGAATAAAGTAGACCTACTTAAAATGTTTTCAAGCATTTGAACAGAACAAAAACAAATGATGATTAATTGATTGAATGAGCTGCTAATCATACATCTTGTTATTTGTGTTACTTTCTTATCTAGCCCTGCACAACAATTATAAATAAATAAATAAATATAGTGGTTGGTCCATATAGGCGCAGTTTAATATAATAAATAATACAATTATTGGTCCTTTTTGCAGTCATGGCCATACTCACACAAAGCTCTTTGTAATAGTTTAAAAAAGTTTTACCAATCAATATTTCAGTCTTGGCTTGGTTCAGACTCTTTTAATTGTCTGATTTTCTTTGAACTTGCACTCTGTGTGAAATCTCCCACGCCTTTGAGTACGTTTTTAAGAGTTCAAAGTGAAATTTCACCTAGACATTCAATATATAACAACGGAAGGATTGCCACCTGCTTGTCTCCAGGATACAGGTCAGATATGTGGAGAAGCAAGCCCAATCACTGCAACGATGCATGCTTTTCACTGTATTTTGTTTGCAATTAAAACGTCTATAACTGGGGGTAAAGGGTAGATAATTAAGATAAGATATGCCTTTATTAGTCCCACAGTGGGGAAATTCCAGTGTTGCAACGCACAGATCAAGAACAGCAGGAAAATGTAGCATGCAATAAAACAAGATTATAAATAATGGCTTAAAAATGATTAAAAAATATACGAAAAAATAGACTCTCGAGTATAGCTGAATAAGATACAGTGGTACCTCACCTTACGAAATTAATTCGTTCCAGAAATGGTTTCGTAACGTGAAAAATTCGTAAGTTGAGTAGCTATTTCAATGGAAAAAGCCTGATTCGTTCCAAGACCCCGATCCAAGTTTTTTTTTTTTTATAGTGTAACTTTTTTTTATAGTGTAACACTGTGTTCTGCGTCCTGATTGGTTTCTCAGACTGGATTTAAACTTTTCTCACATTTGTCTCTCTTTTAAACACTCAAACTTTCATAGATTTTCAACAAAACGTATCAATATTGAAGTGTGGGGGGAAGCGGGAGGGGGGAGAAAACTGCGCGGACACGTGTGCGCAGCATGACCCCGCGCAGAGCTGACAGCAGGACTAGACCAAGATCTAAACCTGGACTGGACCAGGACTAAACCAGGACTAAACCAGGACTAGAGCAGGTGGATTAAAGCGCCGCGTGCGGGTCTATTTCCTGGTTTCTCACGAGTCACAGCTGAGGCGAGCAGGGAGGAAGGGACCGCAGGGAGGAGGGGACCGCAGGCAGTCTGAGCGCATGTGAGCGCGGCTCCTCCTGGTTTAGTCCAGGTTTAGTCCTGGTTTAGTCCAGACCACCGCGGCTCCTCTAGACCTCGGCTCCTCTAGGACCTGGTCAGGTCTAGAGGAGGTCTAGACCACCGGCTCTTGCATGGCTCTCGCTCACATGCGCTCAGACTGCCTGCGGTCTCCTCCTCTCTGCTCGCCTCAGCTGTGACTCGTGAGAAACCAGGAAATAGACCCGCACGCGGCGCTTTAATCCACCTGCTCTAGTCCTGGTTTAGTCCTGGTTTAGTCCTGGTTTAGTCCTGGTTTAGTCCAGGATTAGTCCTGGTCCAGTCCAGGTTTAGTCCAGGTCTAGACCTGCTGTCAGCCCCGCGCCGGGTCATGTGCGCTATCACACACGTGTCCGCGCAGTCTTCTCCCCCCTCCCGCTTCCCCCCACACTTCAATATTGATAGGTTTTGTTGAAAATCTATGAAAGTTTGAGTGTTTAAACAGAGACACATGTGAGAAAAGTTTAAATCCAGTCTGAGAAAAGCGTATAATGTGTGTGACTGAGCGCGCATTATTTGAATTTTTGAGATTTCGTGTTTCGTAACTTGAAATTTCATTCGTATCTAGAGACAAAAATGTACCGTGAAGGCGTTTCGTAACTTGAAATTTTCGTTTGTTGGGTCATTCGTAAGGTGAGGTACCACTGTATATTATATTAAATGCCATACTGTGGAACATAGACAAAGTAATAATCCCCAACCATTACCACAAATATTACACAGTGCAACTTTAACAATTATGATGTAGTAATTATGGCACTTAATTGACTCCCGTGGCGTAATATTGCCTGCTTTATATGTATACCTTTCTCTGCTGCACAGAGATGTTGAAAAATGCCATTTTGACTTGTCATTTTGCCTGGTTTAGCCAAAGGCGCCAGTCCACCTACGCTCCCAAAACACACAGCTCCTGTCACTGCAGTAATCAGGCTGCTTTTGTTATTCTGTTAAAACACTGACTCTGCCTCTTGCTGTCAAAAGTGGGGGAAGTCACAGTGTCTACATTTAGTTGACATCTACTGTGGTTATATACAACATATACAGACAGTGAATGGGAATAGTCAGCTTCTTGGGCATATTATCTAGTTTCAACTGCCACGTGATAACCTAAGAAAACTGTGACTATTTGGAAATGTCTTGTTTACGAAAGTGCACAGAGGCAGAGCTTCTGCCTTCGAGCAAGATGGTTGACGGTTTGATGCCTGGGTCAGCTGACAGCAATTTCCAGGGGTGAATGCTTTTTCTCTGTTGATGTGCTCTTCTGAAAATTGTATGACTCTAAAACTGTGGGAGTGAATGGTGAATGTCTGTGTTTCCTTACACCGAAAAAGAGCCAATCCACCTAAATCCCATAGTGTTAAAATATACAGTAATCCATAACTGGAATAAGTGGATTATAATTGAGTTTCATTTAGGAAAAGTGCTTTATGTAGCTTCCGGGAATGTTCCACAAAATGTCTTTAATTTAAACTATCTCCATATAAGCCATCTATGCATGTATGTACATATGTTATTTATTTATTTACTTATTCATTCATGCATTCATTCATCCAAAATCCCATATTTTCTATTCTATTTTCTTTCAGCACTGGAATTCCCAATCACTACTTCAAATATATACTATATATAATTGATATGCATGTTTTTACATGTTGAAAATTAACATGCAATGAGTACTGTCACCCAAATCATTATTGATACTGAATTGTGACATTTTCAAGAATTGTAACAACTAAGCAAAAACTTACTGCTTTTCTGACAAGTTTGGAGATTACCACTGATCCCACTTCACTTTGAACATAAATTAGATGTGTTATTTGGCAATGCTACCCTAAATTCACAATTGTGTTTAAGCAGTCTGTCTTCACAGATCAAATCACTGGTTGACATTAGGTCTTCAATCAGCTCTCAGAATGCAGCCAAATCCCCATTCTACTATTTGAAGAAGCCTTGGGTTAGGTCTTTGAGTGGCACATAAGAAGTCTAAACCATCATTACTTTGAACAGCCCTCTTTATAAGTCAATACACTGGAAAATAAAAAAACGACTGAAAGAGGAGAGATGGAGAAATTGGCTTCAAAGAAATGACAGCTTAAAAGAATGAAGATCACATGGTTTCTTTATTATTTTAGTTCATATTTAGTACTTGAAATCTCCATTGTTTTAACATTAGGCTAACTGAAAATTCTTTGAGGTGTGATGACAAATTTTCTGTTTGTATGTATGATTTAGGCTATTTTAGTTATATAGCACGGTTTATTTCATTGTTTTGTTTGTATCCAAAATGTAGTAGAATTATTTTGGGGAATACATAACACATTTGTTTAAAGGTGCACTATGTAACTTTCATATCACTGCTTTGCCTTGGGTATTCCACAGCATGGAACTAAAATTGGTAGTCATAATGGAGACAAGATAATGGTCAAATCTATGGGGAAGCAAGCCTGCATATGGTTAGAATTCAAGTTTTTCAAGGTATTTTTTAGTTGTAAAACACCTGTATTGAATTAAATTGAATAAATGCAAAACATATGTGTTTACCGTCCTACTGTGGAACATT
Organism: Paratrypauchen microcephalus; assembly: GCA_036785185.1. NCBI lineage: Eukaryota > Metazoa > Chordata > Actinopteri > Gobiiformes > Gobiidae > Paratrypauchen > Paratrypauchen microcephalus. Next base: position 3,899,396 of record JAVJIX010000059.1, read on the forward strand.
TCATGCAAAAAATAACATCTCCATGGAGACAAGTGAGTAGCAAACCCTCCACTTTAGATGTTACAGCTCTACAGTGGCAAACTATGGTCTTGTAAATGTGAAAAATCCTTAGCTCCCACTAGGGGTCAGTGTTGCACTACAAAGTATTACACATCAAAGGGTGTACTTGTGCAGTATTTTCTGATAGAGATGCATATTATAGGTAATTTGAACTTTTATAATGTCATAGAACATCTAACATTCCAGTTTGATTCTATCCTTTGTACATAGGTATTTCTATTAATCTTTTAAAACTTGTTCTCAATATATACCTTCTGGATCCTGACAGAAAGCAGACACTATATGAGGACGACATGTTTTTTTCTTCTCTTTCGCTCTCTCTTTGGTGATGTGAATCTCCCAGAATCCCTTTCTTACATTCACACAATAGATCAGAGAGAGTGGAAGAATCTCCAAATGGACCTGAAGAGCTGTTCTAAGATGGGTTGAAGCTAAAGCCAGTGGTATACACTCAGATGCTTGCTTTAAAAGAATATTTTAATATATTATACAAGTTATTATTGGATTTTATTTGCAATATGGTTATCACTGAGCCAGGATGGTATTTAGCTGTTAATGTTAATTCACTACTGTTCAAACCTCTCTCCCTTTCTCTCCTTGTCCTCCTCCTCTATCTTGCTTTCCTCATCTCTCGCCCTCTCCCTGTCTCCCAATCTTTGTCACTCTCGCTGTGTCTCTTTTTCTCTCCCTTTGTCTCTCTCTCCCCCGTCTGTCTGTCTGTCTCTCTCTCTATCCCTCTCTCTGATTCTCACACACCCACACCTTCCCTCTTCTCTCCCTACCTTTTTCTCTCTTCCTACTCTCTTCTTCTTCTTCTTCCTCTTCTTCTTCTTCTTCTTCTTCTTCTTCTTCTTCTTCTTCTTCTTCTTCTTCTTCTTCTTCTTCTTCTTCTTCTTCTTCTTCTTCTTCTTCTTCTTCTTCTTCTTCTTCTTCTTCTTCATGTGGCCCACCTTAACCCAAGAGCAGACAACCTCTGTGCCTTCTGCGGGCAAGAAGAGCCACTAGAACACCTGTGGCTATCCTGTCCTCGGCTGGCTCCCTTTTTCATCCTGTTGGGACACAGGTTGCACACTCCAGGCCAAACACTGACCCGGGAGTTCTTTGTGTTTGGACCCAAGGTTTCTGTGGCCCAACACAGAATTGTGGCACTTACAAACTAAAATGGGCTCATGGCTCAGAAGGAGGACCCACATGGCCGCTCAGGCTGCGCAGACCCTGAGCTCCTTTTGAAGAGACTGGTGGGGGCGCAGCTCAAAGTGGAGTTCATATATAGTGCACTAGTGGGGCAGGTGGAGGAGTTTGTTGGTGTTGGTGTTACATCTGTAGGAGGGGTCAGGAAATGGGTGATGGTTTTGTTGGCTTTCTGTTGCTTTTTTGCATGATTTTAACCGCAAGTGACGGAAAATAAAGGTATTGTTAAAAGTCAGAAGTCTTCATATTCTTCTCTCTCTCTCTCTCTCTCTCTCTCTCTCTCTCTCTCTCTCTCTCTCTCTCTCAAATATTCTCTCTTCTCTCCCCATCTTCTTCTCCCTCACCACTCTTTCCCTCTCTCTTACCAAAAACCTATTAAGATGGCTTGTTGTCGGAAGCCCAGGCTACATTTCCTGTGGCTGGCTATAAGCTCACTGCTGCTGCTATCTGGACAAACTATTGATGGAGCGTTTCTCTGTCTGTCAGGGTACTGAGGGAGGGAGATAGAAAGAGGGGGGCAGGCGGGATTAGCTGAATCACATTTTATTCCATTACCTCTTTGCTAGACACACCCAAAATGCCCACATACACACATGCACAACTCTGTGCCATGTAATTTGGACAGAGCCTGCAAAAAAATTCTTGCTGAAGTGTAAAAAAAGTCAAAAAAAAAAAAATCTTTAATTGCATTTGGTCCTGGGAGCGTAGTAAATCCAAGGAGGAAAAGGAATTAAAAAAGTTTATCCTAGGATGTCCTCTGCTCTGATGCTGCTGTCTTTTGCAGTAGCTTAGCAGCATAATATTTAATAACCCCAGAGTAAACACTGCAAGGAATTGCCCTATAAATAATTGAATGGGAAATGTATAAATTATTTTGCCTCTTAATCTACTCTGGTGCACTTCCCTGGCAGCTTCCAGAAGTGACTCTCATCCCTTTGGACAACACTGGCAGTTGGCTTCTTCGCCTCATGGGGGCGCTCTGGTTATTCCGTAGAAACAGGCATCTATCCCATCTAAAAAAAAAAAAAAAGAAAGGAAAAATAGGAAAATAATTAAATAAAAGGGTTATTCACAAAAAATAGTAGATGCTTCTAAGAAATGGGCCTAACCCGCTATTAAAATCCTGTTTTTTGAAAAGACTACTTTTGTTATCGTTGCTGTCTCAGATTTCATGGCTGGTTCAGGAAATGAGAGAAAGGTTTAATGCAGCTGCAACCTGTGCTGGCTCTGTGCACAATGTCAGTCACGATAACATGACATTCTTTCATTAAAATTAATAAGCTGTCTACGTATCTTATCTATGCCAAAAATATAGTAGGAGAACATCTATCCATATATTTATTGGAGATGATGGAGATGATCGCAGTCCTGTTTCTGCCAGTTAGCCCTGGGGCAGCTTGGATACAGTAGCAGCTTTCCAGTTTTATATCAAATACCTTATATTATTTCTCTTGCTGTGTATTGCAGGGGATTCTAAAGAAACAAGTAATGTTAACTTCTTGGGTTCTTTTTGGTAGTAGTTTAGTAGGTAATGTATTTACCTTGTTGACATGTTTCAGCTGCTAGCTGCAAGCCATTTTCAGAACTGTGTCAATACATTTCCTGCTACACTTTCTTTAAAACAAACCCAAGGCATTAATGTACAAAAGTAGACAATGAATGTCTTAACCAGGTACTGTGTTTCTATGTAGACCTATAAAGAGGTCAAAATGATTTTGGGGGCATACTGCTGATATAGATAATCATAATCTAGATGGCCTGTATTTGACCCCTCATGTTTTCCTGTCTTACCCTTTGTGCCTGCCTTACCCTTTCTGACTTGCTTTGCGTCATCTATCTTTCCTCTTGAGCACAATTAACAACTGTTTGCTAATGAGAATGACTGGGAGCTCATTCTTCATTAAGTCATTAACATTTAATTGCCCTGTGCTACACCTCATAACCATCATGCTCTTCCAGTTTCATCACCTTTCCATTTCGTATGACAGTGTCACTGCTTACAACTAGATTACTCAAAGTTTGACGTAAATGTTGCAAGCAAATGCACATGGCTTGCTTATTAAACATGTCAAATCAATGTTATGGAACAATCCATATCTGCAAAAATATTGTTCAGCAATCTGACAGTTTTGCAGCCTGGGCTGATGCAATTTGTGATTTGTTCAGATTTTGAAAATACTGGTGAACCATTTGGTTTCCAACTGTTTCACCACCTTTCAAAAAAACAGTGTAACCTTAGTTAAACTTAAAGAAACACTGAAATAAACCTGGGAACATATCTTCCTTGACATGTTGATTTTGGAATATTCTTCTAACCTTTCCTTTTGAAAATTCACAGTCTGTGGTGGTCACTATTTCAGCTGCTTTCTTATTTATTTATTTATTTATTTATTTATTTGAAAGGGACAGTGCACATTAATGAACATATAATATATATGTAAATATGCCAGATTATAGCCACAGGCTAATTTCCATCTGTTGTCCCTGGACAGGTTGATGGTGCCAATTAAAAGGTCTCACATACAATAAAACAAGAAAGAAAAAAAAAAAAAAAATAATAATCTTGCCTTCCTTACTTCTTATTTGGCCCTCTCTTTTGCAATTCCATTTATGTCTTTGGGACATATAAATGGAGTTACTGAAAGAGAGAAAAAACATTTTGATGCAATGTATTTTACTTTCCAAACTGATAATTCTAACAAGTAGATTATCCAAACCAGGTGAGTGTGCTAATGATTAGCATTCTCATTATTAATTGCTTATTTCAGTTCCCCTTCGAACTATATAAACCTTTTCTTAAATGTATCTTTAAAACTACTTTATCCATGTTATTCTGTTTATACTTTCTTTTCCTGTCTCACAGTTGTGCTATAAATTGCTATATTCTGAACAGCGGAGGATGTAGGCGATGTATGGTTGAGTGGCAGGGAGTATGAGCTGAGGCAGGCCTGTTCCTCCCTCCCTCCCTCCATCAGTCATCAGAGCACTGGAGCAGGGACAGTGGCCAGATGCAACCTGGATGTAAATGAACCAGGGAGAAGAAGAAGTATAAGGAGCTACAGATACTGGGAGGGGCCAAAAAAGAATGAAGGGAGAGAAGGAAAGAAGAGGAATGAGCAGCCACCCAACACAGTCATCAAACCCCTCCCATCCATCATCTGTCGTGGGCCAAAGTACACCATCAGCATTGTGTGAACTGCTGTGTGTGTTTTGTGTTGTTTTTAGGTGTGTGTGCCTCTGATTGTGTTACATCAACAGCAGGAAAAAGTTAGTCCAAGTTTGCTCACATCAGAATTACTGTGGATTTGCAAAGGTGAGTTGTCAGAAACTTTTACTCAACAAGTTTACTTTTGTTTTTTGAAATTAAACTCTCAAAGATGTAAGTAAGCATCATTTTATTTCAACTTGACTCATATATTTTTACAGGGTAACAGTACTTTTTTTTGGATTACTCTTTCCACTGGGACTATGTCTATGAGTGATTTTAAATTAAAATGTCCTTGTGTTTCCTGCACTTCTCCTTCAGGTATGATTGAGCTTTTCTCATTTTATGGTCTACTATATAGTAATACAATTTTTTGTGTATTATTTATGTGTTCGTCCAACTTTAAATTATTAATCTGATCCTGTTATTCCACAGTGCCTTTTACGGTTATTCTTATTGTAGTTTCCCGAATTATATATAAATATATATGTTCAAATTTATATAGAAATCTCTTACTTGTGTTGACCGCTACTTTAAACTTATGTTTGCTATTTGATGATTAGCCCATGACAAGAAAAAGGGATCTTTGTACTGGTCCCAAACCCAGATTAATATTGTTTCAGGAGCGTAAAATACGAATCAATTTACAAATAAGATGAAAATATATAAACAGAGAAACATCAAACGAGAATATTATAGATGGTTGTTGGGCGAGATATACAGCTCTGGAAAAAAAATAAGAGACCACTGCAAAATGATCAGTTTTTCTGATTTTACTACTTATAGGTATGTGTTTGGCCAAAAAAAACAACAACATTTTTTGTTTGAGTCTATAAACTACTGACAACATTTCCTCCAAATTCCAAATAAAAATATTATCTTTTAGAGCATTTATTTGCAGAAAATGACAAATGATCAAAATGACAAAAAAAGATACATGTTTTCAGACCTCAAACAATGCAAAGAAACAAGGTCAAATTCATTTTAAAACAACATAATACTAAAGTTTACACTTAAGAAGAGTTCAGAAATCAATATTTGGTGCAATAACCCTTATTTTTAATCACAGCTTTCATGCATCTTGGCATGCTCTCCACAAGTCTTTCACATTGTTCTTGGGTGACTTTATTCCACTCCTGGTGCAAGAACTGAAGTAGCTCAGCTTTGTGTTTGTGTTGGAATTCAACAGACGCTGGAATGGAATGGCTGTAACACATGTAGAGATGCTGATTTCAGAAAAAAATGCAGTGGTCTCTTATTTTTTTCCCAGAGCTGTAGATGGTTGTTAGCCTCTTAACATCATTAGAGTACTGATTTCAATAAATTGATTAGATCAGTATCACAATTCACAATTAGGTGCAGAATCCTATGCAAACTTCAAATGTTTGCATAGGGCTATCAGTCTACTTAAATTGCCCATGAAGTATTGTACAGTGTTATTACAATGTAGATTCTCTAAAATCTTGTCATTGGTGTGAAATTCTACTATAAAATCTCCACTCTCCACTCATCTTAGTAACATTTTGCTTCGAACAACCCAGTAATCCACATAAGCCTGAATGTATCCTCTCAACATATTTACTGTAATTAAAGAAAACTGTTTATCATCACGAATGCTTCTCGTGTCCATATGATGATGTTATGCTGACTTTTAGATAGCCATGCCCCGTTAAATATTTTAAACCTTCATGACAACTTAACCTGTTTGTTGGTGGAGCCATGTCATCGGGCTCTCTTGCCTGCCTCCCTAAGCCCAGTTCTTACGTTTGGGACTGCTTTGCTAATCGAACTTTAGTGGCACACATCTAATTGTGCAAAAAGAAATCAGGACCAGGAGAATTAGCCTAAGCTTTTAGTACTTCTTTATTATTCAGCACAAATGCAATGCTGTGTGGAGATGCTTTAAAGGTACACATGTAACATTTTCTAGTGGAGGGTCACCTATCTGTTTGTCTTACACGAGATGTTATTCCTTTACAGTGGTACCTCACCTTACGAAAGACCCTACATACAAAAAATCCAAGTTACGAAACGCCTTCACGTTAAATTTTGGTCTCTAGATACGAAAGAAAATTCAAGTTACGAAACGCGAAATCTCAAAAATTAAATTAATGTGCGCTCAGATGCACACCCCGAAATGTAAATACATATCAACACACACGGGGTTAGGCTCCAGAGGTGGCCCACGGTGGGAGAGGTCCGCGAGGTAGGACAACTTTGTATTTTGCAATTGTTCTACATGTTTTAGGGCTGTAAATGCCTCACCACACACATTCTACGCTTTTCTCAGACTGGAGTTGGGCTTTTCTCGCATTTCTCTCTCGTTTGAACACTCGAACTTTCATAGATTTTCAACGGAATGTGTTGATAGCGAAGCATGGGGGTAGACACGGCTCAATATAGCGCCGAACGCGCGAGGGGAGCGGAGACACAGGATTACTATCGCAACAACACATCATCAGTAGGGTAAAACTCACCTGTCTCACGACGGTCTAAACCCAGCTCACGTTCCCTATTAGTGAGTGAACAATCCAATGCTTGGTGAATTCTGCTTCACAATGATAGGAAGAGCCGACATCGAAGGATCAAAAAGCGACGTCAACACAGCGCAAGGCCGCGAGTACACAGGGGCTCCGGGCGCGGGATGGAGCCGCGGCGCCCGGGCTGTGCCTCCCTCTCAGGGCCGAGCACGCGCGGGCGACCACGGGGTGATTTAATCCTGGTCTGGTCCCTGTTTAGTCCGGGTCTGGACCTGGTCCGGTCTTGGTTTAGTCCAGGTCCAGTTCAGGTTTAGACCTGGTTTAGTTCTGTTCTAGACCTGGTTTAGTTCTGGTCTAGACCTAGAAGTCAGATAGAACCAGAACCCGCCCCGAGCAAGACCCTGCGGTCTTGCCCGCCGATAGAGCACCTTTCTCGGCCTCTTAGCTCACAGTGTCAGCGCCCCGGCTCTGGAGGTCAGATAGAACCAGAGCCTGCCCCGCCCTGCTCTTATTCCCCCTGAAAGAGCGTCTTTCTCGACCTCTTAGCTCTAGCGCGGAACGCGCAAGGTGCGCGGAGACACGAGCTACGAGCATCATGCTCATCCAACGGCACTGCCATGTTATAATAATAACAGGGATAATCCTGGTTTAGACCTGGTCTAGTCCCGGTTTAGTCCAGGTCCAATCCAGGTTTAGACCTGGTCTAGACCTGGTTTAGTTCTGGTCTAGACCTGGTTTATTCCACGTTTAGTCCTGGGTCTACAGTTTCTTAGCCAATCAGGACGCAGAACACAACGTTACACTATAAAAAAAAATGTTACACTATAAAAAAACAACAACCTTGAAACGGATCTTTTGAAACTTTTCCATTGAAATAGCTACTCAACTTATGAAAAATTCACGTTATGAAACCACTTCTGGAACGAATTAATTTCATAAGGTGAGGTACCACTGTACTTGAAATGTTTAACAGTGTGGCTTTAAACTCATCTATATCACATGGCAACATGTGGTTGGCTGCTTTTGTGGCTACATGTCTCACACACTAAGCAGTTTTTTTTTAACTCAGTTTTTCACATTATATCATGGGATTTTAAGAGGTGTAGTTAAAAGAACACACGGCTAGCTAAGGAGCTAGCTGAGGTGCTAGTTATGGACATTTGAGATGCTACAGGCTTTTCACACCATGTGTGGCAGCAAATGTGGCAGAAGACCTTCCAGAGGAAATACTCTGAGACCTTCCAGAGGAAATACTTTGAGGGAATAAACCATTTAATCACCAACCAAAATAACAGAACGGAGTAAGACTAAGACCTTTCCTGTTAGGTTCACCTAGTTCCCCATGGAGGCTGCTGTGATGCTGCAGGACACAGAGGAGGGACTTTTGGCTTTTCCTCTCCTCAAACTGGCCTGACACAGGATCTGCTGACCCTACCTGACCAGTCCTCCTGTTAAACTGCACTGAAACCTTTGACTGAGACACAAACGTGACTGAGAAGTGCAGTGTAAATATTGCTGCAACAAAAAGTTTTTCTCTCTCTGTGTGGAGTGGCAACCCCACTCACTGAAAGAATGCATAATACATTTTGAGGCTTTTTTTTGTGGCAATAATTTAATGAATAAATGTAAGATATATTTAGGGACCGAGCCCGAAGGGGGACGAAGGTCCCTATTGTTGTTGCTTTGTTTCCGTATTATTATTATTCTTGTTCATACACGCTGGGGCAATTTTGAGCATGTTCCCATGCTTCAAAACAAACGAAACTTTGCACGGGCATCACAAAGTGCTGCCAGTACGACCACACAAAGTCTCGTCCCTGGGGGACCTGGGGGTCCCTGGGAGACCCCCCACTGGGGGACCCCCAGTGGGGGGTCTCCTAGACCGTACCTCAGATGGGCATAAATTTTGGTAAGCATAATCTTAAGACGTTGGAGATGTTAAATTGCGAAGGATTTTCAAATAGGCGGTAATATGACGATACGGCGGATCGATAAACTTAGGTATGGAATTTGAAACACTTCTCCTACACCGTACCTCAGATAGGCTTAAATTTTGGTGAACATAATCTTAAGACGTTGGAGATGTTAAATTGCGAAGGATTTTCAAATAGGCGGTAATATGACAATACGGCGGATCGATAAAGTTAGGTATTTATTGAATGGGAGTGATGAGTTATGAATGGGAGGTATTTGTTGCTAGGCAACGCCCTGATCAAAGGTCTTTGATCTTTGTACCTTTGATCTGATATAGCTGCAAGCAGCAATGTGGGGACAAGCATCGAAGGTTCATGTAGGCCTCAGCATGTAGGCCACATGCAGGGTCTGACAGGGTCTAACAGAGTCTGACAGGGTCTGACAGGGTCTGACAGGGTCTGTTCTGACAGGGTATCTACAATGTCATGGTCACGCCCAACAGGAAGTGAGATAATTGTGCCAGGCACACGAAATTTGGTATGGCTGTGCGTCTCAGTAAGACGAACAAACGCAGGTGCGAGGTCCCGACCAACGCCGCTTGCGGCTTTAATTAAGTTTATACTTATACTGTGGAACATTTCTGGCAAAGCAATAACATATACATTAGATAGGCTGATGCTAGACGCTCCAGAAAACCAGAAAAGTTGCACAGTGTGCCGGTAAAAAAACAACAACAAACAAACGGCTGGTTAGCTCAACTGGTAAGTCACTGACTTTCCCCGGGGGGATGTGGGCAAGACCCTTCACGGTACTGCCCCCCGGGCGCCAAAAGATGGCTGCTCACTGCTCCTGAAAAGGATGGGTCAAATGCAGAAGTCAAATTTCTCCTGTGTGTCACTGTGTGTCATTGTGTGTGAGACCAAATAAAGACTTAATCTTAATCTTTAATTAAAGTGTTGCTGGACATTTTTACATATAAGGCCATTTAAAATAAATAAATAAATACATTTTTAAAAATCTTTCATCGTTTTATCTCCTGTTAATTCAACTGCCCATCTTAAAACCCACCAATACAATAGTCATTATATGTTACTTGCCTATAAAAATTTCCTAAATGTTGCTTGATTGTCATCTGTGTCTACATCAATAATTAATAATGCCCTAGATGCCAAAACCACAGAGTTGTGTAAAGTGCTGAAGAAAGCTGACTGATGATTGCTGCTCCTGTGTGCTGAAACCATTATCACATCTAGACATTCATTACCTTTTACCCAAAATATGATTGACAAGTTATTTACTTTCAGAAAATATAACTTTACTCACAAATCAAAGTGAAAAAGTCATATTCATACTTTTATGTTTAGAAGTGTATGTTCAAATGTAATCATCTACAAAAATATCTTGTGAGACATTAATGCCCCTAGACTCAAACAAGAAAACATATTGGAATGGGTCTGATGTGCCAAATTCACATTTATATTGAGAAATGTCTGTTATATTTTTGCTCTTGGAATAATAGGGCTGGGCGATATGACAAAAATGTAATCACAGTTATTTCCTTGTATTGATAGATCACAATTTTATATTTTATTTTGTCTTATTCAAAACAAATAAAATTGCTTTCACTTTTAAGTGCCTAAACTTACAGTAGACGACAGTGTGAAAAAGGAAGTGTCTACCTGATTTATACTGTCTGAAAAACAGAACTAGTTCATTTATATGATTTGCAGTGGTCCAAAGTTATTCCTCACTTACCTTATGCATTCCAATACATTCATATTGGAGAAATACTTTTTGCTGCAGCAACATTTAAACTGCACTTGTCTCAGTCAAAGGTCTCAGTGCAGTTTAGTTTTTGATGCTTTTAGTCCCCCCTCCCATTGCTCTCAATGCTCACTCCCCCTTCAGAGCGCTATCGCTATCATTACAATCGGTGTGCATTCTGCTAATGAAACTACTGCACATCGCATTGGGTTTGTCAAGTTGTAGTGTATTGTTTTGTAACCTTCTTTAGTATATTAGAATGGGATAGAAAACTGCCATGAGGGAGAATGTGTGACTTAGGCTTTTGGGCTGAGCATTGGACAGAATCATATTGCTAACCTTAAGGAGATTTTGGATAGGGCCAGAGAGATATTGCTAGATTCCTCAAACATGCATGACTTCTTAAACCTCTTCAGGCATGGTTTTGATGATGGAATGGTAGAAACATGGTAGAAAACTCTATTATACCTCCCCTTTAATGATATTTGTTCTGCTCAAATTTCCCTAAAGGAACAATATACTATATAGAATAATTTATATTACGATAATAGTACTCAATGCCCCATTTTGTTCAAAATTCATTCCAAGTATACGCTGGCAAGTGCTCATGTAGCCCTGACTGGCAAAATTTGGTCTACCAACCTCTATTTTAAAGGTTTGCAAAGTTTCACCACAAGTTGTCTTCTTCTTTACTGCCTGGAGTGAACAAAGCTCCACGTCCTCCACTCCTATTCTCTCCATCTCTTGCTCCTCTCTCTAAGCAGAAGGACAAATGGTGATGCTCGCCTTATCGAACACCAAACTTCTCCTTCCTCTCGCCTGCCTCTTTCCTAATGAGCAGCGCTGGGTCTATTGACCTACTTGTGGACTTAAAGGAAATCCAATCACAGATGCCTCGGGTTGCTTTTCTTTCCACTTTGGGAGATTAAAAGATTCAATTCTCTCTGCCTATCCGCGCTCATCACCATCATTTCACCATTCTTCCCATTCATGTTGCGCCCCAACTTTTCAAGCATCCTTTTCTGCCTTTTTTTTTGTCTTTCCCCATTCAGATGAGGTGATTGCGGTCATGCACATAATTACCAACCAAAATTGAGGTGAAGTTTGATCAAGGCTGCTTTGGAAAGGACAAGCAATCCAGTACAACCAGAAAACAGCATTCCCTTTGACAAATGACAATATGGTTTCAGAAAAATGGTGTGTTTTTATGATCCAAATCTCGACAGACCCCAAGCTGTGCTGTAAATGGCAGCAGGGTGCAGTGGAGGTGCTGTTTGCCTTGTCTATCAGCTATTGGGTTTGTTTAGCAGCTATGCATACTGTGCGGTAATAGACTGCACTGACCCAAACACAGGAGGAGGGCCACTAACAAACAGAAAACACAAGTGCGCAGCAGGGATTGTCATAGTTAGATGATATATACAGTCAGCATAGTTCATATGGTACAATAAGTTCAATGTGTGTGAATGATTAAAGGATGCTTGATGTTTTCTATTGCTGGGATTCAGATGACATCCCAGCATTCTATAGGGCAATATTAATTAATACAAATGGAAAATATTCTTATTGTTCTGGTTTTTATTTTCCTCCCCCCCTTTTTCAGGTTTCGGGTACTTCCCACCGACGAAAACTCACAAAATTTTGCACAAAATTCAAGAACGCCAAAAAATGAATTTACAAATAATCTGTATTAAAAAATCTTTAAAAATGGCTCGACAGTGCCCCCTGGAAAATCAAAATATATTGCGCCTATGGCTATAGCCGTGTTACCATGGCAACAGGCCAAACATCTGTCCTCGCCAATGGGACGGCCGGCAAAAACTTTGTCGTAGCCAAACCAAATTTGGTACACAGATGCACCATGGGAATAGGAACAAAAAAGTATATTACACCGTTGCTAGGCGACCAACAGGAAGTCAGCCATATTGGACCGAGCACGTGACCTGGCGCCGAAGGCAAATTTTCCTGTCCTCGTATTTTAACGAACTCCTCCTAGGGCTTTTGACCCAGACTCACCAGAATAGTGCTGTATTATCTAGACAAGTCGGACATTAAAAGTTATTAAAAGGTTCTAAAAGACTGAACGGTGTTTCCGTGAAAACGCCGCAAATTTCAGGTTTGTTTTTGCAGCTCGCCATCAAATTTCGACAAGTGATAATCCTTGCATACTTGGGCCGATTTCACTCAAACTTTAATCGAAAATAACAGAACAGGAAAGGCTTATGAGTGACCTTCCTCTTAAAATAATGTAAATTAAAAGGTGAAACAAACAACCCTTCCCCAGCTCACCCCCAGGCATTCAACACATACATGCATCCAGATAACACACAAACTCATACATGCATCCAGCTGGAAAAAATGGAAGGAAAATGGCGCGTTTTAGCTGCTCTGACCAGTACCTTCAGACTGATAATTGCAGCCAAACGTCTTGATTTCAAAAAACATTGTGGACATGACTACCTTTGAAACCCGTTCTCTTATTCCCATAAGTTATTGACTTATTCTATGCTTTGACAGGATAATGTCATGTCAATGTACAATGTGCAACTTTATTGTCCCCAAAATGTATCCTCTGTATTTAACCCATTTAATGAGGCAACCAGTCTGGATGCATCTACAGTAGTTGCCATTTAAAGTTGCCTATGTATGTTGTTTGACATGCAGTAAGTTTTATATTATTTATTGTACACAAAGGTTTAATGTCAGTGGTAAACTTTGAGTTTCAAGCTGTGAATGAAAACCTATTTAAGAATACTGGTAAACACACAAATGAGCCACAGAGAGGAGTCAGCAGGATGTCCTGGACTGCCTGTAGGGGACGACACTCCCCACTGTGGGCTGTTTGACCTCATCACCTGCTGGTTCTTTCTGGTGCCAGTTGCTGTGAACATAATAATGAAGCCCAAAGGTACCGCTGATCAACAACTCTCAAGAGCTGCTGCTTGTTCCTTTTATTCTCATGTCTCACCTTTTCTAAGGAAAAAGTGAATTATTTTTCAGATTTGAGAGGAAAGCTAAACAAAAACAAGTATCACAAATAGGGATGTGTTGAGATGCTTTTACATATTTTCAGACCATAAACTTCCTCAGCTCAAAATCCTTCAGTCTTAAAAACTGCATTTTAATTGTTAGCTTCAGCTTGCTCTGCTTTGCTTTAACTACTCATGCTCTGATTCATTAGCATGATATGGTACATGCAACCTGGGGTGAAGGGCACTACTGTGCATGAACGTTGGGCAGGAGAGCCACTGGATATACCTAGCCATTTAAGCAGGAGTGGGCAATTATTTTTTCCATGGGGGCCACATGAGAAACAGAAAATATTGTGGAGGGCCAGGCCAAACTGCTTAACTCAATTTTGCATAATATTAATTGTATTTCTTCATAAAAAGCAGTAAATTGCATTTTTTGACAAGCTGGTAAGAGTATATGTTATGACTAAGCAATGAAAAAGTGAGGTTGGCTTACAAAAAATGTAATTAAAAAATACATCTTAACTAAAAGCAATGCAGCTTTAGTCCATGCATGAGGTAAAATGATAAAATATGTTTATTTTGTAAATCCAAATAAGCTTAAACGGGCCAGTCAAAGTCAACTAAAAGGCCGTATATGGCCCTGGAGCTGTACAATGCCCAGGTCTGCACTTAAAGCTAATCTAGAGACAGGTGCCATTGAGCTTGGTCCATTCACTTGAATGGATGGCCATGTTTAGGCCCTGGGGCTTGGCCTTAATGTATAGAGTTGTTAAGTGATGATGTCACTTCCGGGTCCAACCAGATTTTTTTATTTTCATTTTTTTCCACCTTCAAAGCACTCAAAGCGCTTTACATAAAGGACCCACTCACCCATTCACACACTAGTGCCCTAAGACACTAACTGAAGGTGGGGTATAGACTTTCTTGAATTATTGCAATCTCTTTTTAATTTGAGCAATCTCTTTTTAATTCAGATGTGTTGTCACTAACAAAGAGGAAATTATAAGCATGTTCATTATTTTCAATCTGCTCCACAGCATTTGAGCCATGTGATGACTGTTGCCATGACAATATGAAGCAGTGCTGGGTTATATGAGCATAGGTGCATAGCCCTATTCAACCACTAAGATTAATTGTGTGTCATTGTGCTTTTTTCTGTATTTCAAAAATATTCAGCAGGTTCAAATGGTGTAATCAGTATTCCAAAGGTTTTTCTCCAGTTCAGAATTTTTCATTAGCCTATATTCCTTGTTACCCTTGGTACAATTGTAGACATCATTTATATCAAGTCCCTGATTGAAGAAATTAAATAACAATGCAGACAAGGTATGCTTCTCTGAGTTTTGCAATTTGTTTTTTTCCAATGAAGCGTAACAGCAGCAGCACTAAATACATCTTCAAACCAATACACCAATAAAATGACAATAGCTGATGGTGAAATATGTACAATTTTGAATTTATTTAACCCTCTACATTAAAGGCACGGTTCCTGATTTTTACTGTTTTAAAAGTGTGAAAACAGAACAGAAGTTCATTTTAAACAGTTTGCAGTGGTTCATCATACACTCAACAAAAATATAAACGCAACACTTTTGTTTTTGCTCCCATTTTTCATGAGATGGACTTAAAGATCTAAAATTCATTCCAGATACACAATATTACAATTTCTCTCAAACATTGTTCACAAATCTGTCTAAATGTGTGATAGTGAGCACTTCTGCTTTGCTGAGACAATCCATCCCACCTCACAGGTGTGCCACATCAAGATGCTGATCTGACATCATGATATTAGTGCACAGGTGTGCCTTAGACTGCCCACAATAAAAGGCCACCCTGAAATGTGCAGTTTTTTTGCTTTATTGGGGGTCTGGGGACTCAGAACCAGTCAGTATCTGGTGTGACCACCATTTACCTCATGCAGTGCAACACATCTTCTTCGCATAGAGTTTATCAGATTGTCAATTGTGGCCTGTGGAATGTTGGTCCACTCCTCTTCAATAGCTGTGCGAAGTTGCTGGATATTAGTGGGAGCTGGTACACGCTGTCGTATACGCCGGTCAAGCACATCCCAAACATGCTCAATGGGTGACATGTCCGGTGAGTATGCTGGCCATGCAAGAACTGGGACATTTTCAGCTTCCAAGAATTGTGTACAGATCCTTGCAACATGGGGCCGTGCATTATCTTGCTGAAACATGAGGTGATGTTCATGGATGTATGGCACAACAATGGGCCTCAGGATCTCATCACGGTATCTCTGTGCATTCAAAATGCCATTAATAAAATGCACCTGTGTTCTTCGTCCATAACAGATGCCTGCCCATACCATAACCCCACCACCACCACCATGGGCCACTCGATCCACAACATTGACATCAGCAAAGCGCTCACCCACACGACGCCACACACGCTGTCTGCCATCTGCCCTGAACAATGTAAACCGAGATTCATCCATGAAGAGAACACCTCTCCAACGTGCCAGACGCCATCGAATGTGAGCATTTGCCCACTCAAGTGTGTTACGGCGACGATCTGGAGTCATGTTAAGACCCCGATGAGGACGACGAGCATGCAGTTGAGCTTCCCTGAGACGGTTTCTGACAGTTTGTGCAGAAATTGTTTGGTTATGCAAACCAATTGTTTCAGCAGCTGTCCGAGTGGCTGGTCTCAGACGATCTTGGAGGTGAACCTGCTGGATGTGGAGGTCCTGGGCTGGTGTGGTTACACGTGGTCTGCGGTTGTGAGGCCGGTTGGATGTACTGCCATATTCTCTGAAACGCCTTTGGAGACGGCTTATGGTGGAGAAATGAACATTCAATGCACGAGCAACAGATCTGGTTGACATTCCAGCTGTCAGCATGTCAATTGCACGCTCCCTCAATGCTTGTGACATCTGTGGCATTTTGCTGTGAGACAAAACTGCACATTTCAGAGTGGCCTTTTATTGTGGGCAGTATAAGGTACACCTGTGCACTAATCATGATGTGAGATCAACATCCTGATGTGGCACACCTGTGAGGTGGGATGGATTATCTCAGCAAAGCAGAAGTGCTCACTATCACACATTTAGACAGATTTGTGAACAATGTTTGAGAGAAATGGTAATATTGTGTAGCTGGAATGAATTTTAGATCTTTAAGTCCATCTCATGAAAAATGGGAGCAAAAACAAAAGTGTTATATATTTTTGTTGAGTGTAATTATTCAGAGTATATAAGTGCTTCTCACGAATTTTAGAGACCAAAGCAGAGTTTTGCCATCACGGTAAAGCTAACAACAGCTAGCAGGTTAACACGCACTTCCTGTTTATCAGACAGTGAAACACTATATAATTAGATGCAGACAGTACTCACTGAACCTCAAGAGCTGCTTATACAATATCCGTACTGGGCCAAGTCAAATTTTTCTGAAATACATGGACAAAAATTGGTTCAGAGCTATTAATTTGTAGCCTTGCAAATTACTGCAAGGCTACAAATAAGTAAAAAGAATACAGGCCTTTCAAGAATAAGAAAGAAAGTTTTATTTCCTTGTTCAAAGCTTGCAGTGGACCCACTTATTTTGAAAGCTCAAAGTGAAGAGCAGCCTATGAAAGTCAAAGCTGTGTATGTCTGGACCATTTTGACAAGAGTTCCTTGTTAAATTAGTGGCAGGAGACAGCAACTTGTATAAGATTTATGTCAAACATCTACTACATGCCATCAGCTTTTGATTTGAAGGAAAAGCAGTGAAATACAATTGACTGTCTTGTCTTTGATTCATTTTTCCTGACACAAGTGAAGCCGTCCAGCTCCCAGTCCACTGTGCAAATACAAAGGCCCGTGTAGTGAGTTTGAAATGCTACTTTTTTGTTTTAAATACAGTACACTTTTTCAGCATTTTAAGTCCAATTGAATGTATTCAGGTGTTTATATGGGGCAGTACAAACTTATATCCATTTTGCTATGAGATTGAAGAAAAACATACTTTTCTTATTGTGAACGGGGTCCCCTCTCCACAGATCTGATTTGTTTAATGCCACACTGTGGGACATGCTGACTTGTATCTCTGACTTGCAGAAGTGGCTAGAATGTGTTGTGCATTTCTAACAGTTGTCTTATAAAAATAGTCTAACCACAGGGACACACATGGGACCAGTTCTATTTTTTAGCAGTAAACAGAAAATCAATATGACCAAGTGCCTAAATGGTCTCCTGCGCTAATGGGCTATTTGTGAGTCTGTGTCACTGCAGACAGAGAGGATTCAATGTGTGGTCCAGTTATAGGTCTATTACATGTGAGAAACTTAAGAACAAGCTTTCACTATTGGAAAAATGTTAAGTTAATTTAATCACTGTTTGTCATTCTAATAAAGGCTTGTGAAGTCTCATTCTATAGTTCTCGACTAAATTAAAAATTAAACTTTGGTACTTAGACTGTGGTATCCCTGATTGTGATTTGAATCATGTTGTGTTGAGTTAAATGGAGATGGAGAGGCTGAGGTGGCTGCTGGTTCAGCTGCTGATGTGTAGAATGGAGAGAAGGAGAGTTGCGGCGGCATAGTTTGAGAGTTAGTTTGTTGAAGAGCAGATGGCTTGGAGTGTGCAGTCCACGTTTGAATTCTCTCACATTGCTTCCAGTGACTTATGTTACCAAGAGCAATGATTTGATAAGGTTAATTGTTTTCCTCGTAGGTAAAATTTGTCTTCTGTATTTGCTGCTGGGGCAATTTTTCAGGAGCAGTGGGTGACAGCACTGAAGCGCCCAGGAACCCATCTGCAGATCATAAACCTGGATCTCAATTAGGATTATGTAGCTGGAGGATTAGCCTTCTGTGGCACTAAAATAAATACATAAATAAAATGTTCCCCCTATATACATTTTCCATGTTATGTTGAATGAAAATATATTATAAATAGGTCATTATATCCAAAATATTTGGATCAACATAGGGTAATTAAATGAAAAAAAGGTGACATATTAAACAGAGTAAGCCTTTCCTTTTTTATTTTTATTTTATTTTTAGGTTAATAGTGGAAACCTGAATATCTAGAGAAATCCCACACCAACACAGGTAAAACATGCAGACTCCACACAGAATGGCCCCATCTGGCACAGGACCTTCTTGCTGTGAGGTAGAATTGCTTGCCATTTGATAGTAACTATGGCATGGCTGTTACAGTCTGTGATCCACATATGTTACTTCCTGTTACCTGCCCTTTAAAAGGCTTTAAAACAGGGGTGCCCAACCGAGTCGATCGCGGGCTGAGTGTTATTCGATCGCCAGGGCTTAATGCTCAATTCCAATTCTTTTGTGAAATCCGACTTTTTGCACATGCACACAAGGAGGAGGACACAAGGTCACGTGCAGCGAGCATGTTCAATGTTTACGGAAGTAGCCTAGAGTTGCTGTCGTACCAGAGCCAGAACATGTACAGCTTATTTGTTTTAAGGAGGAGACGGAGAAGGAGAAGGACAAGGTTTTTGGCCATGGCGTTTTGCAGGGCAGTCCTTAGAAATGAACGTGTTGGTGCGAAGTCGCAGACAAAAGTGGTGGGATTGCTACGTGTTTCGCCGCTTCACTGCAGGCATGAAAATCCCTCACCTTTCGGCGAAAGGTGGTATGTTCGGGTGAGTCATATTATTGTATTATTTCTGCAACAAAGGGACAGATTAGCTGACAGCAGGGGCCCGGGGACTAAACCGGGATCTAAACCAGGACTAAACCAGGTCTAAACCAGAACTAAACCGGGACTAAACCAGGTCTAAACCAGGTCTAAACCAAGACTAAACCAGGTCTAACCCGGGACTAAACCAGGACTAAACCAAGACTAAACCAGGTCTAAACCAGGACTAATCCAGGTCTAAACCAGGACTAAACCAGGACTAAACCAGGTCTAAACCAGGACTAAACCAGGACTAAACCAGGACTAAACCGGGACTAAACCAAGAGTAAACCTGGTCTAAACCAGGTCTAAACCAGGTTTAAACCAAGACTAAACCAGGTCTAAACCAGGACTAAACCAGGTCTAAACCAGGTCTAAACCAAGACTAAACCAGGTCTAAACCAGGACTAAACCAGTTCTAAACCAGGTCTAAACCAGGACTAAACCAAGACTAAACCAGGTCTAAACCAGCCTAACCCAGGACTAAACCGGGACTAAACCAAGAGTAAACCTGGTCTAAACCAGGTCTAAACCAGGTTTAAACCAAGAAAAAAGTACATTAGTTCAGTGGTGGTTTATGGAAAAAGACATGAGAAGAAAAGTACAATTATATAACCAACCTATGTCAATCAATCAAACTTTGTATAGCAGTTGACATTTTAAGTCTAATCATAACTTTTGTGCAATTTAAATATGTTTTGGCCCCTGTTAAGATTATAGTTGCTAGAGAATTATGGAATTATTATGGAATTACCTGTATGTAACTTCTGCTGCCCATTCTGAACCAGGAAGCAAAATTATACTAAACTAGTATAAAAAACTAAACTAATTACAAAAAAAATAAAAATAGTAAAATCATATTATGTTAACTAGTATGTTCTAGTGAAATTAGTAGTATAACCTGTCAAACGCATAATGGCACTGGTGGTGAGCCAATATAGTGGGTTTTCTGGGGCACAGATGGTGCAGAGACTGAGGAGCAGATCAGGGGGATTCTCAGATGCAGGTATATTTATATCCGGTAACACACACCCCTCAGACTGGAGGCTATCCTGGTCCTCTCTGTTAAATAATGCAGCTGCTTTGAGATCTAAGGGACCAGGGAAAGAAGTGTCAAATGTATAAGTCTATGTGAGCGCTGGACTTCATTACCAACATTGCAGGGTTTCAGATGACATCATATTTCTATAGCTCAATAATATTTAATACAGATAGGGGACAGCTAAAATTGATATTGTTAAAAAGTATTTAATCTTGTTCAAATCACTTTACGTCATCTGAATTGAAGTGTCTTGCCTAAGGACACAACAGTTTTTTGCAACTGTCTCCCCACTGTGGCACCTTTGACAAGCCGGTATGACCTTTTGAAGTACATTTTTTTTTTTTTTTTTTTTTTTCTTTTTCTCCCTGGCGGCACGGTGGCTGAGTGGCTAGCACTCATGCTTCACAGCAAGAAGGTTCGGGTTGCCCGGGCCTTTCTGTGTGGAGACTGCATGTTCTCCCCGTGTTTGGGTGGGTTTCCTCCGGGTACTCCGGTTTCCCCCACCAACCTAAACATGCGCCATAGGTAAAATCCTCCAGCTTAGGGCCTGACCAAAGCATAAATAACAAAACAAAATCATGGGGATGGTCCCCGGGTCAAATTTAGAAACAACTTCTCCTGTGCGAGATCAATAAAGGTCAATCTTCTAATCCTTGACCACTGTAAGGCGCTTTGTGCTACAATTTTGTATGAAAAGCGCCTTATAAATGTTTGATTGATGATTGATTGATTGATTGTGATCAATAGGAATTGGAAATCTGGCTCTTGCCATCAGACTGTATGACATCATCACATTTGGGAATCTGAAAAGCACCAATTTCAAGTCTATCACCACAGATGAAATCTATGTAGTTATCCGTGGGCGTTTTATCCTATACCGCTTCTTGACACAAGCTTGTATTAAGGGTAAGTATTTTTGAAGTCTTACCCCTAACAAACTCACAAAAGCCTCTTGTGTCCAATTAGTCGCTGTGTCTGAGCAGTCACATAGTTTCCTCTCCTGGCGTCTCCATCTTCCTTTATCAGCCCACCGTGCCGGTCCCCCTTTTATATGCCCACCCCACTGTCGCCGAGAAGGAGAATGTGGAAGTTACATGAATAGTGATGTATTTGAAGCAGTAGCCGTGCCAATGCAAACTGTTTGACCAAAGACACCCATGAAAATGAGACTTGTCTGTAAAGTTGTATGGTGAAAAACAGTATGTGAACATAACAGAGAAACAATTATGCTTGGGTCTTGTTTATTACAGAGTTTAACTGAAAATGTGTGAAGCAAAGTTTAAAATTTTGTACATGCAAAATGTATACAGTGTTCCTTCATGGATTCAGATTCAGCCAGCTTCCTGAAATCTTGATATCTTTTCACTTTTTAAATTATTACTATTGTGGAAGTAATGAAGATGTCACAAAATGTAAAAGGCAAGACTTAAAAGTGCAACCTTTCTAGCAGAGGGTCCATCACCTGCTTGAGTCCATGTTGTTTTCCTGAGACGTTCTACAGTATGGTATTTAATTGATCTATCTCCAAGGAGACAAGCAGGCAATATCACCGGGTCAAGTTACAGGTCAGGTCTGTGGAGAGGTCAACCCACTCACAGTAATTATGCATGTTTTTGCAGTAGTTTTGAGAAATAAAAACACCCAATTGAATAAATACATAATATATTTGTTTAATGTCATGCTGTGAAACATCCCAGGCAAAACAATAACATCAACCCGAAGACAAGCAGATAGGGGACCCTTCATCAGAAAAGTTACATACTGCACCTTTAACCTTTAAAATAAATAGAATTCATTTATATAAGTAGAATTTACATTGACACATTGCTAATATTTCACCAATAATTTAGTCGTAATTGCGGGATGTTCTTTATCTTCATAAAATAGATTCTTATAGTATCTGGGACTATAGTGTAATTTCACTTTTTTCTCCTTGTGTGAGTCAACACTGATTCATAGGTAACATTTTGAGGGCTTATCAACATTCAAGAAGATAGATTTTGTTTTAATTTTACAATTACTCTGGCGATATTCCTAATTAGTCATCATTCTGAAAAGGAATGGATAAACTGTTTACGAAGATAAATAAACATATCGTTCCAGTGTGCAGATTTGTGATGCATTTATTAATTTTTAGAATATTACTCACACAATATTTACTTACAGT
Source organism: Paratrypauchen microcephalus (assembly GCA_036785185.1). Classification (NCBI taxonomy): domain Eukaryota; kingdom Metazoa; phylum Chordata; class Actinopteri; order Gobiiformes; family Gobiidae; genus Paratrypauchen; species Paratrypauchen microcephalus. Next base: position 3,921,838 of record JAVJIX010000059.1, read on the forward strand.
TTCAACACTGTTCAAACTGTGTGCAGTTACAAGCAGGTGAATATACAGTATCACAGGCAAGACACAGTATTCCTCCTGCCTCCAACATCGATAGTGACTTCAGTGTTTGCCAGCTGACCACACACCTCACACCGGAGATCACGTCTCTTCCCAAGGTGCAATGGGGCAGTCGTGACCTTGATAGGAGCAAGGCCACACACAGACACACACACACACACACACACACCATTGCACACTGACAAGCCACCTGCTCCAGTATCACCAGTGCTCCGAGTAGGAGGTGGAAAGTAACAAGACCATTGTTCAAAGAAAATGTTTTAATAGTAATTTAGGTGTAGGTGTTGAAATGAATGCATTCATGACAAGATTATTTGTATATATATCTTAAATTAAATAATAATATATCCTATTTTAAATAATATGTAATATTAGTTGCAGAATATATAATTAGTAATGGTAGTAATTAAAATTCTTACACATTTTACTTCCACTAACTTCCACAATATAGGCTTAAGCTTTGGTAATAAATAATGTAAATAACACAAACTGAAACTGTACATTAAATTGGATGTACAGTATTTTTTTTAAAACCCTCATCACACAAACTGCAGATTTCTGTTTGTGTATAATATATACACAGATTTAGTTTAACTGAACATCAAAATCGTTAATTGGCAGTAAAAGTTTGTAAATGTTGCATACTTTTGCATAGTTACAGGTGTTAAATATTTTGTGCTGGATTTGTTCGTTCTTATATTTGTGAATTATGTTAACAGAGACAATGTGTAAATGTGTGAATGCAGGACCCTGACAAACAGATTTTCATCAGCATTTCAGAGTGAAGCTGTGAAGCGTCATTATGTGCAGGGCCCCAGGAACACTCATGAAAAGACAGACAGAAGGCAGCATGGCAAACATATATCTTTAGAGAATTGTACATTGTGCATTGATTTCAAAAGCAAACTTACAATGGTACTCTATAGATCATAATTTGAAAATTGGAAAATGTCAGAAGTAGGGCAAGGATGATTTCAAAGTTGTGTGGTGTGGTAAGATAGGCAAGTTTATGTTCGTAAAAGGCACAAAAAGAAGTCTGTAAGTCAAGTTTGCAAGTCTAGTGTGCAGCTAAACTTTCAAAACTATATATATATATATATATATATATATATATATATATATATATATATATATATATATATTGCATGATGTAAAAAGCATTTATCTAGACAAGAATAAATTAAAATAAGCCTCAGGCCCTTTATTCATGCAGATGATTGCAAACAATATTAACAGCACTGATGTGACAGACTTGGCTGGTATACTTTAGGATCCAACTTCAAGCTGGAAATCCGTCATGGCTTTGCAGACATATGAAAGTACAGTGAACCCTCGTTTATCGCGGGGGTTAGGTTCCAGAAATAGCCCGCAATAAGTGAAATCCGCGAAGAAGGACAATTTTATATTTTACAATTATTCTACATGTTTTAAGGCTGAAAACGCTTCACCAGACACATTATACACCTTTCTGAGACTGGTATTAACATTTTCTCACATTTTTCTCTTGTTTAAACACTCAAACTTTTGTAGATTTTCATTAAAATATATTAATAGTGGGGCGGGGGCACGTGACACGCGGGCACGTGCGCGCGGGCACGTGCGCGCGGACACGTGCGTTTGTTTTGGTACCACATATCCATGCCATGTGCGAAAGTCGAGTGGAAAGCGACCTGGATATCATTTTGGGCAAGACTCAAGCCACTGCTAACAGTGCCGAACCGCTAACAGACGCCTCTGAGCACCACAAGACCAGGTAAGACCAACCTGCGCTCACAAGAGTTGGTTGCATTTCACCCCCGGCTCCAAAATCAGACCGCTATCAATGCGTCGCCAATACTCCACAGCTCTCTAGGACGGGGTCGGGTTCATCCTCTCGTCCTCTCACGGGGAAGAGCCTCTGTCTCCACAGTGCGCGCGAGTGTCCTCTCCCCGCTGCGGCTCCCGGACGCCGCAGCGGGCCCGTCCATGTTGATTCTTGGAAGAGTCCATGTTGATTCTTGGCTCTTCCATGGTCCGGCTCGCACTCTCTTCCATGGCTCGTGCAAGTAAACAAAGGCCACACCTCCTGTCACCCAGGCGCTCTCGTGAAGGAAATCTGAGACTCTGTCCCTACCATCCCTGGTCTAGACCTGGTTTAGTCCTGGTTTAGACCTGGTTTAGTCCTGGTTTAGACCTGCTTTAGACCTGGTTTAGTCCTGGTCTAGTCTCTTAGCTAATCAGGGCGCAGGACAGAATGTTACACTGTAAAAAAAAAGTTACACTATAAAAAAAATTGAAAAAAAAAAAAAAAAAAATTGGAAAAAAAATCCGCGAAACAGCGAGGCCGCGAAGAGTGAACCGCGATACAGCGAGGGTTCACTGTATATACTTTGTGTATCTAGTTTGCTTTTAAAGGTGAAACCAGAGACAGCTTACAACATTTGTCTGACCTGAAACAGGCTACATTTAAAATCCTGTATAGTATGACCTGTTAGTGTTTCAGTTTTCTTTTTACTGTAGTTTTGGTTACTCACAAGAACACATATTTGGAGCCTTGCAACACTTGTATAGTAACTTAGAACTCGCTGCACATTTCAGAGTAAAAAACAATGAATACTTCCATAATACGTCCATAATTGGGTTTACTCTTATGTCCTTGTTAAATAGTAAATATTAGCATATGATCTTTTCAAGGTTTTCATGTTGCAAGCTGCCACTTTCACATTCCACATTTATTTTTCACCCCAACAAGATTATTTTAGGCCAAATTATTGATCAATAGGCTTTTTGGACTAGTTTCCATCAAACTGCAGAAATTATGGAGTGAGAGGGGCAGGGGTTAAAAATAGGTCACCTGTAACATTCTCAGTCAGGTGTGTTAGTGTGTTAGATATGCTATTATATATATATATATATATATATATATATATATATATATATATATATATATATATATATATATATATATATATATATATATATATATATATATATATATATACGATATATATATATATAATTTTAATAAAAGTCAATTTAGTGGCATCTGAAGTTGTTCAAACTCACAAATGGAATGGGTTGAGTTAACATTATGATCTTTTGAACTGGCAGATGTGCCACATGGTTCACTTGTGCATTTTGTGAGTAAAATTAACTAACTTCTTTAAGTGGGGTCCAGTTAATCTTGCCAAATGACCTTATACCAGAAGGAAAGATTTCCTCCATGAGAGTGCACTTGAGCTGACACAGTGAAAACTCTAGACTGACCTACTGTCTCTCTCTGACGCTCAGTCTGACCTTAACTCAGACCCCAATTAAGACTGAAGCTAACCAATGCGCTCACTGCACACCACATCCAAACGGAGAGACATCTTTAGCCACACTAATTATCCTAAATTTACATATGACAAAAAAGATTTATAGACTCTGCAAATTTAAATATCTGACAATACAAACTTGGAGTACCTACTTTTCAAACTTCCCATCTCACAAACCCTTTGTAAACCCTGTCACTAGTGTGTTAGCATACATACATTTTTGGGCAAGCTATATTTTTTTATTAGGTGAAGGCAGTACATAGGCATTTAATTATGTCACAGTGTTTTTTTTCACAATTTACTCTAGGGAGATTTTAAATGTAGTTAATAATAAAATCGGGTACCACAGATTTCACATGCAACTACCAGATTTGTGTTTTGTCTAGGTAAGGAGCACAGACTGACCGTATTAGTTATTCAAGATTGATCACATCACTACTGTACGTATGAGGCTAAATTACCCAGTGAGATCAGTTCAGAAGGATGTCAACTCACTTTTCAAACTACGTACTGTGCAGTAGTGTAGTAGTGGCTGGGAAATCCCAGTCTGCTTTTGTTCGTTCCGATCTGAAAGACAGCCTGGCAATGAGGCTAAGCGAGCTCTCCTGATTTGGGGAGCCAATCAGAGAGCGGGGAGGGGTGGAAAGACGGTGACGCGTACTACGCGAAAAACGGAAACTTGTAGTTGTAGTTTGAACTGACAACTGACATGATTGGCTATGGGCTACGTATATACAGTGTTGCCATAGTTACTTTGAAACAGTAATCTGACTACTGACTACTTCTTTAAAAAGTAACTTAGTTAAGTTACTGACTACTTGATTTTAGAAGTAACTAAGTTAGATTATTTTTAGTTACTTTCAGCAGAGGCTGACCTCCCGCCCCTACAACATAAAAATGACCACCAGTTCTGCCAATAGGCAGCTCACTTTATTGACATGTATTTTAACCTGAACATCAAAAATGACACAGACATTTGAAAACTTTTTCCTGAAATAGGCTTACATGTTTTTTAAATAAAAAAAAATAAGACACTTACTGGTTTTACACCAAAATCCAGCTTCCTTTGCTTGCTAGGTCTGGGACCTCCTTCACCTGTGACTTTCGCAGCGGGCGGGACTTGCCCTGTTTGCTTTGTTGTGCTGTGCTGTTTCTCCAGATGTTTTTTCAGATTTGACGTTGTGTTTTTGAAGGTAGACAGCACTCTGTCACCAGCACAGAGTGTACAACGGACCTTAAAGGGATATTCCAGGATTTTTGACATGGGGGCTCATTTCCGAGTTAGCCAGAGTGCTGCAGAGATGTGGAGACACTTTTTAGCGAATTTCATGCAGTCCTTCCAGCTGCAGAGTTTTCTGTTGCTAGGCTAGTGCAAGTCAGTGGTAAATGGTAGCCTGATTTTAATCAGGCTTACCCACTCCATAGTGCACCCAAAACAAGTCAACTATAACGCCAGACTGTCGATTTAAATGTCTGTGTTGATGGAACAATTTTAGAAATATAATCAACCTTGTACTTTAAAGAATTTATGTCCTTATGCAACAGCGGATTTTTTTCCCGATCTAGCTAGGCATGGGCGGAGTGATATCACCTTGCAGTTAGGTTTCCAACTGATATTTGTTTACCTTCAGCTGTCGTTGTTAGCCGTAGAGTACAGTAGCCTGCCCTGTTCTACAATCCAGACATGGCCAAGTTTGGAGGTCTCCCCGATGCTTGGAATATACAGACGAAGAGTTTAGAAGAAGAAGAAGAAGAAGTGAAGAAGAAGTGACTTTATTGATCTCACACTGGAGAAATTCTTCTCTGCATTTTAACCCATCCTATATATATATACATATATTAGGAGCAGTGGGCAGCACACACATTAGGGCGCCCGGGGACCATCTCCATGATCTTCTTGCTTCGGTTTGGTCAGGACCTAAGCTGGAGGTACCTATGGTGCATGTTTTGGGTTGATGGGGGAAACCGGAGTGCCCGGAGAAAACCCATCCAGACACGGGGAGAAACATGCAAACTCCACACAGAAAGGCCCAGGCGACCCGGGGATTGAACCCAGACCATGCATGCAAACTCCACACAGAACACACACAGAAAGGCCTGGGCGACCCGGGGATCGAACCCGGAACCTTCTTGCTGTGAAGCAAGAGCGCTAACCACTCAGCTACCGTGCCGTGTTTAGAGAGATGGATGTTGAAAGGGCAGAACGCGAGAGAGTGTCGGTGAGTTAGCCCCCGCTACAGCTACAGAAAACCGTGTTGTTGCATTGTTCGTTGGAATGAACGATCAATGCGGGGCTGTCTTTTCAGTTTCGTGCTCAACAGTGTAAACATCTCTTCTGTAAATCGCGTCACTGTGAAACGACATATAAATTTGCATTGCATTGCATGCGCATGTGAGCTTGTGAGCTATTATTACACTCTGCCAAGCTATAACACATAGCGTTACCTTTACATGAATGTTCACGGGCTAGCAACAACTTTATGAGCGTGCATGCCTTTTCTGTCAGTCGGGTAGATTACAAGAGTTAAGCTAAAGCTCTAGCACAGTCCTCATCAATCGACCAGCAGGCTAACATAACGACAGGAGCAAGCTTGGGTAAAAAAGGTACAAACCTGTTCTTCATCACGGGATCTTGTGCTTGGAAAGACAGATGGCACTGCAGTGGTTGTCAGACTAGGCTTTCCAAGGGATTTGGTGTAGTAGTCTGGTCCGAAATGATCACTGCAAATCTTCTGTTTATGTAGCGTCTCCGCCAGCAGCGGATGTCTAAGCCAGCAGCGGATGTCTAAGCCAGCAGCTACAAGCCACAGTCACGTCCTTTCTCGATCGTGCACCGAAAAGCTGTGAAAACTTTGTGGTGCCCACCTGCGGGCTTTATTTGTACATTTTCACATACAGTGAACCCTCGTTTATCGCGGGGGTTAGGTTCCAGAAATATCCCGCAATAAGTGAAATCCGCGATTTTATATTTTACAATTATTCTACATGTTTTAAGGCTGAAAACGCTTCACCAGACACATTATACACCTTTCTGAGACTGGTATTAACATTTTTCTCTTGTTTAAACACTCAAACTTTTGTAGATTTTCATTAAAATATATTAATAGTGGGGGGGGGGCACGTGACACGCGGACACGTGCGCGCGGACACGTGCGCGCGGACACGTGCGCGCGGACACGTGTGTTTGTTTTGGTACCACATATCCATGCCATGTGCGAAAGTCGAGTGGAAAGCGACCTGGATATCATTTTGGGCAAGACTCAAGCCAATGCTAACAGTGCCGAACCGCTAACAGACGCCTCTGAGCACCAGTCCTCACCACAAGACCAGGTAAGACCAACCTGCGCTCACAAGAGTTGGTTGCATTTCACCCCGGCTCCAAAATCAGACCGCTATCAATGCGTCGCCAATACTCCACAGCTCTCTAGGACGGGGTCGGGTTCGTTCTCTCAGCGTGACGGGGAAGAGCCACTGTCTCCTCTGTGCGCGCGAGTGTCCTCCCCCCACTGCGGGCTCCCCCGGACGCCGCGCGGCCAGGCGCCAGGCCCGTCCATGTTGATTCTTGGCTCTTCCATTTGTCCGGCTCGCACTCAGTCTCTTCCATGGCTCGTGCAAGTAAACAAAGGCCACACCTCCTGTCACCCAGGCGCTCTCGTGAAGGACATCTGAGACTCTGTCCCTACCATCCCTGGTCTAGACCTGGTTTAGTCCTGGTTTAGACCTGGTTTAGTCCTGGTTTAGACCTGCTTTAGACCTGGTTTAGTCCTGGTCTAGTCTCTTAGCTAATCAGGGCGCAGGACAGAATGTTACACTGTAAAAAAAAGTTACACTATAAAAAAAATTGAAAAAAAAAAAAAAAAAAATTGGAAAAAAAAAATCCGCGAAACAGCGAGGCCGCGAAGAGTGAACCGCGATACAGCGAGGGTTCACTGTATATCACTTGTGATATGGTCTGGTGTAAACCAGGCAAGTAGGCTAAACAAATTCAGGAAAAAAGAAAGACACAAGATTCTATAGTTTTGTTTTGTTTTGTTTTTACTATTGTTTATTTATTTATTTTTTCTTGTGGTAGAGGAAAATGAGTTTAGACAGCTTTGGGAATTGCCAGTTTCTTCAAGAAAACCCTATTGAACACTCAAATGAACTATATTTTATTTTTAAATTGACAATTTTACTGTACTGTCACTGTCTGGAGTGTCACCTGCCTTTCTCAGAATACACCTGGATGGTCTCTGTTCTTTTGGTGGGTTAGAAGCATACACCTTGATAACCTTAGGCTTTGTTGCTAGGGCTTGAATATTCAGTGACCTACAAACAGGGCTCTCAAGTCTCACGCTTTGAGAGTGTGACACACGCAATTCACACGCCACACATGGCATTTCTCATGCTGAAATTTAGTTACGCAATTCAAGCGCAGCGCACAGCGCTTCTGTGCCCAGAAAATCGGTTAGATAATGCAGGCACCGCGCGTTTTCAGCGAAAATTGCCCCCCCCCCCGCTCCTCGGGAAAAATTGTTCACTCGCATCCCCCCGCTCCTCGGGAAAAATTGTTCACTCGCACCACCCCCTTCCGCTCCACGGAAATTATGCAGTCTCACGCACGACCCCGCTCAAAACTTGAGAGCCCTGCTACAAGTTTGTTTATTTTCAGAACCTGGTTTCTCTTCCCTGTTTTCAACTGGAGCCTTGGGGTTTTCTTTCTCCCTTGTATTGTCTCAGTCTGTGCCTTGTTAAGTTTTGATTCATCCCTGTCTGACCAGGGTGGATTGCCGCTCCTTTTATCTTTTTTTCTCCAGTTTTAGGATCCCGGGAAGTCTCTCTGTTGGTTTTATTATGACAACTAGGTCTGCCAGGTCTGCCTGTGCAGATTGGGCCATGCTCTCCTGCTCTGTCTTCTCTGACAGGACCTATGTGGATTTCAGGTTGAGGAACCTGCACAGAACCTAGACTTGTCTTAACCCTTGTAATGTGTTAGAAAGCTGCACACGTCTTTGGTGTTAGCGGGTCAGATTTGACCCGTGATTTAACTCCGCCTGAAAATACTTAAAAACACTAGTTATCATCCAATATTTCTTTTTCCCCTCATAACAAAGTTAGTATGTATTCATATACATGGAAACACTGTTTTAATTTTTCATTTTTTTGCTCCAACGTCCTTTTATCTTACAATATACCACTTATTTTTTATTTAAAATAATGAATGAATTTAAACAGTTTATTTCCTATAGTGATAAAATGAGTAATTATATTATCCATGTCTTATAAACTAATATCAGGGTACACCTACCTAATTTTTTTTTTTTTTTAAATAATTAAAGATCCCATGACATGGTACTTCTTGATGCTTTTATATGGTGCCTTAATGGTTCCCAAATACTGTAAATGAATCCTTCTTCAAAATCAAGCCTCAGTGCATGAGAAAGACCCATGAACACAGTCAGAGTCAAAAATATCTCTCTGAAACACTTTGAAAACAGTGCAGCGGGTGGGGGTGTGGCCAAACTCTCCGCTCTTTCCTCGTTTTCCTCGTTTCCATTGAAAAATAAACACATTTCCACAGAAAATAAAATTAAACCACTGCTGTTTCAGAGGTTCGGAGGCTCGGGTAAAGGCCATCCGAGCCTGGAAACACTCTCGTGTGCCTCCAGGCAAATAAAAAAACGCATCTCGCATTGCGTAACTCATTTGCAGTCCAAACTCTCTGGGCATGATTTCCAGAGACGGTGAGTAGACATCCAGACAGGGGGTGGAACTGCATTAGCATTTTTCCCCGAGTGGGACGTCAGAAATTTCCCTTGTTCAGAATTGCCCGTTTGCTCTCTTTTTTTCAAATGCAGAAAAGGATAGCAAATGATCAGTTTACACATTTCCCAACTTTTAGCCTTGGGGGGGCTAAACAGGGTAGGGGAGCATTAACGGGAGCACATTAACGTTCAAAAACCTCTGAAAGTGAAAATTTCATGCCATGGGACCTTTAACAATGACATCTGGATTTGTACACCCCAGCAAGAAGCAACAGTCCCATGTAGGCATCCAGCTGCGTTTTGTCAATCTCCATCCAGCTATCACCAAACACTCTTCTCCCCTCCATGTTGGTCATCTCAAGCAGGATCTTCTGAAGAGGTTGTGGAAAGAACAGCTCAAACGTTGTCTTGATGTCTTGAGCATGCAACACAGCGTATCTAGTAGACTCTGGAGTCATTTTGATGATGCTCTCCCTTGATGCCCTGCATTGGGTGTCCAGAGGGCTTGATAACCATGAAATGTCATGTCTTTCCGTGACATGAAGACCTCCCCTTCAGCATGTGTGACATCTGGGTTCTCCTCATCAGATGTGTGGTCTTCAAAGTCATACTGAACCTCATCCTCATCCTCAGACACATCCTCCTCAGTTTCACTTCCTCTCTCTTCAGGATCACTGTCATGACCAAAGATATGGTCCAGCGCCTCATGAACAGTATCCCTCTGGCTCATGTTGACTGATGCTTTAACAGAATGCACCCAAACCCTGTGTATACATGCAATTTTTTATTCAAAATGTATCAATATGCTGCAAGAAAGTTTGAGTTCACATGGGATGAAGAGGGCCTTTCTGTATGTGTGTGTGTGCTTGTATCAGTATTCTACGAGAAAGTTTCAGTCCATGTGGGGAAGTGTGGTGAAGGGGGCCTGTGTGTGTGTTGTGGGACACATTGAGCCATATTTGATCCACAGAGCAACCCACAGCTTTTAAGTGATGTACACAACAGTCAGTATTCTCTGCTGGGTCATATTTGACCCATAAGACCACAAAGGTCACTTTTTTTTTTTGTTTAGAATTTACTAAAACGGTGAAAATTAATTTTATTGCGTTAAAATAGTTGTGTCTGAGGATTAGATGAAGCCTCATTCCAGTACAAAAAAGCAAATGGTACTTTTTACATGCCTAAACTTGAAAACGGGTCAATTTTGACCCGAACACAATATAAGGGTTAAGGCCTTCATCCATTGTTTCAGGACAATGGCCTAAAGCAACCTCAATGAGCTGTTTTGTTTATGGTTCTCACTGATCAACATACACTGTGATCATACTCTAGATCTATTCTGGTTCTTTCTTCTTCTCATTGTGTTAAGTTTGTTATTATCAATAATCTTGATAATAAGTGTTGTAGTGTTCATCTAAAAGTGTTAACAGTTGGGGACTTCTTCTTCTCTGTTTGCGTCTGTCCACAAGTGCGCTAACTATCGAATGACCAAAATCTGCACCTGTTGTACACAGAAAACTTGTGGAATGTCACATGACATCATCATCTTATATTAAAGCAACTTTCTAATTCTGACTGACATGACCTCTTTGCCATCACAACTGAACTTTTCTCTGTTTGTGTGTCAATAAAAAAGTATTCAGTAATTTCGAGCAGCCATTTTAAATTAATAAATTGTTCCCAGCTTTATAAAAAATGTAGTCTTTTGGAACTGGATGTGATGGAGTGGAGCTCCATTCTGCAGCCACTGGTGCCAAACCTCCACAGTGGCTGCAGCTAGTCTCTCTTATTTGTAATTCCACGAATCGACCATTTGATTTTCTTTTCTTTTCTTTATTACAAAATGTTAATTTATTTAAAATGCAGTAGCTCTTTCTTTCTTTCTCATAAAAAAAAACAGCACTCTTAGATCAGTGGCAGTTGGAGGTCTTTTGAATAGAGGAATTTATGTATTTTCACATTATGATACAGGGCCCATTCTGTTGCTTTGATCTGGTCTTTTTTCCTATTATTTTAATTAATGGTGTAAAAGCTGTGGAATTAATATTGCTATATTCATACTCATACAGAGTTCTGCACCAGGAACTGCAGGCAACTACAACCATTGAACCAGGCCCAGTGAGTATTAAGCAAATCTAGAAACTGTCTGCTAGGCTGTATATGAATTGGCAATGTAATCATAATGGTACGATCAGTGCGTTATGTGTCAATACTGGGCCATTAATTAGTATGCTCGCAAATTGGTCAATTCACACCTCATTCATGCCCCTTTATTCATCTAAGCATAGATTGGTAAACTTGAGTGCTATTTAGGTTGTGACAGTGAGAGATGGTGTTTGTAGCCTGTCTGAGCTAACATTAGCAGCAAGTCATACAGGAGAAACTGCGCGATATACAATCACCACACCATTTTCTCAGTGTAAATGTAGAATCATGAACGCTCCCATAAAACAAATTATTCACTAATCAATTAATAATAATAAGTACATTTGTGGCCTCCACTTGCAGCTCCACATAAATGGCAACAAAAGCATCCACCTCTGTCAGACAGCCAGTCAGCACTGGAGCTGCATCAGCTGTCAGTCAAAGTCTAGATGAGAGCAGTGAATCAGCAGCTGTCCTGTGAGCATTTGACCTGCCCCATACACAATATTGTGCTACTTGATATCTGGGTGAGACTTTTTTCACATGTATCTAATCAACACATTTCCACTGAGGCTGAGAGTCTCTCACATACACACTGTTTGACATACACACTGTTTGACATGTATGAGATGGGAAAGAAGCCCCACACTGAACACATCACTGTGTCACTGACTTTGGCAAATTTGAGAGCAACATACTCACGAAATTAAACACACTTTAGTAGACTTATAAAACTGTTAAATGTCAACATTAATGACAATAGTAAATAATTAAAATGAGGAAATTTTAGGGGAAGCTTAACTTCCCTTGTAGTCAATGAGAAATTGCCACTGGTTGTTGCATCCTTAGGCAAGACACCACACACCTTGTGTGTGTGAATGATTGTTGGTCAAAATAAGGTAATGAACTGTAAAGCAATCTAAGTATTGTAAAAAGCCCTATTTCATAATATATTATTATATTATGACAGTGGTTTGTCATTTAGTTTATGGTCATCCAAGACAAAACAATAAATAACTTATCTGCTAAACTGCTTTTACCAACATTCCAACTCTCTTGAAAGCACAGTGCACATGAGGTCCTCTGAGTTTTATTGTTTAAAAGGCACCACCATATGGGCTGCACCTTTATACTGTTGAACCTTGAAGATGCCATTCAGGCTTCTGTGTCCTTTGTTCATTTCTTTGACAGATTGTGTTTTTTCCCTTTTCTTGTCCATTCTTTCCTGTTCGTGCCGCGCTGACCTCCTCTTCGCCTCCTTTTTCTCTCTCCCAGCACTGGTCTAATTCAGCACTGGGCCCTGTGGTTAGCTGTGGTATGGTTTTTATGATCACCCTCTGAGTACACAGTGACCTTGGACATTATTCACACACAATAGATGGAGCTGTCGACACCAGGGGAGCGCTGCGGCTGCTGTGGGCTGTGTGCGAGGCAGTAAGAGTGAGTATACCAATTTAAAATGTGAGCAAGGTGGAAAAAATATCAACTGGCGAGCGCTTTTTCTTTTGTGGCGGGCTAATAACTGTAAGTGTGAACGGGCATGTGAAAGATGACACTGGGGTCCCCTTTTTGCTTTTCAAGTAACGCACAGGGCAATGACCACGAAAGTAAACTACCCACACAGAAGAGCATGAAAACAAGCTACTCGACAATAAGCAGAGACTTTCAAATACAGTACTATAATAACTTCCTTTAGTGAAAACATCTTTTAAGAGTTGTCAGGTGAATGTTCTCTTGGAAGTCAATATGAAACAAAAGTGTCTGGGAGAAAATATCATCAACATAGGCCCAAGATATAAGTGATCCGTGTGTGGCATATACTAGTATATAAAAGAAACACAACAATTAGATAAGTACCAGGGCCTCAGAGAAGAGCTGGAGAACACCTGGAAGGTGAAAGAGTACTCAGGGCAGTAACCCCCAAACTGGAGGAGTGGTTACAGCAGATCCCAGAAGAAAAACATCAGACATCTCAGTCCAGAAAAGTGCAGTAGTAGGAACAGCAAGGATACTGAGCACAACCCTCTAGTAGAGGACCCAAGCTTGGAAAAAAGGATGAGAATGTTTAAAAATAGAACCAGATTGGAGGAAACTCAACTAGCAAATAATATCAGAATAGCCCTGCTAATTAAATGAGGAAATGGTTCTATTGTATAGGCTGCAGGGAACATTCATGTTTTTAAGAGTGGGCTCAAGACTCACCTTTAGCTTGGGCTTTCATTGAAATGTTATACTTTTACCTGTTTTTATTATTCATATTTTGTTTAACTTATTTATTTTAGGCATTTTATTAGCTTGAACTAATATTCATCTATTATTTTTTGAATTTCCAGTGTTTCCTCTGGGGGGGGGGGGGGGTTTGGTGTAGACAGCTCCTCTAATGGTGCTGTCTACACCACTATGTGTAGTTTTATGCATTTTAGCATGTAGCACTAGTTCATTTTAAATGATATGCTGTGGTCCAAATGTATTGTCCATTTACCTATTACATCACAAGCATCTTCATTATTTACCAGTCAGTTTAATAGTCATTTCAGTTTTACCATCATGGTAAAGCTAACAACTAACATGCTAACAGTGTACTTCCTGATTATTGGACAATAAAACACTATAATTAGGCACAGACAGTACACCAGAGATTTATTTTTACCTCAAAAGGTGCTTATACAATATACAGTACAGTGGTAGCTCACCTTATAAAATTAATTTGTTCCAAAAGTGGTTTCGTAACGTGAATTTTAAGTAAGTTGAGTAGCTATTTCAATGGAAAAGGCCTGATTCGTTCAAAGTTTTTTTTTTTTTATAGTGTAACATTTTTTTTTATAGTGTAACACTGTGTCCTGCGTAGAGACTGTGTAGACCCAGGACTAAACGTGGACTATACCAGTCTAGACCAAGGTCTAAACCTGGACTGGACCAGGTCTAGACCTGGACTAAACCAGGACTGGACCAGGACTAAGCCTGGACTAAACCAGGTGGATTAAAGCGCTGTGTGTGGGTCTATTTCCTGGTTTCGTTTCGAGTCACGGCTGAGGCGAGCAGCGAGGAGGGGAGGGGATGTGCCTCGGGACCGCACGCAGTCTGAGCGCATGAACGAACGCATGCAAGAGCCGCGGTGGTCTAATCCTGGTTTAGACCTGGTTCAGACCTGGTTTAGACCTGGCACGGTTTGAGCCGGCCCGCGCCGGGTCATGCTGCACTATCACACACGTGTCCGCGCGCACACACACTGCCCTCCCCCTTCCCCCCACGCTTCACTATTAATACATTTTGTTGAAAATCTATGAAAGTTTGAGTGTTTAAACGAGAGAGAAATGTGAGAAAAGTTTAAATCCAGTCTGAGAAAAGCGTATAATGTGTGTGGCTGAGCGCTCATTATTTGAATTTTTGAGATTTCGCGTTTCGTAACTTGAATTTTCTTTCGTATCTAGAGACCAAAATTTACCGTGAAGGCGTTTCGTAACTTGAAATTTTCGTTTGTTGGGTCATTCGTAAGGTGAGGTACCACTGTATATGTACTGCTGCAAAATACATTTTACTCTACTACATGGGAAGATACCAGGTACAGGGCCCTTAATTATGCCTTAAAAACAAATGTATTATACAGTTGTCCTCTATCTTTCTCGCTTTTTGGAGCAGATTTTCCAAATTCCAAAAAGATGGATGTGATCAGCTGGACCCTCAGCGCTATTGATACTCTTTTTTCACGGAGGAGTGCCGCTCCGGGAGAAGCGGTGTGTCCGGATGGTACTTTTGCTGCTGGATATGCGAGGGACTCGTATCGTGCGTGGCAAGTCGTATGTTTGGCACCAATGTACCTGGAGGATGTGGAGGATATTTACGTATTCGGATTTCTGATAGCTGGACATCTGTTAATTGGCCTGGGATTGTCCATGATCTATCGCATAATTTGTAAGCTGGCAGCTTGTAAAGAGTCCCCTAAGCTGTCTGCCGAAATTTCGAGCCATTGTGAAGGTGTTGGAGATCTTGTGAAAGGATTACATCAGAAAGTGGGACAGGTTGAGGTCCTTTTGGAAGGATTTCAACCGAAGGAAACATCTCGATGTTTGGATATCATCACGGGGATGGTGACAGAACTGTGTAAAGCCAACGCAGCGCAGTCTGTGCGCCAAGAGGAACTAATGAGATCTCTCATGAATCTTCATGGCGATATGAAGATGGGGGTCTGGCACCCGAGCTCAGTCTAAATTATTTACCTGGGTCTCTAAAAATGTATTTCTAAATTAACCTCCCTGGATTATTATGTCTTCCTGTGAAAATCTGTGGCTCCAATGGTTATCTGTGTTTTGACTTCGCCTCCCTGCATCAACACTTCCAAGGCCATCTGTTATCTGGACTCTACATAAACATGGCACCCACTCTTACACTGTCACTGAAAACAGAAACAATAGTAGAAATTCCTGTCTTTAGAAAGGTCTGACCTCTGCTCTCAGTTCAATCAACTTCATTGATTTCCAATCTGACCCCCCCCCCCACATCCTTCCTTATGTTACCAACAAAAAAGATCACCTTATGTTATATCTCCAATTGTTTTTCTGTCATTACATGTTGTTAAATTGTCACTGATTGTACTTGTATTGCATCTTTTCTGCTCTGCATCTCCCAGTCGGCGGCGCGCGCAAGTGCAGCGGCCCCTCCCCTAGCCCACTATATCACTGTCCTGCCTGGTTAGTGGGGAAACGAAATTTCGAATTCATTCTATGTACATGTACATGATTGTTTTTCAAAAATAAAACAAACTATGACTATGACTATGACTGATGTCATTACACTGTCAGCATCTGTCCACCTCATCTCTCCTCCATTCCCTCACTGCACTCACTGCTAACTCCATTCAGTCAAGTGTCAGAGGCAGACTGGCTTTGTGGAGGTGAGATAGCTCTCTCGTCCATTTATTCAGTGGGAAATGAGTCATCTAAGTATATGTGTAAAGTTTGTAGTATTTTTGAAATGGTCCCGACATAAATGAGTAGGCCTCAGGGTGGATGAGTGCTTCATATAAAATGCTTTTAATCATCACTTTGTCTCATGAAGAAGAGAGAGACTTCATAGTTCATAACATTTCTTGGCTTTGAGCTATGCATTTGGTTGGATAATATTAATACACAGTTGTAAAACATTTGATTCATTTTTAGTGTTGATTTTTTTTGAAGATTATGATATAAAGTAGGTCAAAATTACAAGATTCGCACAAAACGCTGGCTATGGCTATCAACATCTCAAACTTTTCTATGCAACTTTCTCTGGTGGGGAGTTTGCCTCATGAAGGAGGTCTTTTGCTGTTAAAAGCTACAAGAACTTAATGATACAAAAACTGGTGAAAGGAGTAATGGAAAAGTTTGAAATGTAAATTATGCAAAGTGTACTTTTTAGCAGAGAACCTAATTGCATTTTATGACTTCTTGCTCCAACAAAGAGTCTCTTCTTGTTGGAAGTGGCCATTAGCTGTTACGAAGGAGAACGCAAAACTAGAGCATGTATGACAATAAGAAAGCTATTGCCCATGTTTATTTGTCATTTAAGGTCACCTGCTGTGTTGTGAGGCTTTCAAGCATGGTTTATTGTTGAGTTTGACTCAACTTCAACAATTACCCGTGTTTCCATCCAATATACCAATCTTGTTTGCTTCAGTCATTCGTGCCATTTCTCTGAGGTGTAAGTGTAAACAAGCGCAGAGATTGTTGTTCCCCAAAACCATCAATCATCAATGCTCCCTCAACTTTTTAACTGCCTTCAGGTAACAGTCAACAGATTCCAAAGCACAAGCTAGACACAGCAAGCTTTAAAAGGCTGTATGAGGTTGGATTAGTTTTGATAACAATATTAATTAGAGTTCAACAAAGTGACTACATACAGTATGTTCCACTCATGCATGATTGCAATCAATGGTGATGCTGTTCTATTACTATAAATACTGAGATGTGATACTATAAATACTGAGAAATAAATAACCTTTTACCTAGTTTACGCTGGTCATAAAATGGTATATTGTTTCTTAACTGTTTACCTTAATAGCCATTATCCTGTATGATAGCGTCCTGGCCTTGTGCACCTTACTAGTCTAAAATGGTTTTGTTGATCTTATGTATGTAACTACTCTAGGAGTATAAATGCTGTGTCCTCATTGCATTATCTCAGATGATGTACAGAAGTGACATTGACTGATGTTAGTTATCTTTAATAGCTGTGTGTAACATGGAATGTTATTGCTAAAAGTGTAAAAAGGCCAAATTCAAGAGAATAACTGTTAAAATCAAGAGGAGAGCGCCACTGCAGTGCTTATAAAGAAAGCCCAGCGATCTGGCTTTTGGTGGTGGCTCCTCTGCAGCGGCACACTTCCACTCTCTCTTGTCTGCCTCGCTTTCTCCCTTTTTATTTCCAGTTTTCTGCCGCCCTACTCCAGGTGCGTTAATTGGTCAGGGTCACACACTTGCTGAAAAGTGTAAGCAAATAATAGGTAAAAACAGCAAATAAAAACAATGCAACATCTACACACACCAATAATAAAAACAATCCTCCTCATTCCACTAAGAGACATCACATGTGTACAGTTTTAAATAAATTCACCTTGGAACATTACAACTCTCAGTTTATGTTTGATTTATTCTTTAAGTGTTTATGTAGAAATTCCACAACAGCTACAACTACGCTAAAATTTAAATGTATTGTTGTTTTTACCTTTGAGAATGTATGCATTCCCTAGACCGCATCTTTGAGAATTTTCCAATCATGGGAAGAAAACACATAACCAACATTAATTTCTCATACATAATATTCATTTACATTAGCCATACATGCTTTATACATAATTACATTGTCATTTATTGCACCATTTGAAGATAAGTTTTATCAGATTACTTCCAAATCTCTGCACTGTGTAAATGTTGTGTCACTTTAGGTAATATAAGCACTCACGGGAATCTCTCATTTTGTTGACTCCATCCCCATAGACTTGTATTAGCATATGGTACAGCAGAGGAAGTCCCACATCAAAGCCCCATGTTTTGAGTTGCACAGCGACAAACATCTTCAGAATCTACAAAGTGTAAACAACAAAAAATAAACTCTGAGCTATATGGCTTCCAGGAATTACTGCTTAAGTGCTGCCATGTAATCACACATTAAACACTACCTTTGCCTTCACTTTCAATTAAATCTTGAGTCGGGTATATTTTCTGTTTAAGTCAACCTGCAGGTGCTTGTTATTTCTGGTGACTTTGGCTTACAAGGTGATAAAGGCACATGACACATTACTTTTGCAAAGCACTGAAAAAGCATTTTGGATTTAGGAAGTAATTTTGTTCGATAACTTTTGGACCCACATCTACAAAAGTGATTTGAAAGTAACAGTTGAAACTTCTGTTATTTGGTCCGTGTTACTAGTAGCGCCCAATTAGAAGTTTGGGAACTACGACCCAAACTACTACGAACCCCAAAGGAAAGAACAAAGAAGTCAGCATTTTTTCAAGCTGCACTATAGCAAATAAGAAACACGTCCCTGTCTGATAGAGCAATGAAAAAATCTCCAATCTCTAAGGCAACCAGGTACGAAGAGCAGTCAAACTACGCAGCTTTCGTGAGGCTCTTTTGGGAGGCAGACAAGAAGGTGAGAGGCAGAGATTGGAAGGCCCCTGCAGAGGTTTTGATAGAGCATTTGCTTTGTCTTTCTTTACCTTTTAAATGGTTCCCTAGGAGACTAAGCAGTTCCGTAGTTGGAACTTAAAATAGAGGGAAAAAAACATCCACTTATCCTGACAAGAGGTGAGGTAAAGTGGTTAGAAGCACCCTGCCTATAGCACTTTTCAATCAGGAGAGAAACTTACGAAGAAGAGGAAGTACTTATACATACTCAGAGTGCATGCTGATTTAAAAGTTCTTGTCTAAAAAGGTGTCAAATAAAGCTTAATTTGGCCTGGCCCCTGTCTTCTGAAATATGAAGAATGGAATCTTTGTTATGGGTGTTCATAAAATTATTAATAGAGAGTTGTATGAATGACACACAACTACTAAGAAATACAATTATACCACATCCTGAAAGAGACAAGTTATGTAAGTTATGTAACATCTAGGCCTATAGTATGTATGTATGTACGTATGTGTATTACAAGCAAAACATGATGTTGTAGTTTACTATTTAGAAGAAGATAAAAGTATACTCATACTATACCCAAAATATATTGTACCAATAACATACATGACTTAAATTCTTTTGCTTACTTACCAGATTTATTTCCTCTCATTGTTGGCCTTGTAGAATAAAGAAAAAAAAAGTGTCAATAACAAATATTTATAATTTCTAGTAAAGTTGGCTATAAAGTAATATCTTAAAGTTAGATAATCAGTCAACCAAATCACTTTACCCCCAAGGGGCAATTTAAGCACATTCATTTGTTAAAATACAGCAAATATTAAAACACCAAAAGGTCTCTCAGTACTGCTTAATGGCAGGACTGGCCAGACTTTGAGGAGAGTAAGAGACATCAGGACTCTTTGTGTCCTGCAGCTTGGACATCACAGTCAGCCTTCAAGGGGAGCCAGGTGAACTCTAGAGACACAACAGCAAGGCTCTCTCTCCTTCGTCTTCCTGCACATTTAGCTGTATTTGGTGTAAAAAAAAGTAAGATTTCAGAGGTCCCTTGCTAACTCAATGCATGGCTTCCATGGGTACAAAAACAAACAAACATACCAAACAACTAGCTAAACTCTCACAATTCACACTGACTTTATGTATGTCTGTTTACTTGTATTACTCTGATTCTTTATACCATATTCATTTATTCTCTTGCTCCTTGGAAGGCCTGGAGGAGCAGCTTGGGTTATGCTTTGGCCATTTTCTCCTCCTCCAACCATTGCCATGCCAACGGTGAGTTCATTTAGCTCGTCTTCCTTCTTCCTCTCCACCTGGACCTCCCCACCTCTTCCTGTTGATATGAATTATTAAACCCTGCAAGCCCGTGATTGTAATTTGACAAATATTAACACATGCTCATAAACAAAAGGCCGGGTCACAGTGGTGCACTACACACTCTGTTATCTCCGGTGGAGGTTTTATGCGCGTGGCCTAATATTTAGATTAGAAATTATGGTGCAGACATGGGGGCCGATGCGTGCGGGGAGATGTGATTATGCAGTGAGATATGAATGCGGTGAAATCATCCCTTACATGAACAGATGAACCGCTGAGAAGAAAGCAGCAAGCAACCAAAAACAGCGGAGTGCCATTTTGTTTTACACATTTTTTTTTCCTGGTCACTTGAATGTAGAAAATCAGTAAATAATAATAAAAAAAAGATTTTGATTGACATTGTTGTAGCAGCGAATAATGCATGGCACAAACATAATTATTATTTCTTCTTTAGAAATTCTGGTACCAGTTAAATTCAGCCTTAAATATTATAAATGATTAATTTCGTGGACACAAATACAGTTTTAACTTTGAAAATCAGTAATTTTTTTTTCGTAAGATGTTATAATGGCATATATTGGTAGCAATTTTCTTTACTTCCTTGTGTTGTTTTTCTTTTTTGTACTGTATTTGTTATACTCGACTAGCAAAAGCAATATATTGAGACTGGAACACCACCATTCAAAACATTGGACATTTTGTGCAATATTGTGAACTTTTCATTATTGTGAAACCTGTGGATACAAGAGAAAATAATTCACACATTGCAGCTAATGTGTTTAAATACTGTACTCTGTTGTTTGTTGATTCATTTTGTCTCAGAATCTCACTCATTTAGCCATGCTTTTCAGTGCAGAAAGGATAATTGTCATACATAATAAAGGTTATACATAATTTAGTCATGTACTCACCAAATGAGCAAAGTCATAATTTGTGTCTTCTGCTGTACTGCAGTTTAAATCTGGTCCAGAATTAATTTGCCTTGAACCATTTGCCAAGATTCCCATGTGCTGTGGGTTTAGCATGATGTATAGCCCTGGCTAAGAATACAATAACAAGCATCCAACTAATTAGCTTCTGCTTTGGGAAAGATGGGGTGTCAGTAAAACCAATTAATGGGACGACTGACGTTTTGGATGAAAAGAACTATGTATTTGGCTCTAACAAAACAATCAAAGCCTTCACTCAGAGACTCTTGTGGCCTGGCGTCTTGAAGTAGAGTCTGTTAATGATGGTTGCGTATCTGGGCCTGTAGGCAGTCCGTGGAGATGTCAGTGCATGGGCCAATACAGGTGTTGATCCAGTCATGCAGGTGTGGACTATACTGCTCCCATTTTTTTCCCATTCCTGTCATCTTTCTCCAGTCCAACCCACCCCCTTCCTCCCCTGAACAATACCGAAATAGAGCCAGCTACAAACACCAGTGACTACACATACGCTGGGTTTCCATGCTTTTAGGAGGCATTACATTGACTTACATTCATTTCCTGGCCAAACTTAAACCCTAACCTTAACCTATTTTAACCCATATCTGAACTTGTTGATCCAGGAATAAAGGAATTGCATTAGGGGATCTGATTTTTGATGTGCACATGTACAGAATTTAGTCCCCACAATGTGAGAAACACCCCCCCCCACACACACACACAAAGGCTGAATGACCAAATTGTTTACTCTAAATCCCCTTCAACTCAGTGTGTTTTTCTGATCTTTACAGTACAGTGGTAGCTTACAGGCATCCATCAGCTCCTCCTCTGTTTACACAGTGTTGTTGGAATCTCAGACACAACTGTTTGAAGCTCCAACTGAGAACCAGTTAAGGAATGTTTTTAGTTTTTGCTGTAGCCATTTTGCTCTGTAGCGCACGCACACACACACACTTTATTGTGCTAAGAGCAAACAACGCGTTTCGATTTTACCTGGCGAAAAGCGTTGTTCGCGCTAAGCCCAATAAAGGAATAAGTAAAGTCAAGCGAGTGTGCGGTAAACTCCTTCTTTTCTGGAATTGCCCTGTGCGTTACGTTCATAGTCCAGATATGGTGGGAGATGGCGCTTGTTGGTGCCGTGAAGGACCGCTGTCCTGAGTCATCGTAATGCGCTCTCCCGGTGTTCTTCTTGGCTGTGCCGTGCGCTGCCCTGGGGTTTTTCCATTTGATTTTGATTTGCTCAGGCGTCCGAACAAAACCTGCCTGCTCCATCTTCAACGCTATCTTCCAATAAAGACTAGCGTTTCTTGTGCGCCGTCCATCCATAAAGTTTTAAATGTTTATCTCTTGGACCTGGTGCAGCATGAACTCTTAGTCTGTCTAGTAGTGCGTGCTTGTTGCTTTCTTCGCAGCCATGTTTTCGTCTGAAACAACAATTGGTACTTGGTACTAAGAGGCACCCCCTACCACTCTTAAAACTTCTGGGTGAAATTCCTGAAATTCCTGGCACCCATGCTAATCCAATCCGAAATCGTTCACATAACGACGCCAAGTGTTTTGCTATCGGCCTAAGCCAGGGGTTCCTGGGGGTTAAGCAAACCAATCCCAATCCAAACCAATCCCTGTGCACATGCAGCCATTACGACCCAATCAGTTTGCAATCGGTTTGGAGTTTTCCATGTGCACGCAGTCATTGTGCAGGGGACAAGGTGAGCCCATGCAGCGGTGTGGGGGGAGGGGGGAGTGATCGATCAAACCTCAGGAAGTGTGAATTCAGATTGTTCACCCACTGTTGATCTACCTCTGTCTGGACGGGCGGAGGATTGAAGCCAGAGACACTCACTGCGTACACATGGAAAAGTCCAAACCGATTGCAAACTGATTGGGATTGTAACGGTTGCATGTGCACAGGGATTGGATTGGCATTAGTTTCCCCAATCCCCCAGGAACCCCTGGCCTAGGCCGATAGCAAACCACTTGGCGTCGTCATGTGCACGATTTCGGATCGGGCGCGCCAGGAATTTCAAAATTTCACCAAGAAGTTGTAGGAGTGGTAGGGGGTGCCTACTGCATCATAAGTAGCGCTTGTTATTGCCGGACTTTCAGACGAAAACATGGCTGTGAAGAAAGCTACAAGCTCGCACTACTGGACCGAGGCAGGGTTTGCTCCGACCCCGGAGCAAATCAAAATCAAGTGGAAAAACGCAAGGGCGGCGTGTGCCACGGCAAGAAAGAACAACGGGAGAGCGGTCAAGACCGTACAACTTGCACACATTACGAAAGCGTTCTTCACGGCACCAACAAGTCCCATCTTCCACCATTTCGGGACTATGAACATAACGTAGAATCGAAACACGTTGTTTGCTCTAAGCCCGATAAAGGAATAAGAGTATGCGGTAAATTGAGTCTTTTCTGGAATTATTCAATGTTCCTGTTGTTACCAGCACCTGGAAGCTGTGCATGGAGTTTTGAACTTTTGAAATAACGCACAGGGTACTTTTACAAACATTTTGAGTTATCTATTGTGACCTCATAGTATCAGAAGAGAGTGTGTTTTTTTAATTGTTGTATAACTTAAATATTAAAAACGTAAATATTAAAATCGGTGTGGAAATTTACTTAAGTTGTTCACTCAGACAGGACAAAACAGAGTGGAAGAGACTACAGAATTTAAGCTAAGCATTACAAAGACATACAAAATGAATGTGTGGTTGTGTAATTTTCCCCAGACCTTACATAAATGAACGATAAACCCATAGCTACAAATTTAATGCCTTTATTTGTGGCACAAAAGATGCAAGCAACAAAAAACAACAAGGCAGAACATGATTAAAACGTGTGCGGTATAGCTCCCACTCCTCGTAATTTTCGTTGTCCTCGATTGCTTGTAATATCAAACGCCGACGACACAGTTCGTGTCGTATTAAAGAAACCAAAAATGCTGTTTTGTCGTTCATACGAACAACCTAACTCTGCAGAATGCACACCACGTACGCCAATGCCGCTCCGTCAAACTCCTCGAAAAGCCATGGCAGTATACTGTATACTGTATACAGTATACTGCCAGATAGCTGTGTTGTGTTGTGTTTTTATATTGAGTAGCCGTCACCCGGAAGTAGTTAGACTACAGCGCCACATAGCATTGCGGAGCGGACCAGGTCACTGACCTGAATCTGACTGCGCGACATGCATGTGCACTCGGATTGGACGACAGACCACCCGCCGAGTAACGGGAGAAATCCAAACTAATCCTAATCCAATCCTACCATGTGCACGCAGTCACTCTTCAGACTCCTCCACACCTCCCAAACAATAAATGATATTTTACACAGATGTCCACAATTTTACACACCCTTAAAGGTGCACTATGTAACATTTCATTTGTGCGTCCGTCACGTGCTTGTTTCTATGGATATGTCACTGCTCTGCCTGGAATGTTCCACAGTATAACATTAAACAGCTCTACCTTACATTTATCCAATTACAGGTGGGTTTATAGCTCAAAAATACCCAGCAAAACTGAGAAAAGCATTCTGAATGTGAGAGGGGTTACCTGTCCACAGATCTGGCATATAACGTCTGGTTTGGTCACCATGAAGATGAATTTAATACTAGATTGTGAAACATTACAGACAAAGCAATACATCTCCACAGCAATGTAACAAGGAAAAGTAAAACAAAACCATGTGGCTTTACTCACAGCACACTTCATCAGCATGAGAGACAACTTCAAATGTAAGGCAAATGTGTAACAAAAGACATATTTCTAAAGCTTTTGTTAATCTCTGCACACAGAGAGAAGTCAAGAATGTCTATACAGTCTTTCTTTGGCAACTCCAGTATCAACCAAACCATTTTTGATGTTCACAGAACATGGTTTACTTCTTCTGTCGCTTTGTAGCTCAATGTCAACACAAACAAATAGCCTCTGAACCTTTCCTTGGCATTGCATAAGCTTCATCATTTGTGCTGATATCAACATGGTAACAGATGCCAAACAACACATTTCCAGGCATCATTAATCTTTGCTTGTACACAATGCACAGAAGTATTGTACATGTACAGACACAGAATATTTTCTGAAATGGAGAAAGGGCTGTAACTGGCTTACAGCTCTTTAATGGGCATATGTCAGAAATGGTAAACAATGTGTGTAGCATCTAATCAAAAGGGGGGGAAAAAGAACAGAAATAACACCAATATAATGGAACAACATACAATTCTGAAAAAAACATTTATACGCATGGTGAAAAAAATGTATTCAGAGATGTTTTTACTTACATTTATTTCATTAAAAATATCTGAAAGTCAGTTGCTTGACAGCTGTAAACTGAAATTACTTTTTTTATGTTCAGCTGTGTGCTAAGACATTTTGCTTACATTTTAGATGTAACATTTATTGACGTGTCCCTATAACAGTGCTAATCAAACTCTTGTTGGTACATGGGGCTTTATCATTTCAAATGCATTTATTTTGAGACAATTTTATTCATGTTTTTGTCTGCCTTTGGGTTGAGCATGAAACTACCTTGGTTTAGCCATGGTTTAGTGTCATTTTAGACCAGGTTTAGCCCTAATGTTGAGCTGATACATTTGTTTAGATTTGGTGGTACTCAGAAAACCAAATATTGTCTTAGGTGGTTCTTGGCATGAAAAGTTTGAGAAGCACTGCTATAGAGTATTTGTCTTCTACATTGTCTTCTACATTTGATTCCGTTCTTCACTGTCACTGTTGCAGTCTGTGTAAAGCTGCAACCACTGTTTACAATCTTCCTCCAATATTTTCGCCACAACATAATCAAGTGTACTTAGCTGGAGGATTAGCCAATTAACTATTGTGCATGTGTTGTTCTGTGTAAAACCTGGCATGTACAATACTTCTCAGAAGCGTGAATGCCTTGAAGGTGTAATTAATGGTGATAATAGCATTAGCTTGAAAACTAATTAAGTACCAGCCGAGGGACAGAAGTGACAAACAGTGAGGGGATAGTGAGAGCTTTTCCAGGTGTGCTCAAGTAATGCCCTTTGAAATATCTTTTTTTTTTGTTGTTGTTCAAATTCATTAGTGAAGGGGAGACCTCACACTGCTCCAAAACAATCATGACTTTTTTCTTTTTCACCGTCATATGAAGTTGGTCATTACAGGAACATGTGCCCAAATGCCCAATTCAGCGTGAAATACACCAATAAAATGCTGTGTAAATTTTTCTGTTCTTTATATTTGTTCATCTAACAGTGGCTATGTTTAGATGTATATAATACATAAATAAATAAATAAATAAATAAATAAATAAATAATTGGCTAATTACTGGAGTAACTGGATTAATGAAAAGTCAGGCGAACAGTTATATCTAATGTAAGTAATCTGATTTCTTTCTGATTGGTTTCAGAAGTAAAATTGTGCAAAAAACCTGCGCAAAAAAGGCAATGCAACTTCACAAAGACAAAAACACACACCAACAATCAGATGTAATTATTTGGTGATAGCTGTGATTATTCTATCTTGTTGGTCTGATACACACATACACGCACACATATTGATGCTGATATCTGGCCTCACGATTATCTGATTTTTGATCTTACTATCCAGTCTGTTGATGATGCTGTGGCACCCACCTTGGCTGTAGACTTTGTTCTTTTGCCATATCTTCTTGACCAGACCACAAATCAGACTGCAAGAGGGGCCAAACTGAACCATAGCTGAAACTGCCACTTTCAGCTGGACAGGCCTCATTTGTCTCTGGTGCTCTTACTGTCACTCCTTCACTGATGGTGTTTGGTCCAATAAGAGAGGTGAGAGGCTCAGCTCAGCTCTGGTCAATTCTATGAACACAGTTAATATTGTTTTAGTATTTTTTTAGTCTGAGCCTGTCATGCATTTCATTGCAGGTTCCTATCCAAAGAATGTTGTTGTGGCAATGAGCACTCTGCTGACTGACTGTGCTGACTGTGATGGGATTGTGTTTTTTAACTCCTTCACTCCCTCCAAAACTCCCATTGCAGCCAACATTGGGAGGAGCCCTTGTGGCATATGATCAATAATGGAGTGTTTTGCACTTTCTTTCTCTGTGAATATGTCATATGTGCATGGAACCTGAGGGACATCTTGGCACAACAAAAGTGACATTTTTGAAACCTCCTGTGGCCTTCGCATTGAAGCCTCTGCCACAGTATTATCTCCAAGGGTTAACTGGAGGTTTTGCACTCTTAAGAAACACCAGATCATTAAAATAACAAATCAAATTTCTGTCCTGTTTGAAAGACACTCTTCGATCTTTTTCTTTTTTTGGAGCTTTGGGACTTTTTCAGGAAGAGGCAGGCTCCTTTTCAGCTGCCAGTTTTTTAGGAATAAGTGCTAAACATCCTTCACCTATTCCAGTGAAAACTTTGACAGTTACTTTAAAAGAGGCCTTGTGGACAGGGCCTTCTCTTTTTATTTTACAACCCAAGTTTAGTCCCAAGTTCACAAACTTCAGAAACTACATTGTTGTAGTTGACATCCAGCTTGTTCATCAAAGCCACGCTGTATTTTTGTGAGGTTTCCCATTTTGGTTTGTAGGCTCTGACAGCTGATGGCTTTGTTTGCTGGGAGTAGTGAAAGAGTTGCTATCTTAGTCGCTGTCTTTGCTCTCAGTGAAACGCTTCATGTTTCTTCAGAAGTAAGTCAACTAATGAAGAACAGATAGGTGAGAGATTGATATTCTTAAAAAAAAAAAAAAACTTGAGGCAGGCCCAACCCAAGCCCAACCAATTCAGCAGTGACAGCTTCACCCTGTATTGCATTCTGTTGGGCTTCAAACAGAAAAAAAAATGCATAGGCCTTATTAACCCTTCTGTCGTGTTCGGGTCAAATCTGACCGTTTTACAACTTATAATATTCATAAATATTATGGTTTTCATCTGATTACCTCAAGACCTTATGATATCCTCCACACTGTGGACTTGAACATATAAAAGTGATGATCACCTATTTCGTTCAATTTTGAGTGTTTTAATCAACCTTGTTACACCTGTGGTGTTCCCGGTCAAAAGTGACCGCCATAGGAAATGAATGGGTATCCAGAGTAAATTCATTCAACATACAGAAAACATCCCCATACACACTGCCCCAACACTCTCACACACACACACACACACACACACAAACACACACACACACACACACACAGGTATGCGTGTTGTGCTGGACATAACAACCGGTCTCCAAGGGCATAATATCACATGTGACAACTTCCTCACATCACATGCTCTTGGTCAGGAGCTACTGAAAAGAAAGCTCACCATGGTAGGGACAGTGAGGAAGAACAAGCCCGAACTTCCCCCTGCGCTGGTATCGACCAGAGGAAGACAGGCACTCTCATCACAGTTTGCATTCACTGACACTCACACTCTTGTGTCATACGTTCCAAAGAAGAACAGAAATGTCATCCTGATGAGCACAGTACACAAAGACGCCGCTGTCAGCACCACAGAGGACAGGAAGCCCCTGATGATCCAGGACTACAACAAGAACAAGGGAGGCGTTGACTGCCTTGATAAGGTAATGTAAAGTCTCATCATGCATTTTATTTTATTTTTATCTAGGTGAATCATAGCATTTTGTGTATGACAGATTGAATATTGTTCCTAATTTCTTATTTTTTATTGTTCCTTTATTGCAGCTTACTGGTACATACACCTGTAAGCGGATGACGGCTCGCTGGCCTGTGGCACTGTTCCACAACATCCTGGATGTGTCAGCTTTCAACACGTATGTGGTGTGGACAGCAATCAACCCAACCTGGAATCAGGGGAAAAGTTTCAAGAGGAGACTTTTCCTCACTTTGGTGACTCCTCTTATACAGCGACGCCAGCACATTCCCCGCACACCAGCCTCCGCCATTCTGGTTAGGAGCATGCAAGCTCCAGCCCCAGCCCTGGCTACTCTCCCCCAACAAGGACATGGGCAGAAAAGGAAGTGTTGTGGCCTCTGTGCCCCTAGAGACATCAAAACGAGCCTGACATGCTGCTAATGTCATACTTATGTTTGCAATGCCCACTCTGACCTGAGTGTCACATGCCACTCATGTGCATGAATACACACACACACACACACACACACACACGCACACACACACACACACACACACACACCCTGTGGAGTTTGGTGTTTGGTTTTCCATTTATTTTTTGTATTATATGTTCATTTTGTAGTTCATTTTCAGTGCCCAATTGTATTTTAACTGATGTTATTTAATGTTTACTTCTATAAATTGTTGTTAGACACTACTTTGAAACATTGTTCTCAACTAAAGAATGCTTAATAAAAAAATTGGTGTGGAAAAAAAAATGTTTGTGCTAATTTAAGAGCAGTTAAAACAGACCGGTCAATTTTGACCGGGAACACTAAAGTAGGGGGCTGGAGGCGAACACGACCGGAGGGTTAATAAAATAAACCTATCCTCCTAATCCATTAGTGGAGCAGAAGATCATATGCACAAACCTGCTATTGTTCTGAGATGTTGCTGGTCTGTAATGGGCAACAGTACCAGGGTCTGCCAGGATTAGACTGACCGGACAAATTATTCCATGGGGTCCTATCTCACACAGGCGGTGGGCACACATACAGGAAGTGGGGTCCAAGATTTAATGACAAAAGCAGCTGGGTTTGAGGGAAACAAAATGACTGTTAACTTTGTTAATCATAATGTTATAGATTATTTATTTACTATTGGCAGGAATATGGTTGTGTTTATGAAGAGTGGAAATTGAAAAGGGAATAAGATATATGATAACAGTAGGAGACACATGTAGGTGGGGCAAGTTACCATTTTATAAATTGTTGTTAGCTTCTGTAGTGGTTTTTCGAACATAATTTAGCTTTGAACTTTTATTTTAACCAAAACTATTTATGAACATTAGGGCTGCAGAGGAGGACAAACTAAAGTAGAACACATATTAATTGCGCTTCTGGCCCAATTTTGGGATCCATAATCAGTCCTTAATTACCCAAAGAACAAAGAATGAGGTTTGTTATGTTGCTTTAAATAGTGTGGTGTCCAGTTGGTTCTTTTTGTATATTTTGTTTTTCTTCCACCTCCTCCCCCCTCTGCTCCCCTCTGACTCACCTGTCTGCTCCACCATTACTCCTGTCACCGCTCCTACAGTGAAAACGTGGATCTGGCAGGACGGCATCTGTCACCAGTAATTGAAAAGAGACTTACACTCCATGCACCTGTGTAGCGTCTATGTGGGACTTTTGCACATTTCTGAGGGTACCAGCGAGCAAATCCTATCTGATTTCAACACCACATTGAGTGCATATTGAGTAGCACATGCTTTCTTTTCCCATACATTAGGACTGCAATTACTAATCACATAATCATGACTAGCTGACAATAAAAAAAAAAAAATTCACCCCATTAAGATAAGATAAGATAAGATAACCCTTTATTTGTCCCACAATGGGGAAATTGCAGTGTCACAACGCAGGTTTCAGAAACAGTTGGAAAAAAGAGCATGCATCAAAAATTAAGATAATAATAATAAGTATGTACAGCCTAAAAAACACAACACTGTAAGGCACAGGAGCGCTGCACAATAAATAAATGTCTTTGGTTCTGAGCGGTGAACAAACAGCAGTTAACACTAGAAGTCCCGCGGAGGGGTCAATTGACCTTTTTACCTAAAAGACCCACAGAGGGGTCATCTGACCCTTTGGACCCCCTGTGGACACTCCTTTTGTTGTGGAAATGTGGCTGTTAGCGGCTCACAGCAGTCGCTTGAGTCACAGAGTCGCTTGAGCCTGTGTGGGGGAGGGGACCCCCAGGCAAGCGTAGGTAATGCGTGTTTTTGCATGTGTGTGTGTGTGTGTGTGTGTGTGTGTGTGTGCGTGTGCGCCCATATGGTGGATTTATAAACATATGGTGGATTTTTATGCAGTGAATCATCAGGATCAACGAGAATTTGGGATCAAAAACTCTAAACATTTATTGTTAAAAAAATACAAAACAAAACATATTTACAATGAATGCAAAAGCAACTGTTTTCCCAGTTTTTGTGTGGAAGGTTGTTGCAGAAGTAACTTATTTTTGTGTGCCAAAATAGAAGAAAAAAAAATTACAAAGGAAAAAAGCATATTTACAAAGAATGCAAATGAGTGAAATACATTTGAGCAGTCACTAACAATTCTGGCACTGCCATTGCTCCTTTCGGCATTTCCCACATGTATATTTGTAACAGTCATCACAGCGCACTGTTGCACGATTGTCCTTGCATTTGATTTTAGCCTGACACTTGGCTCTTTGTCCGAGTTGTGGTGTGGAGGGTTGTTGCCGAAGCAATTGCTCCTTTTGGGCCTTTTTCATACCCACGTGGGAGTGAGCCAACTCTCTTGCCAGTTCAAACAGGAAATCCACCCGTCTTTCCTTTCTCCCAGTGCATAATTGATAGAGCACGTGGGCATTCAGTGCTGCAATGTCTATCATGTTGTAGAACACTGCTACTGGCCAGCGCCTTGTTCCTGTGCGGACAGTGTATTCCCGCACCATCTGGTCCATGATATCGACGCCGCACTTTGTTGTGTTGTAGAGTGTGATGGTGTTTGGCTTCTTTTTGGTGGTTTCCTGTGTCTGAATCGTGCTGTGCATGCTGCTGAGAATATACACAGTCTTCTTCCGCTTGGGTGCATACACAGTCAGTGTGGCACCAGTGGATGAAAACACCTGGGTGGTAAATTCATCGCGGTGCATCTGTCGAGTTGATGGTGGGATTTCTTGGCGAATCCTGTTGACTGTGCCGAGGATGGTTGAATTCCGGCTAAGTAGTCGTTTTGCAAGTGACAGTGATGTAAAGAAATTGTCTGTGGTAACATTTCTGCCCTTGTCCAAGAATGGTTCCATCAGCCTCATGACTACACTCTCAGACACTCTCTCCCCACGAGGTCGAGTGGGGTCCTTGCCAAGATATGGGAGGATGTTGCAGACGTATTTGGTTTTCAAGTCACACGCCACCCAAAACTTGATACCAAACTTGTCTGGTTTAGTTGCAATGTACTGTAGGAAACAGCAGCGAGTCTTGCACGGGAAAAGTTGTTCGTCAATGGTGATGTGTCGACCAGGGATGTAGGATGTGATGCAGTTGGTGACAAACAATCCCCATATGTTTGAAATTGCCGCAAACCTATCAGTCTGTACTCGCTCGCTGCGGGTGTCTCTGTCATCAAAGCGCAGGTGATGCATGATGTTTTGGAAACGGCCTCGGGACATGGTTTCGATGATGTGTGGGCTTCCCAGCTTTTTCGACCAGCAGTCACGCAGTGATGGCACCTTGAAGATTCCCCTCATGATGGTGATGGAAATAAATGCCATTAGTTCAGGTATGCCCATGAACCAATCCACATGCTCAGTTTGCTTCGCATGTTGAATTGTGCAGTCTCGAATGATGTCAAGCATGTCCGGAGTGATGAAACAAAGGAAGCTCTGAAGGCGACTTGTGATTGACCTCCTGGCCTTAGCTGTTGGCTCTCCATCTGCGCTGTATGGCGATGGTGGGGTGAAATGTGGACCGGTTCCCACCTGTTCTTCATGCCATACTGTGCCATCTTTTGCAGTCTCTCTCACATCAGTCGCCAGCCGAGCTCTCTTTGTTGGTTGGGGAGCACTCTCCTCATCTGTTGCGTGAAAAAAATGTAATAATGAGCAATGGGAAATTCAAATGATATCACAAATGCAAGTATAGAAGCTAATCACTGCAAAATTGGTTTATTTTTCTAGTTTCAAGTAATGTAGTAAAAATCACCTTGGAACTAGTATTTTTCAAATAGAAATAAAAACCTCAAATTAGACTATTTTTACTTGTTTTAAGAAATTTGCCGATGGGCAAGCATTTTTTTTTACTAGGTTAGCAATATTTGCTAGCCAGTTTGCCAGGCAAAATTTGCTAGGCAAACAACATTTGCTGGAAATGAGTAAATCAAGTAAATCTTAGCTAGTAAAAAAGCTTGCCCCATTGGCACGCAAAAATACTAGTTCTGAGGTGATTTACTCCCTCACTGAAATGAAATGTAAAATGGGAAATAATATGAAATGAAATATTACCTGAAGACAACTGAGACAGGTCGGAGTCTGAATCCACCTGGAGATTGATGTCTTCTCCATCCGATTCGCAAGGGTCAGCTCCATCCAGGATAATTTCCAATGCCTGTTGAGTGCTGTCCTCCCCCCTGCTGATTCAACAGGTAATGGACGCATTTACAAATGAAGAGATGCTAATTGTGGCCATCAGAGCCATCAGTTTGGACTAAGGGTCTTTTGACCCTTCTCCAGGACTTTAGGGGGGCTGTCAAAATTCCCGGGACTTCTAGTGTTAAAGTGACTCCAGTTCAGTAATATACATAATATCACTACAATAAAGTGACTCAGATGATTGTGTACAGTGCAGGGATGGACAGTGGTGGTTACATAAATAAGTAGCAGGTAAAGTGACTTTAAATAATATTGCACATGTAATTATTACTATGGAGATGACACATGGTTGCTATGGAGATTAACCTGACTAGCATTGATTATTGTACAGGGTGACAGCAGCAGGAAGGAAAGATCTGCGAAATCTCTCTTTAACACAGCGAGGGTGAATCAGTCTGTCACTGATGCTGCTCTCTAGAGCCGACAGAGCGTCCTGCAGGGGGTGACACTCATGGTCCAGCATAGACATGAGTTTATCCAGGACCCTCTTGTCCCCCACCTGCTGCACCGAGTCTAGAGGACAGCCCAGGACAGAGCTGGACTTCTTGATGACTTCTTGATGACCTAGTAAATATCCGCAGCCTTTAGTCACCATATTTCACCTATATTTCAACCTTTACATGTTAGAAAGTGTTTTTAAAAAGTTTCAATGCACAAACTTTATTGGTCTACAAGGGAAATTATTTGGACGCAGTAGCATAAACATCACAATATATTATAACAAAGAGCAACAACATAACAACAATATCAATTGTAATAATACATTAAAAATAAGTAGCAAAAATAGCAAGTTTGATAGAAATAGAAATAATAGAAATAATTGTTTGACTAGTTGTGTGACAGAAACCAAAACACTGACTATTTGACTTTTAAAATAATTGTCAGTTGCAGCCCTACTGTGCACTCCTTATGCATTTTTCTATAGGACCGCTTCCTTCTTCTTTTCTTATGTTATGATAACCTCCCCCGTCACAGTCTTGCAGTCTTTATGTCGCCTGGTATGACAGATAGCACCTTTAGCCTTGGGCCTTAGCCTTTGACAGATTGCCCGAGCTCACTAGCAAGAGCCAATCCCCGCTGTCAAAATGTGCCATACACACTCACGCGGAGGACTATGACAGGTCAGTATACATCACCTGAGCCCGGGCAGTTACTCCTTTCCGCTCCCATCCTCCTCTCACCTTCAGGGTGTGCCTACAGTGTCAATTCGGTCTGATTTAATTGGTGGATTTAGTGTTACGATCAAGGTAAAAGGCTGTGGGCCTAAACAATTTAAAACCTGTCAGAAAAGCTAAAGCCAAAGCGGAGGTGGCAAAGAAGGGCAGTGTTGTCTTAATGATAATGACTGCAAAAGGGATAAAAAAATAATGTCTGGCAATGTTTTTATGTTAGGAAACCTTAACAGATTATATTTTCTAGATAAGGTA
Organism: Paratrypauchen microcephalus; assembly: GCA_036785185.1. Lineage (NCBI taxonomy): Eukaryota > Metazoa > Chordata > Actinopteri > Gobiiformes > Gobiidae > Paratrypauchen > Paratrypauchen microcephalus. The sequence goes on from JAVJIX010000059.1 coordinate 3,956,584, forward strand.
ACAAACTAAATTAAAATAAAATTGGTCTGAAGTGATGTCATGTAATGGTAGTTTTCCAAGTTAACAGCTACCTTTTATCTTTTGTTTAGTGGAGGCTGCAATTCCAGGACTGAAATTATTCAAATGATTAAAGTAAAAGTGTATGGAGTTTAAAAACACAATGAAGCATTTTCTGTATCATCACATGACAGCACAAGGGGAATAGAGTGTTTCTGTCTAAAGCCAAGCCTTTGCAGGTCAAGTTTCCACTTTTTAAATCCATTCTTCAGCAGCACATAGTGAAGAAAACATGAAGAACATCTTACATCTTCTTACATCTTTACAGAAAAGATTCACATTCATTCATATTCAACTCATCAAAACTGGGGATAAAAACAGCTGTCCTATGCTGTAGTAGAAATATTTGTGCTTCAAAACAGTGTCACTTGAATAATGACTGATAGTACTGAATACTGATACAAATACTATTCAAGAAGCAGTTTTGAACCATTGCTATGCACCATGTTGGCACACAGTGAAGGAAGGTTTATCCAACAGACTTTACTGTCTTTAACACATGAAAAACAGAACTAGTTCATTTGAAACTGTTTAAGCTTCCATCTGTCTTCATACAAAAAAAAACAACAACAAAAAACAGCGGTCCCATTAAGTTCAACACCTCGACCAGCATTTGTGACTAGTTTATCCAAAACTATCTGAAATCTCATCATACATCTTCTCGATAGCATATGGTTGGCCTTGTTTGTGATTGAATTGTTTTGCAAAGCGCTGTTCCCTTTAGCGCAGATCCTTTGAATATGTTGTGTACAAATGAGCGCGTTCTGTGAGATAGGTTACAGTTGTGTCCCTGTTTTGTACCTGCTGAAGACTTCAGTCCAGTCATGATGTATTATTATGTACCTAAAGTATGTGTTATTATGTACCTTGAAATAATAAAAGATTTAAAAAAAAAAAGATGGATGTCTTTTCATCCCCACCTCTTAGACTTAGACTTAGACAAACTTTATTGATCCACAAGGGAAATTGTTTTGGGTACGGTAGCTCAGCATAGGGATGGGGCCGATCCGATCCAGTATCGGTATCGGGTTCCGATATCAACGTAATTCACGGATCGGAAATTCCGATCCAACCTGCGAAAATTTCCGATCCATGAGCCATGTCTGTTTCTGCTGAAATGACTCCACGAGTGATTCCCTGTCGGCTGCTCTGCTCCTGCTGCAAAATGTGGAATGGATTTCCTGAACGGAGGCGTATCTCAATGAGACACAGAGTAATGATGAGACATGCCTCCGTTCTGGAAATCCATTCCACAGTTTGCAGCCAGCTAGCAGGCGAACATTGAGCAGCACGAGGCAGTTAACCAACTTTTTATCACAACATGTCCGCTGTATGGACAGTGACACCTGGAGAGGGGTGATTGGGAGGAACGGCCTCCCTGATCTGAACCCGAGCGGTGTTCTGTTATTGGACTTTTGTGCTAGCCACAGTTTGTCCATAACGAACACCATGTTCGAGCACAAGGGTGTCCACCAGTGCACGTGGCACCAGGACACCCTAGGACGGAGGTCGATGATCGACTTTGTTGTCATGTCATCTGACCTCCGGCCGCGTGTCTTGGACACTTGGGTGAAGAGAGGGGCAGAGCTGTCAACCGATCACCACCTGGTTGTGAGTTGGGTCCACTGGCGGGGGAGGAAGCCGGAAAGACCTGGCAGGCCCAAGCGTATCGTGAAGGTCTGTTGGGAACGTCTGGCAGAGCCCTCTGTCAGGGGCACCTTCAACTCACACCTCCGGGAGAGCTTCTCCCGGATTCCGGGGGAGGCTGGGGATATGGAGTCCGAATGGGCTCTTTTCTCTGCCTCTATTGTCGATGCGGCCGCCCGTAGCTGTGGTCGTAAGGTCTGTGGTGCCTGTCGCGGCGGCAATCCCCGAACCCGGTGGTGGACACCGGAAGTAAGGGATGCCGCCAGGCTGAAGAAGGAGTCCTATCGGGCCTTGTTGGCTCATGGGACTCCTGAGGCAGTTGACGGGTACCGGCGGGCCAGGTGTGCTGCATCCCGGGTGGTCGCAGAGGCAAAAACTTGGGTTTGGGAGGAGTTCGGAGAGGCCATGGAGGAGGACGGCCTCAAAGAAATTCTGGCAAACCGTTCGGTGCCTCAGGAGGGGGAAGCAGTGCTTCACCAACACTGTTTACGGTGGAGGTGGGGAGCTGTTGACCTCGACTGGGGATGTTATCGGACGGTGGAAGGAATACTTTGAGGATCTCCTCAATCCCGCCGTCATGTCTTCCGAGGAGGAAGCAGAGGCTGGAGACTTGGAGGCGGACTCGTTCATCACCCTGGCCGAAGTCACTGAGGTGGTTGGAAAGTTCCTCGGTGGCAAGGCCCCGGGGGTGGATGAGATCCGTCCTGAGTATCTCAAGTCGCTGGATGTTGTAGGGCTGTCTTGGCTGACACGTCTCTGCAACATCGCGTGGCGGTCAGGGACAGTACCTCTGGATTGGCAGACCGGGGTGGTGGTCCCTCTGTTTAAGAAGGGGGACCGGAGGGTGTGTTCCAACTATCGGGGAATCACACTCCTCAGCCAGGAGAGGAGAATTCGACCGATAGTCGAACCTCGGATTCAGGAGGAGCAGTGTGGTTTTCGTCCCGGCCGGGGAACACTGGACCAGCTCTATACTCTCTATCGGGTGCTCGAGGGTGCATGGGAGTTTGCTCAACCAGTCTACATGTGCTTTGTGGATCTGGAGAAGGCATTCGACCGTGTCCCTCGTGGGGTCCTGTGGAGAGTGCTCTGGGAGTACGGGGTTCGGGGCCCTTTGATAAGGGCTGTTCGGTCCCTGTATGACCGGAGCAGGAGCTGTGTTCGCATTGCCGGTAGTAAGTCGGACCTGTTTCCGGTGCATGTTGGACTCCGCCAGGACTGCCCTTTGTCACCGGTTCTGTTCATTATATTTATGGACAGAATTTCTAGGCGCAGTCAGGGGCCGGAGCGGATCCGGTTTGGGAACCACAGGATCTCATCTCTGCTGTTTGCAGATGATGTTGTCCTGATGGCTTCATCAAACCGGGACCTCCAGTGTGCACTGGGGCGGTTTGCAGCCGAGTGTGAAGCGGCTGGGATGGGAATCAGCTCTTCCAAATCCGAGGCCATGGTTCTCGACCGGAAAAAGGTGGCTTGCCCTCTCTGGGTGGGTGGGGAGTCCTTGCCTCAAGTGGAGGAGTTCAAGTATCTCGGGGTCTTGTTCACGAGTGAGGGGAGGATGGAGTGTGAGATTGACAGGCGGATCGGTGCAGCGTCGGCAGTGATGCGGTCGCTGTACCGGACCGTTATGGTGAAGAGGGAGCCTAGCCGAAAGGCAAAGCTCTCAATTTACCGGTCAATCTACGTCCCTACCCTCACCTATGGTCATGAGCTCTGGGTAATGACCGAAAGGACGAGATCACGGATACAAGCGGCCGAAATGAGTTTCCTCCGTAGAGTGGCTGGGAGCACCCTTAGAGATAGGGTGGGGAGCTCAGTCACACGAGAGGAGCTCGGAGTAGAGCCGCTGCTTCTCCACGTCGAGGGGAGCCAGCTGAGGTGGCTCGGGCATCTGTTTCGGATGCCTCCTGGACGCCTCCCTCGGGAGGTGTTCCGGGCATGTCCCACCGGGAGGAGGCCCTGGGGAAGACCCAGGATGCGCTGGCGGGACTATGTCTCCCGGCTGGCCTGGGAACGCCTTGGGGTCCCCCCGGAGGAGCTGGAGGAAGTGTCCGGGGTGAAGGAGGTCTGGGCGTCCCTGCTTAGACTGTTGCCCCCGCGACCCGGCCCCGGATAAGTGGAAGAAAATGGATGGATGGATATTATTGCATGTTATTAGTACTTCTGACTATCTTAGCGAGTCAACGATTCTTCTGATCCTAAGCATTTCATTGCATTATTGACCTTGTGTTGATTCTGCATATGACAAATAAACAATCTTGAATCTTGAATCTTGAAGTGTTCAGAACACAGTGTTCTTATCAGATCATCTAACACAATACATTACAAAATACTTCTGTAACAAGTATTCTTCCCAACTCTGTGTATGGACAAACACAGCTCTATCATATCCAATTCAGCTACAATGTTTGCGTCTACTGCTCTCTCCCTCTGTCCCATCTTCTCCTTTTCCTCTCACTAAATATTTGGCCCTTTTTCAAACAGCCACAGGCCTAAAGAAATTAGACTGAGTGCAGTGTAATGAAGCCAAGAGAAGGCAAAGATATTAAATGCCACACAAGCACACACATCCCTCACTAGGAGCAATACAATAACAATGACAAGACTGAAAAGTTTGGGCGGATGACAGAGTGTTCTTATTCACTGTGTTCCTATCTTCCATTTCAAAGTTTCTAAATAGTCGCTCCATTACGCTGATTGACTAAGAGAATCCAGGTGAGAGCCTTGATCTACTATTGATTTCTGGGCTTTCAAATCGGAACCAAATTGCCAGTTAAATTACAGTCAAGGTTGATGAAGATTAACAGCTGGGGGGCAGGTTCGTAACGTCTTTCCAAGCACTTAGGAAGAATGAATATAATTTCCATTAAAAAGCAGGCAGGCATTTTGACACCCTGCATCAGTTCGGTAATTTTTGACTTTTGAATGTGTCTTAGATCTGAGGAGAGGAAAATAGGTAACAATCGCGTTTTGGAAATGGGAAAAGCAGAAAATGAACGTGTAGGGGGTGTATAGGGAGTCGAATCAACAAGGTGTAAGTGCTCGATGAGTGAGAAATTTTGAAATAAAAAGATGAGAAGAAAATGCTCTAAAGCAGCAGATGCGAACTCCAGAGGCAACTGTGGAATAGAAAAAAGCATGGTTCTTAAAGGTCCCATGACAGCCACCAAATATGCAGGACCTTTTTTGTTCTTGATGCTTTTATATGGTGCCTTAATGGTTCCCTAATACTGTAAATGAATCCTTCTTCAAAATCAACATTCAGTGCATGAGAAAGACACATGTACACAGTCAGAGTCAGAATCTCTCTGTCTGAGCAACTCATTCTGGGCCTTGTTGCTTGAATGCAAATGAGAAGGACACAGATAGGGTGGGGGGGCCAAATGCACTGCTGGAGCGCTGCTCTGTGCGCTGTCTCCCACTTCCGCGTTTTAAGCATGAAGGAAGAAAGGAGAGGCATTTCAATGAAAAAAACACATTTTCATAGAAAATAAAATTAAACCACTGCTGTTTCAGAGGTCCAGAGGGTCGGGTAAAGGACTTCCGAGCCTAGAAACACTCGCACGTGCCTCCAGGCAAATAAAAAAATGCATTTCGCATTGCGTAGCTCCTTCGCGGTCCAAACTCTCTGGGCGTGATTTCCAGAGACAGGGCGTGGACATCCAGACGGTGGTGGAACTGCATTTGCATTTCTTTTTTCGATGTTACGTAACAAAGTTGCCTTGTTCAGAATCGCCCGTTTGAGCTGTGTTTTTTTCAAATGCAGAAAAGGATCGCAAATGCTCAGTTTACACATTTTGCAACTTTTAGCCATTGGGGGGCTAAACAGGGTAGGGAAGCTCACATTAACGTTCAAAAACCTCAGAAAGTGAAAATTTCATGCCATGGGACCTTTAAAGGTCCTATATTATGGAAAATTAAATTTAGTGAGCCATGCTAGAATGTTGTTACCTCATAAAAAAAAAAAAAAAAAAAAAAAAAACGGGCTTGTGTTTTGTTTTATTCACACATGTTTGAGTAATGTTTTTTTTATTAACCCGACTTAATCTCCAAAGCTCAAAATGCTCTGTTCCACCTTGCGATGTCATGTAGTGGTAGTTTTCCAAGTTAACAGTTCCACAACAACACAATTCCAGAAGCAAAATTATTCAAATGATTAAAGTAAAGGTGTATGGAGTTTAAAAACACAGTGGAGCACTTCCTGTATCATCACATAACAGCACAAGGGGAATAGTGTTTTTTGTCTGAGAGAAGAATTCAGCCTAAATATGCAGGATTTGTGTTAAATGTCTGACAAAACACAACTCTATGGTATGTTTTTTAAGAGGAAACAACATTACAAGATAGATTAGAAAATAGTCTGATATGGTCCCTTTAATATGTCCATATTACAACATATTAAAGACCAATAGTACACATGGTTTATGATATGAATTATCTGATATTTTCCAGTGTAATTATTTTGAAGAACCTTGAGAAGTCCTTAAAATCAGGAAGTGGTGACGTCAATGAAATCCGTTACTACTTTCTGTGTTTTTCTTTTGCTGGTGTCTCATATTATATTGAGATTTTTGCTTTATTACTGAAAAAGACAACAAAAAATATATTAATATTCATCTGTTTTAGCATTATGGTTATTCTCAAACATAACTGGTCCTTGTTCAGATCTCATTTTGATGGTCCTGCTTGCCCTTGTAAGACCCTCTTTTAGTATTTCTCATTTTATTTCTGGCTAGGTACTTCTAGATTGTACCTGGAAGGCCAAATATCTTCTGAAGTGGTATTTTATCGACAAAGTTCAGAATCACAGTAAAAGTGGGCAGAGGGAAAGAGAGAGAGAGGGAGAGAGATGGAGTGAACAGAGGAGAAAGAGGGATGATGGATGGACAGTAGGTTGTGAAATGGATAGGTGGGCTTAGTGGTGATAGATGGAGTAGCCTCTATACCCTGTCCACATGGGTCTCTCTCCAGAGTACACGCTGTAGCAATAATAATAATAATAATAATAATAATAATAATAATAATAATAATAATAATAATAATAATAATAATACATTCTTTGATTTCATATTTTGCAGCAACTCAACTGGCTCATCCTGGAGAATTACATAAAATCAGTTTGCATAAGAAGTCAATGCAAGGTCTTCATTTGTTCAGTTTTTGGAGTGGCACTCCAAAAACTTGTTTCCTGATTTACATGATAGATACTATACTGTACTATACACTATAACATGTATGCCATTGTTTTAAATTAAATTAGCACAACAATAATAAACATTGCAGGAACTTATATCAACCTTATTTTATCTGAGTTTTTACAAATGAATACAAAAAAAAAATAATAAAAACAATTATAAAGACAATTATACCTTGTCTTATATTGGCAACACCATATCTTTTCTCTATCAGTTTACCAATATATATATATATATATATATATATATATATATATATATATATATATATATATATATATATATATATTTTATATATATATATATATATATATATATATATATTTTTTTTTTTTACAAAAAATGCAGTCATAGTAAAAGTGGGGTTTGTCTGTGTGACGGAGATAAGTGTGTTGTGGGCCAGGAGCTGGTCAGAGAAAGAGGAAAGGTCTTGTGGTCCAAGTGTTGTCTGTACAGCAGAGGTGCAGTTTTCCCTGTCACCAGACAGTTTTATTAAGTGTGGAGGTCAGACACAGAGAGCTATGGAGGAGGAACTAAAGGGGTCCATGGGGTCCACTGGTATTTAGAGACATTTTATCAGAGCATATATGTCTGGTGGGACTTTTGCTCATGGTTCTTATGGAGTGCAACAGTTCCGCTTACTTCCAGAACCAGGCATGGGCGGTCACTGTTCAGCTCCATAGACCTCTGGACGGAACTGCAACTGGTGACGAAACCAACATGTGGAAAACCAGCCTTGCATATTAACAATATGACTGGAAGAGAGTTCTCTCGGCAAACCCTGGTTCTTTCTTATATTTGCCTACATTACATGTTTTTATGCAATTATGCTGTCTTGTTTCATTTCAAATTAAAGGTCCCATGACATGGTACTTCTTTATGCTTTTATATGGCTCCTTAATGGTTCCCTAATGCTGTAAATGAATCCTTCTTCAAAATCAAGACTCATGCATGAGAAAGAGAGATAAGAGATAAGAGATAAGAGAGATAAGAGAGAGAGATAAGATGAGATAAGATGAGAAAGAGTCATAAATGTCACTCTGGAACAGTCCATTATGGGCGTTGTTGCTTGAATGCAAATGAGGAGGACAGAGATGGCCTATAGTAGCGGGTGGGGGCGTGGCCAAACTCTCCACTCTTTCCTTTTCAGCTGTGCCCTGTGCGCTCTGACCCACTTCCGTGTTTTTGCGCGGAGGGAGAGATGAGAAGCATTCCATTGAAAAATACTTACTTTATCCCCTCCCTGCCTGCATGCACTTTTTCCCTCCTGTCCAATTGTCCTGGAGCTACTGTGGCGAGTAAATTTCTCCTGTGTGAGATCAATAAAGTCTTATCTTATCTTATCTTAAACACATTTCCACAGAAAATAAAATTAAACCACTGCTGTTTCAGATATCCACAGGCTCAGATAAAGGACTTCCGAGACTAGAAACACTCGCAAGTTCCTCCAGGCAAATAAAAAAGTGCATTTCGCATTGCGTAGCTCCTCCGCAGTCCAAACTCTCTGGGCGTGATTTACAGAGATGCTGAGTACAGACAGACGGGGGTGGAACTGCATTTGCATTTCTTTTTTCGAGCTGACGTCAATAAGTTTCCTTGTTCAAAATCGCCCGTTTGAGCTCTGATTTTTTCTAACGCAGAAAAGGATCGCAAATGCTCAGTTTAGACATTTCACAACTTTTAACCATGGGGGGGGGGGGGGGGGCTAAACAGGGTAGGGGAGCTCACATTAACGTTCAAAAACCTCAGAAAGGGAAAATTTCATGCCATGGGACCTTTAAAAACAAGAAAAGAGAGAGAGAGAAATACCTATGAGTCTGTACCCTTGTGCATTCTCATAAGGGAGCTACAGGGGGAGCTCTCTTGCTGAAAGTTACTTAATTCAGCTTTAACTACATCAACTTGGATGTAGGATGTTGGATGGAGAACACTGTACCAACCCGGAGGGTACGGTGCTTCTTCACCAATCACCCCTGGGTCACCCCTGAGCTTAAAGCCCTTCTGAACCAGAAGAAAAGGGCTTTCAACTCAGGGAACAGAAAGGAGCAAAAAAGGGTCCAGCGGGAGCTCCAGTGCAGGATCTGATGGGCCAAGAAGGACTACTGCTCCTGAAAAGGATGGGTCAAATGCAGAAGTCAAATTTCTCCCGTGTGTCACTGTGTGTCATTGTGTGTGAGACCAATAAAGGCTTAAGCCTAAAACTTAAAAAAAAAAAAACTTAAGATGGTAGCTGGCCCAGAACAATGCACGGGGTGTGTGGAGAGGACTGAAGAACATCTCCGGATTTGGACAGAGTGGCAGAGGGACAGCTGATGGTGACCAGTGCTGGGCAGACAAATTAAGCTGTTACTTTAACCGGTATGATTGCCCCTCCCCCACCCCCTCTGCCCCTCTTCCAACTCCGTCCTCTTCACACCTTCCTGGGCCAGTTGACACATCCTGCTCCCCCTTCACCGGACTAACTTCGCCCGCCCCCCGCTCTCCCACACTCATGCCTCCAACCCATTTCACATGGACCCAACCCAGCACCAACCCTCTCCGCCCCCCACCACCCCCTCACTCCCCCCTCTCCATCACACCGGATGAGATGAGGAGGGAGCTAAGGCGGCTGAGGCAGAGAAAATCTGCAGGACCTGATGGTATCTGCCCCAGGCTGCTGAGGACCTGCGCGGACCAGAGGTTCTCTGCTACATCTTCAACCTGAGCCTCAGCTTGGAGAAGGTCCACGTGCTGTGGAAGACTTCCTGTGTGGTTCCCGGTTCCCAAAACAACAAACACCAGGGAACCGCCCCACTACTGACCAGTCATCTTGATCTCCCATCTCATGAAGACCATGGAGAGGGTGATCCTCAGCCACCTCCGCTCTGTGGTGAGCCCCACTTTGGACCCACCTGAAGACTGCCGGGAGTGCTGTGAGAGTCATGCTCTTTGACTTCTCCAGCGCCTTCAACACCATCAGGCCAGCGCTGCTGCAGGGGAAGCTGGAGGATGCGGGAGTTGATGGACATCTTGATGCCTGGACCATCGTCTACCTCACTGACCATCCACAGTACGTGCGGCTGCGCGGCTGTGAGTCAGAGGTGGTAGTCTGCAGCACCGGGGCCCCCCAGGGAACTGTCCTCTCACCCTTCCTCTTCACCATCGACACCTCGAACTTTATCTACAACACGGACAGCTGCCATCTCCAGAAGTTCTTTGATGACTCGGCCATTGTGGGCTGTGTGTCTGAGGGGAACGAGCTGGAGTACTGCTCGGTCATCAGAGACTTTGTGGACTGGTGTGGGCACAACCACCTGAGTCTTAACACCAGTAAGACCAAGGAGATGGTGATCGACTTCAGGAGAAGACCGCTACCTCACTCACCGGTGAACATCCAGGGGCAGGACATAGAGACTGTGGACAGTTTCAAGTACCTGGGTGTTCACCTCAACAATAAACTGGACTGGTCCCACAACGCCGACGCCCTGTACAAGAAGGGCCAAAGTCGCCTCCACCTCCTGAGGAGACTGAGGTCCTTTGGAGTGTGCAGGCCTCTACTCAAGACTTTTTATGACTCTGTGGTGGCCTCTGCTCTCCTCTACACTGTCTTCTGTTGGGCCCCGAGCAGCAAAGAGTGGGACAGGAAAAGACTTAACAAGCTGGTCAGGAGGGCCAGCTCTGTGCTGGGCTGTCCTCTGGACTCTGTAGAGGAGGTGGCTGAGAGGAGGGTGCTGACCAAACTTACGTCCATCATGGATGACACCTCTCACCCTCTGCATCGGACTGTAGAGGAGCTGAGCAGCTCCTTCAACAGCCGACTGAGGCACCCTCAGTGCAAGAAGGAGCGCTACCGCAAATCCTTCATCCCCACTGTAGAACTCCATTATATAGTCCAAACATGCAATTTTTCTACATTTTCTTATTTGCTTATTTTCTTATTATTACTTATCTTGTCTGTATGCACTTTTTTTTTGTTCTAATTCTCTTTTGCACTAAGCTGCCTGGAGCTAAAGTGGCAAGTGAATTTCTCCTGTGTGAGATCAATAAATCTTCTCTTCTCTTCTCTTCTCTTCTCTTCTCTTTAAGTATTTAGCATCTTAAAATCTCAATTTGTCCAACATAGGCTGACAACACAATCCAAAGCTCATTGAAGGACAAAAGCAGAATAAAAAAAATATATTTTAATGAATTGTTTTCAGTGATAAGGGAAGGGATACTAAGGTTTTTCACTGAGGAACATTAAGGGCTCTTGGATGTACTCATGCAAAGACTTTGGGTATTACCAGAAACTAATAACATAGACAGAGGAAGAAAAGAAATTTGCTCAAACCAATGTCATCAGAGCACAATAAATAATAATAAGACATTTCAACAAAATCTTGCATTGAATTTAGTAATTTCCCAGAATGCCTTACAAAAGGAGAGCTTAAGGTTCAGAAGGAGGTAATTGCAAATGGTGAAAGCAAGATATATACAGATATAATCATTTTAGTAAGTGGCAGGAAATGACCAAGGATTGTCATTGAACATATAAATTGGCAGAATTGCTATAACCTGGCATAAGCATATTTTTGTGTATTCAACATGAAAATGAATTGTACCTTTTAGCATTTAGTGATATGGATTTTTGTGTTAAATAAGATTTTCTGACTTCAATCATTTAATCAGTCATTGACCCGATTTGAAAATTGACCATATTCATCCTAACCTGTAGTTAGTGTTAAGACTTCAAAATAACAAAGAAAGTGTTTCCTGGTTGCCTAGGATCCAGAATACACACTTCATCAATACTTTGTGAAGATGTGAGTGTGGTTATTGTTGAAGCTCCTCGAGTTCAGATGAGGTGGATTAGCCCATCAGGGACGAGCATGGTCTGTCTCTATCAAAACAAATATGGCTGCTTAAGAGGATCACAAGTGACAAAAAAATTGCTGATTTGTCAAGAATCAATGATCAATACACTAAACTCTGTTAATCTGTGATGAGAGAAATTTTATTTTGTTTGTAAATGACTAATGAGCTCCTTTGTTTAACATGCATCACAGAAATAAATTAATCAAGTTCCATGGTGTACGATTTTGTCTGGAGATGTGAAGAAAAACGTGGTGACCAGGACTCATTTTCCTTTGTATAAAAAAATACATACATCTGCTACATTCTGCTGAGCTCCATGTCACATACAATCTACATACACTCTTATACCAAGCAAGGAGAGATTTGTGCCAGATGAATGGAAAATAAAGATGACAGGAAGAGGCAGAGTGGAAGAGGAATAGTGCAGTGTATAGCTGTAAAATCAGAGGTAGGATAGGTAGGTGATCCCATTAAAGGAATACTATTACACAGGTGGAGCATGGACCAAATTATAGGGTCAGTCTGCACACAACAAGAACAGAAGAAAGAACAGAAACAAGGCTAAGGGTGTTGACTATACTGTGTACAGCTGATAGAGATGAATGTCTTTAGAAGCAGGGTGGAGGGAACAGCACGGGGTCTCAAATAGCAGCATCCCCTGACAGATGGAAGGTGCAACTCAGGGCAAAAGGATGTTGAGAGAAGAGAGGAGAGACAGGGGTAGTCAGGTGATGAGGACTGAAGAGTGGAGTTCAGTGTGTGGTCACCAATGGGTCTATGGGCAGAGGAGGATTAATGGAGGGGTACAAAAAAGCAAGAGAGTGGACCGGGTGTAGGGGGGGGGGGGGGGGGACAAGTAAGAAACACAGGAGGAAGATAGAGAGAGAGATTTCTAAATAGTAGCGGCATGGATTTTAGCAGCATGTGATTGGGACTTTGCATGTATCAGGTTCAATGAAGTGCCCTTAATAAATAAGTTCAATGAGTTTCTCTTCTCTAAATTGAGCGTATTACAGTAAATGCTGTATGTGGCAGGTTTTTCTATAATAACAATGTGGCCATTCCACCTTGAGAATGCCTGATCGATCTACACCAGGACAGCTGTGGCTGCAGTAGTAGTTTAAAATCCCCAACGAATGAATAATGCACTGTAAACTGTATTGGATGGAACTGTATATATCCAATGCATTATTATGATCATTATAAATGCAAGTGTCTTGGTAGGGATGCACCAATCCAATACTGGAATCAAATATCAGCACTGAAACTGAAATAAGACTATTTTATAGTTGGCCCAGTCTAACAATATTTGAATATTTATTTTTACAAAGTTGTTCTGTAGTTACCTGAAAGATAAATAACAGATACATAACTCATTTTGATCAGTTTTGTCTTGTTTTATTTTTAGAAATAAATGCTGTTTTCACTCTCTGCTCTGGTATTAGTTGATATCGGGTATTGGCAGATACTTAAAGCTATATTATTGGAATTGGTATTGGAATTGAAAAAGCTGGATTGGTGCATCCCTTGTCTGTAGCCAATAAAGAAAAACAATGGAGAATAGAATATTGTCCATAAAGATTTTAGTTGAATCTAGACGGGAAATTACATCTTAATATGCTTCTTCATTAACTTGACCTTCTGTTGTCAACTGCAACCTAACAAACACAAAATGCAGTTGTAAGCACCCCCTGACATCAGCAGTGAAGGTGGTTTAAAACTAAGGTCTATGGCAGTAGAAGCCATCCAACTAAAACACAGAGTAATCTGCATCACAGAGGCATGTGATGGACCACTGACCACATGTGTATATTACACCTGCATATAAATATGGTCAGGCTGCCAAGTGCACTCTGGGAGCCGCAGTAACTCTGCACAGGGGGACAGGTCGGATACCACACCCATTTCATCCAATTCCACTATTCATCTTGAATTATGGCCGTCCGCTGGAGTAAAATGTAAATTGAATGTGCTGCAGCCACACCGCGACGCACACACACCATTTCCTCTGCAGACCAGATAAGCAGTAATGAGCTCCGCCAGCAGCCTCTCCACGCCTCTCTCAGCCCAAAGCTCTATATCTGTCCAATACTATGCGTTCTGTCCATTCTCTTATCTCCTTAACCCTCACCTCCATTACTCTTAACTATTTCTCCCCTCCTCCTGATCCCCCGGCCCTCCCTCTGCTCTGATTTTACACCTCCACGCTTAATTGTATTTTTTCCATGACACTTTAAACTATTTTCTGCCCTTGCTGTCACCTTAATGCTCATTTGATCTCCATTTTATGTAATTTGTAAGCATTATCATTTACGAAGACCAGCAGGCCTGTTATTAACCCACAGATTGCTGGTTCAACACAAGCTTACTTAAGTTCATATTACTTGGGCAATGCCCTTTATCCATTTTCTTTCCTTTATTTGAAATGCTTTGAGTAAGGCACACATAATGGAGCAACAGTGGCACAGTTAGTTGATTGCCTGTTTCTAAACTGGAAGACTGGTGGTTCAAACCCAGCTCTTGCCATTTCATTCTGCTATTGTGTCATTTGGCAATACACCATACCCTACAATGAGAATTATTGCATTTTTTTTTGTAGTTTTTATAAACCCCTTTGAAGATGGATCAGTTTGCTCCAAATGACCATTACCATTAAAAGATTAAGATTAAGATTAAGTCTTTATTTGGTCTCACACACAATGACACACAGTGACAAACGGGAGAAATTTGACTTCTGCATTTGACCCATCCTTTTCAGGAGCAGTGAGCAGCCATCTTTCAGTGCCCAGGGGGCAGTACCGTGAAGGGTCTTGCCCAAGGACCCTGGATAGCTCATTGCCCCCCCAGGGAAAGTCACTGACTTACCAGTTGAGCTAACCAGCTGGTTAATCAATTTCACCATACTGTTATTACAGTAACAGGGCCTAATTTAAAACCTGCCTGTGCAACAGACACTAAAGCTGTCAACAAAGAGATTCTAAACATTTCATTCTTCCAAGCCACAAATACATAGATATAGTATTATCTGATTTGCTTATAGTTGTTACATTCAAATTTGTATTCCTCTGTATTTGTCGAAGAAATACACTGTAAAGCTTTGGCATATAGTAGTAATTTTGTATGTCTCCCACAAAACTACAAATGACCAAAAGTGGAAAAAGAAGCTCACTATTAATCCAGGGAGAAGCTATAATTTTTGATGCGCTCTGCATTCATCAATCCTAATATTTTATTTCAAGAGGCCCATTTTTGCTACAACAACTGCTAAACAGACTATAAAGATCCCTATAGATATCCTCTGCAAGTTCTGATATCATTTGTACCGCACAATCACGATCAGAAGTATGAGTAAGCAGATTGTTGAAGTTTCTGCACCGGTACTCAGCCCATTTGAACAGTGTCATCTTTCACGTTTCACACTCAAAGTCCCTCGTATATAACAGCCTTAAAGCCGTCACTTGTGTCGACTTATGACACTGTGATTTAAGTGTGCCTCTCCACCTTCAGCTGTAAACCGCAGTGCAATGTGGATTTGGTGTTTTTGTGGTTGCAGACAGGCCAAAGCTGTGTAAACCTTGTTCTGATTTATGGTGGGGTGTTATGTGAGGAGAACAACAATGCAAAACACCCATAAAAGATATCAATGTAAGGTAACAGTCGTATATAAAGCCTTTATTTTGATGGTGCACTATTAAAACAATATGAACATCCATTTTGTGATTTTGTGCCTTGTTATGGTGCAGAATTTGTAAGGAAAAGAAACAGTTGCTGGTTTATCCATGCAGTTTTTCGCAATTTTATATTTGGTCATTTATTGCAAGCAAAAATCACAATAATGATAATGATTTAGATATCCAAGTTACTTTAAACACACATTATTACACATTATTCATTCATTCCCATTCAGTAGTGGTAAGCTACTATTGCCACATCTGCGCTGGGATAGACTAAAACAAGACTGCCAATCTGCACCATCGGCCCCTCCGACCACCAACATTCATGCACAAGCCACATTCATACTAGGCAATTTGGGTGAAGTGTCTTGCATAAGGACACAGGAACAGTTCATACTAGAGCCATCGGTGCTCTGCTGTGGCATCTGATATCCCTAGAGGTCTCCCATCCAAATACTAATCAGGCCTGGCCAATTGCGTCTGAGATTAGATGAGATCTGGCATTGGCAAGCAAGTATCTGTAATTCTCTTGGCACAGTAGTAGTCTGAAAACACTTGATGTGACTAATCAAAAAACTGCACTAAAGGGTTACATTTTTATATAGCACATCAAGGAACTACTCACCCATTTATACACTAGTGTACACTGACACTAGTGACTTACTTTTTTGTACTTTTTGTTAGAGTGAACTTTCATCTTTTATCCATTTTGAACTAATAGGTACTTTCACATAATTCTGTCTTTTCCCACCATCTACTGTTACATGTATCCATAACTGCAAATACTCAAGCTGCCTTTATGGCGAGATTGCTTTTTAAATGGCGTCAGTGCAAAGAGATTGGCTTTTTAACTCCGGCTAACCTTCCATTTGTGTTTGTTCTTTCCTCTGTTTCATTCATCCCAACCATTACTTTTCCATCTGCTACTTTCACAAAACAGCTATATCGCACTCACAGCGCTCTTTATTCCCTCATCAATCCTGCTTACATTTCGGCTTTCTGCATACCTCCAAAGCCCTCATTCATTCATGCTGTCTCCCTTTTCTCGTCCAGCCATTCAATTTCCTACATTGGTCTTGTGTATACCCATCTCTCCAGAGCCCGATATGGCTAGACGCGTTCATGTGTTAATGCATGTGGCAGCGAGATGCTAGTGGTTATTTTTCAGGCAGCAGCCCAGAAGATTGGACTGTCATAATCTATGGTTCTGAGTTATAAGTGTTTCTAACCCAAAAGCTGAGGACAGAGCCATTTTTCCTCTTTTTTGCCTCCTCTCTCCTCTCC
Organism: Paratrypauchen microcephalus; assembly: GCA_036785185.1. Lineage (NCBI taxonomy): Eukaryota > Metazoa > Chordata > Actinopteri > Gobiiformes > Gobiidae > Paratrypauchen > Paratrypauchen microcephalus. The sequence goes on from JAVJIX010000059.1 coordinate 3,973,274, forward strand.
ATCCTTCCTCAAAGATCATCCTTCACTCTTGACTCCTCCTTCCTTGTCGCCGTACATCACCGTCCATATATCCACTATGGTCACAATTCAAGCTACTGTTATGGATCGCCTCTCTGCTTTCTCGACATCTTTCAAGCAAGGTCTGGAGTCGTATTGGTACCCATCTACCTTTTCATTTGCAATATCCTCTGCTTTCTTATTGTGATGCACTATATTGAGGCCAGTAGAGCTATAAGGTACAGGTGAAAAGGGAAGATGTTTGATAAACAAAGTTATCAAATTTTGTAGTTTTAGAGCAGCATTGTTTTCAGACAATTCAATCTGAAAATAATTACTTCTCACATTCACTCAGGGTAGTCTAGTCATCTTTTTTTTTATGACTGGACAGTCATTTTTTTATGACTGGACAGTAGATACAGCTATAAGAAATAAACACTCCAATTAGGCCTTAAGTATAAAGATAACATAGTTTGGCATTTTAGAGGAACTATAATTTAATAGCATAGTGAAATCATTTTCTAATCACTAATGAACCACATACATTTGAAGCTGTTTTTGTTGTTGTTTTAATAGGATTCACATTAGTTGCCAAGGCCATTAGTAGTCTTTCTGGGGTCCTTTTAAAAATGCAGGAGGTGAACTGTGTAACTTTTGGCATGAAAATGTTTTCCATGAATGTTTCACAGTATAGGATAATATCACAACATATCTATTTCCATGGAGATGATCAGATGACTCCACCAGGCTAAGTTACAAGCCACATGTGTGGAGAGGCATCTCACAAGGTATTTTATAAGCAATAACAAACAGTGCAAAATTTACAAACTAAATGCTTACTACGAACATTTCTGGCAAAGATTCGGGCCTGGGCCTTTCTCTGTGGAGTTTGCATGTTCTCGCTGTGTCTGGGTGGGTTTCCTCCCGGCACTTCAGTTTCCCCCATCAACCCAAAACATGCACCATAGGTAAAATCCTCCAGCTTAGGTCCTGACCAAACCGAAGCAAGAAGATCATCGATATGGTCCCCTTACGCAGTCATGTGCTGCTCACTGCTTCTAATAACAGGATGGGTCAAATACAGAGGACAATTTCTCCTGTGTGAGATCAATAAAGTCAATCTTCTTCTTCTTTTTCTTAAAGCATTAACATATCCATGGAAACTAGGTGGTGTACCTTTAATTGTTGGGGAAAATACTATTAACATGTTTAATTAATTTCAGTTTTGTTTTTGCCATTCAGAGTCCCCTCTTCCTTTGCTCCCTGCACGAAATCCCTCCCCCTTCAGAGTGACATCGCAACAGTCAGCGTGCATCTCTCTAATGAAACTACTGCAGGGTTGTGAAGTTGTTGTGTACAGTTTTGTATCATGTTTTTGTACATTTATGGAGAATTACAGTGTGGGATCATGGGTAAGGTAGGCTTGTGGGCAGAGCATTGTACAGATTCTTACTGTTAACCATAAGGACTGTACGAAAAGGACCCAGGAGTGATCACAAGATAGTCAAACATGCATCTTGGATGGCATGTAAAACGTCTTCGGGCATGTTTTGATATAACATGGTAGAAAGCTCAAAAAAAAAAAAAAAGAAGCATAATACCCCCTCTTTAATGAAAGATCTTTATCCAAAACCATTTGCAAGCATCAGGAGATCAGGGAGAGTCTGGGGGACTGTGCCACCAAACCCATTAAAAGTAAGTGCAGTGGAACAAACTGTGCCTTAAATATCATTGGAGCATCTGTGTTTGAGCAATACAGATGGACACTGAGTGAATCAGCCCAAATCTGTCCAAATATGATCTGAGTAAATACTACACCGTCCAAGTTACCACTGCTCTGTCCCCCAAGTCTCCTTCATCCCCTCACCAGTCTGCTTCCCATGCATCAGCTAAGGCCAGTCAGTTTTCCACTCATTTGAACGTGATCAGTTCATTAGAAAGATGAAGCGAGTTCGCACTAATGGGCACTTGAACAGCAACAAGGGAGAGCAGATTGCCTTCCCGAGCTAGCTAAATAATTAGACTGAGGGGAGATGGGAAGGGACACAAGGGGAGGTGAGGTGGGGTGTGGTGGTTTGGGGCTAAAAACATAAAAACACAGGAAAACAGTCTGTGTATTCTAAAGGGACAGAGAAGGCCTGGAGACAGCTGTGTATGTGAATGGCTGTAGTCTAATGATACACGTAGCTTTAGCACATTGGCACACTTTAGTTACAAAGGCAAAGTCATTTGGAATTTGAAAAAAGAAAAAGGGGAAAAAAAGCAAATGGGCCATTGGTTCTAGCACAAAACCACAGTAAGTTATTGTGACCTTAATAAATAAATATTTAAAATACTGAAATACAATTTCATAAAACACTCAAGGACACAGATAAGTTTGAACTAAAAGGACAGAGATGCGACTTTAAAATATGTAACTAAAATTTATTAAAATTTAAAATGATTTATTCTATGAAAACCAGGCTGTGGTTAAAATTATGGCTAGTAATTATGGCCAGTATATATATTAATAGACAATATTAAAATCATAATAAAACAAAAATAAATGTTAAAAATCACCCAAACAAGGACAACCTGAAAGAGGGTAGCTCCACCCAGAACAAAACGGAAAAACACTACCACACAATCACAACAGTAAAACTTAAAAACCCAAAGTGCAAACTAAAAAGTATGGGCTGAACTAGGGCTGGGCGATATAGCGCAAAAAATATATCTATATATATTTAGCTATTTTTCAATATACGATATACATCTCAGTATCTGTCCAAAAATAACCTTCCAAAATCTACTGCAACAGGAACAAAGTGCTTCTGCAGCACTAAACAAAATACACCTATACATAAGACTAATAATTTAACTGTAAAATAAAGGAAGAAATAATACATATTGCCTTCTTTTCATTCAAAAATAAAACAACTCAACACAAGGTCATCTTTGCATTTTGCATCTTTGCATCTGTTGACTGATCAAACCGAACATTTCCAAATACTGTCGTACAAGTTATACCCTGCAGTAGATTAATTAAAATCTGCATAAATAAACTTTACATTGCTAAACTTTACAACATATAAACCATAACTACTATCGAACCACATCGACCAGTTTGATATTATTGAGCACATTTGTTTATATTTTACAGAAACAAAAGTTAAAACCACATGGCTCATTTGCGTAAATTGTAAGTGCTGAAAAAAACAACAACAGCTTCTTCCTTGTGCCCTGATGCAGCCATCTTCTGTTGGACTAAAGGACAGGACTCAGTGTAATATACTCTATGTGTTCTTCTCTCTGTGACAGAGGATGTTCTGCTGATGCTGCAGCTTTACATCTCCATGTCTCCTGATGACACCAGGTCACTGGATGCTCTTTTAACTGCAGATATCTAATCCTGGATGTCAGAAAACTTTCTCTAGCTTAACTAGGACAAAACTGAGGTTTTAGTCATTGGTCCTGAGGCTCAGAGAGAGAAACTTTTACCCAAACTATAAGCACAGTTTTTTAACCCATCTCTTCAAGTGAAAAACTTGGGCGTCATTTTTGACTCTGAAATTACTTTTATCCCACACGTTAAGAACATCACAAAAATAGGTTTCTATCACCTAAAAAATATAGCCAGAGTCTGCCCCATTCTCTCTCGAGCCAAAATGGAGACACTGATGCATGCTTTTATCACCAGTCGAATAGACTACTGTAATGCCCTGCTCTCTGGTCTTCCCAAAAAGAGTATTTCAGGTTTGTAATTATTACAAAATTCAGCAGCACGTGTCCTGACTAGGACCAGAGGGCGGGATCAGGATAGATTTTAAAGTTCTTTTACTGGTTTTTAAATGTCTTAATGGTCTTGGGCCTTTTATCGTTCAGAACTGCTTTTATGGTACGGACTTTCAAAGTCACACACTCATGGAGAGGCATCTTTTCAGTACTACGGCCCTCGTCTATGGAACAGCCTGCTGGAGAACCTCAGGGCTGCAGAGAACGTTGATGTTTTTAAGAATAGGCTCAAGACCCATCTGTTTAGCTTGGCCTTTGATTGACATTTTATACTTTTACTTGTCTTTATTATTCATAATTTATCATAATTATTTATTTTAGGCATATTATTGGCTTCAACTCATATTCATCCATCCTTCGGGTCACGGGGGCAACAGTCTAAGCAGAGACTCCCAAGCCGTTTCCCAATTCAGAGAGTGCAGGGTTCGGAGCGTGGTTTGAAGGGAATGTGCGTCACATCCGGCGCGACAACTGCTGTTCCATTTCGTGTTTGTCCCAAGCACAGTTAACATGTGGTCCAAAGATCGCAGTCGTTTCCATGGAAATCAGGGCGTGGACCAAGCGGGCAAACATGCACGCTTCGCACACTCAAAAGCCCCAGCATGCACAGGATATATGATTACAAAGATGGACTCGCCAGCAACATCGCCATGTGACAGTTGCGACTTCTCTATAAAATGTGTGTACTGGTTCACCTCACCTACAACTATGCTACATGAAACTCTTCATAAACTACGCTAAACATGTGTGACGGTAGCCTTAACGGCACCTGTATTACCGTTCACATGCTTTTTCCCTTACACTTCTATATTTCCTTTGCTGTTGTAATGCTGGATATTCTACAGTATACTAGTATTACTAGTATTACTACTAGTAATAGAATAATATTTTTGTCTTTAGGAAACAAGGAGCAGACCACCCAGCTCATTGAGCTGAGGCGGAGCATGTTCCATTTCGCAGACAGCCATGCGGTCCACGGACTGCATTCAGGGCTGAGCAAGTATGCACCGCCTTGACTGCAGGCTGAGACCACGTTCCGAACCGTGCACTCTCTGAATTGGGAAACGGCTCCAGACTTCCTTCACCCCAGACATAGTCCCTCCAGCATGTCCTGGGTCTTCCATGGCGCCTCCTCCTGGTGGGATATGCCCGGAACACCGAGGGAGGCGTTCAGGAGGCATCCGGAACAGATGCCCAAGGCACCTCAGCCTGCTCCTCTCGACGTGGAGAAGCAGCAGCTCTACTCCGAGCTTCTCCTGTGTGACTGAGTTCCTCACCCTATCTGTAAGGATGTGCCCAGCCACTCTGCGGAGGAAATTCATTTCGGCCACTTGGGTAATGTCCTTTCGGTCATTACCCAAAGCTCATGACCATAGGTGGAGAGTCCTTGCCTCAAGTGGAGGAGTTCATATTTCTTTATCATTTTTAGGATTTCCAGTGTGTCCTCTGTAGAAGCCCTCTGCACTGGGAGCGGTGGTTGGCTGTGGCTGCCGGGATCTGTCCCATGGGCTCCTGGTGGAGGGATGGTGCTTGGGCCTCATCTCTCCCCTGGGCCCTGTGACAGTTCCTGGTGGTGGTGGATGGCTCTCTGCTCTTGGTGTAGACGGCTCCTCCGATGGTGCTTTCTCAACTGGTTCGTCTGGTTTGCCTCACATTTTACTATGTGTAGTTTTATGTATTTTAGCATGTTAGTGTGTGTGTGTGTGAGTGTCTGCATGTGTGTGTGTTACTGTTTGGGTTGTTGGAAATGTGGGATTGTTTTTAATCACTGTAAAGCACTTTGTGTTACATTTTTTGTATAAAAAGCGCTTTATATATAAATAAAGTTTGATTGACTGATTGATTAATGGCCTTGTCTGTAAATGGTGGAAAAAGTTTGTGGCGCTAGAAGCCTTGATTGGCATCAACTTTCGGCATTCACGGCAGTAGATATCTGTCTGCTATATGTCAGAAGTACCTCTATATAATTTAGCCAGTTGTCCTTTTGTTTTTGAGATGAGTTCTGTAGCCTTTGGGCTGGTTGTGGGCGCTGCTGTGTTGAATTAGACAATCCTCGAGGGGAGGGGGTCACAAAAGCAAGGAGGCGAGGGCAAGCGAGCACAGGACAGAGAAGACAAACAAGGAAAGTGGCAAAATCAGAAATGAATATAAGCATTATATCAACAGTAACAGTAAACACCAAAACGTAATTCTAAAAAGTATAAAACAGTTAACAAAACAACAAAAGAGTAGCAGACCAATCCTGTGATATAAAATGGAAAGACAAGTGTTAAAATTGCTAAAACTATGTTTGAAAAAATATCTAAAAACAACACCTGTCTTACCTTAAAATCTCAGTTACATAGGAGAAAAGATCTGCAACAACTTGCTACCTTTAAAAATACTCTGTAAGCTCTAAAAATAAAACCCATTAGAAACACCATACAGGGCGGCAGGATTGCGGCACCCGCAAGCGGATAGTCCGTACTTTTCGTCCAGTGGAGTGCCTAGCTCACAGCTCTCAAGTCTCACGCTTTGAGAGTGATCACATGTGCTCACCAATAATAACCAAATATTGAATTTACATATGAATGTAATTTAGTAAACCCCAATTTTAGACTTAGCTTTCAGAATGTACCCATCAACACAGAAATGACATGACCCTAGTGACACTCACACGCACACAAGCACATACACAGAGGATCAGCAGCTCAAATTTCGCCAGCTCTCATACATGCAGCAGACAGGAGAAAAGTGAAATGTAATAAATTTTTTAACTCATATAAATTATCTAAAATAACGAATAATTTAAGAGCAAAATGTAAACGGTAATAATAATTATTTATACTTAAAATTTTAAAAGACTTTAATCAATTCTAGAATTCTACTCTATATAATTTAAAAATTTAACTCGATCTAAAAATAGACATACAAGCATGATCAATTAAATTAATTAATTCAAATTTACAGTTCAAAACAATATATCTTTATAGAGATTGGAACCAATGCGCTCCCATGTGATTTACACGGAATAATTAGCGAGACGTACTGCACAAGCCAACATAACATTACTTTTACAAAAGCCGAACCTATTTAAGAAGCATTGCTAAATCTATTACACGGAGCTGTTTGGGATTTTTTACATCGGACTTAAGCGAACAAATATATACTGTAAGATTTGCCCAAAAACTGTTACAACCCTAGGGAAACAGCGTTACAAAGCGGAAACACGCAGGACCACGAAGCAAAGTGAGAAATACTACGAGATAAAAATATAACGCAAGTTCATTTATTCAAGATTGAACAATCAATACTTTTAACCATGTTTTGAACTGTAAACCATATGAAAAGCGTGAGCCAAAATAAGAGATAATCGTGCAATTTTTGTAAGTGTAATATATTTATTTTATTAAAGGTCCCATGGCATGAAATTTTCACTTTCTGAGGTTTTTGAACGTTAATGTGAGTTCCCCTACCCTGTTTAGCCCCCCCCCCATGGTTAAAAGTTGCGAAATGTCTAAACTGAGCATTTGCGATCCTTTTCTGCGTTAGAAAAAATCAGAGCTCAAACGGGCGATTTTGAACAAGGCACCTTGTTGACGTCAGATCGAAAAAAGAAATGCAAATGCAGTTCCACCCCCGTCTGTCTGTGCTCAGCGTCTCTGTAAATCACGCCCAGAGAGTTTGGACCGCGAATGCGCTAAGCAATGCAAAATGCATTTTTTTATTTGCCTGGTGGCACGTCCGAGTGTTTCTAGGCTCGGAAGTCCTTTATCTGAGCCTCTGGACCTTTGAACAGCAGTGGTTTAATTTTATTTTCTGTGGAAATGTGTTTATTTTTCAATGGAACGCTTCTAATCTCTTATCCACGCAAAAACGCGGAAATGGATCAGAGAGCGCACAGCTGAGAGCTGAGAGCGGAGAGTTTGGCCACGCCCCCCACCCTCTACTATAGGCCATCTCTTTTCTCCTCATTTGCATTCAAGCAACAACGCCCATAATGGCCTGTTCAGAGAGAGAAAAATTACTCTTTCTCATCTTATCTCTGTTTCTCATGCACTGAGTGTTGATTTTGAAGAAGGATTCATTTACAGTATTAGGGAACCATTAAGGAGCCATATAAAAGCATCAAGAAGTACCATGTCATGGGATCTTTAAGAATGTCGCCATATCTCAAATCATTTGTCTGTCATCTGCAGCTTTACTTTTACTTTTATAATAGCATTTATACAAGCTATTTGAGGAATTTAACTTAAAATTTTATATACAAAGTCCAGACGTACCAGGCAATTCTTTCAATTTAATCCAATACATCCAGTAATTATTTTACAATACAATTACCCTCTGTAATTACAACACAACGAAAATAGCTTGCATAAATCCTATTAGTACATCAAATGCTTATTGTAAAACATATTTTCAACAACTTGTATATGTCACACTAATCCCAACTCACAGTAACCTGTAACCTGAGTCACTAACTTTCCCCTTTCTATTTATAATATGGGCAAAACTACACTGCACATAACACTCAAACAGACACACAGTCCCACAACAATTCCTTAGCAAACTTTCACTCACACTAATCATTTTTCAACACAATTAGAGCCATCATACAGTGCCATTAAATGATCTCAATTAAACATTTGAATGATCTTCCACACTGTATTCGTCGTCCCAGCCATGCAGAGACGAAGAATTATCGGAGGGTGGAAGAACTATTTCAGGAGATTTTGGAAAACGTATATACATCAGCACAGCTATCACCAAGACAATGCATAGAATTAAGAAACCCAAAACAACAACCGTAATAAGAGTAAATTGTAAATTGAAACTTGATAGGTCATATTCTTTTTTTAAGTCATGTAACATTTTTGCCAGCTTGGAGGAATTGGATGAACACAAAGCCTTTGTTATATTAACATTTTTGGTTATTTCTTTTGCTATTTCAATTTTACATTTTTTAATTACAGGGTCTACATGAGTTTGCTGAGTTTGTTCAGCCATTGTTCCCATTGAATATGTAACTCTCTTTACAAATGTATTAAATTTGTTCGTAATGGATTGAATATCAAACAAGCTATTGTTAATCATGTTAGACTCAGATTCATTATCATTACTTATTGATCTATTAATGAGAATGCTACTTTCTCTGTCCATTGAAGTGTCGTTTGGCATTGTGACTAAAGCAGTCATATTTTTATGAGTAGTGCTCACATTTGCCTCTATTGTTATATTATTTTCACAAATATCATCACTACTCATTGTTTCAACAATGCCATACGGGAAGGTATTACACTTACACCCAAATTTAGATCTTGGTCTGTTAACCCATCTACACAACAATTTGGCCTCAACAAAATCCACATCCCATAGCAAAGTATCATTCAATTTTTCACAGACTTTGGAAAATGTTCCATAGCGAATAGAGAAGGTAGCAATCTCCTGCGTTATTTGATATCCTAACTCCACCCCTTCTATTAACGCCTCTTCATCACAAGGCTGAGAAACAATTCCAATCTGCAATACGGTTCCTTTTACAATTTTACAATGACATGTAATATCATAGTTTGTTTGGGAATAATTCACACTGACTTGTTTGATAACCTCTGCAGAGCTCAACTTAATAAGAAACAACAAAACCCATATACTGGGATACCACATTCTTACGTATGATCCCAAAAAATATATTCTACAACCGTAAATGTTCTTGTTCAATTTTGAACAGGCACAATTTTAGAACGCTCTAGTTACACATGTAGCTCTACTATTAATTTGTATAAAACAAATTTAAAAAATATATTTTTTTATACACTAATGTTTACCAAAAAACTTCCATATATATTCCATATATAACCTTATTCTTATTCTTATTCTTATCTTATCACGTGTACACAATCACAGAAGCAATATACAAATTCTCTACTACTATGTTCATTACGTCATAATAAAATTTGATCTGACCAATTTCGACAGCATTTTGGAAAAGGCATCCGTCTGTACCTTCTTGTTGGCGCGCTCTTATGGCGTAGGTTTTCTGTGACTTTTAGATGAGCCGGTCTTCACGTTGTTTTCTCCAGCTGTTTTTGTGCTCCTTTTTTTATGCCCGCATCTCCACCATTTTGTTGGGAATTGAAGTTAGGAGAATGTAGCCGGAGATTTAGCACACAGGTTTTAATAGGATTTGAAGTCAATTACATATGGTTTACATAGCACTGCTCGCACGTACTCACAACTTGAAACAGAGAAAACCTCTTTCTTATATAGAGCACACTGATGACTAGAGTTCTACTCCATACAAGGCATTTAGCTTACACAGCTTCTGAGGTCACTAAAATAAAACCCCCATAGTATTAGCTTCTTAGAAACTCATAGAATGACATATGGGAGACAACTGGACAGAGCTATCTTGCCGTTTTTCTATCTAGCTCACTGTTGACATCAATCTCATGTGCTTCGCCGCCGCTGTCAAAAGTTGGCTAATAATGGAGTAACGTCATCGTACTGAGAAACCAGGTGGGTTGTACATATTTCATCAATGCAGTAGCTTAGTTTAAGTGTTTCAATAGCTACCGAACAGTAAGTAGTGATTACATTAATTCATTAGTAATTACGTCACAGACCAACATGGCAATAGACCTGCTCCCAGACAAAAAAGATGGTATGAGATGCACCAGAAAGTAGCCTAAGTGATTCAGCTTTATTGTATTTAAAATGGAACTGTTTGTGATATTCCATGTTATTTGTGTGCAGATAAGACATGATAGACAAGTACATTTTTAATGTAATACTGTGTATATGTATAGACTTCTGGCACACAAACTAGTCATACACATATTTGTTTATGATTTCAGATAGAAAAGTTCCCTCTGCTTTCAAGTAGAGGTAGACAGGCAACTCTCTGGAGCACACGTCATACATGCTCATGTGAATTTCATAAGGTGCCATCATTTATCCTACATTTCTAAAAAAAAAAAAAAAAAAAAAAGTAGCAATAGACATGATATAGAATATATTAGTGTACTAAATACTTTCACGCATGTACCAAATACTATTTGTCTGATATATCTTCATGCACTTATTGCATCGGGTCATCTGTCACCTAAAGTGGATGCCACCCCTGGCTTGGACTCATCCTCTATCACCTTCAGGAGCAGAGAGCTGAGTGCAGTTATACCTACACCCTCCACCTCCAGCAGTGAGCTGTCCATTCCTTCCAAAAGACCCACACCATCTATCGCCAGGAGCAATGAGCAGTCCAAAAGACCCAGACTGGCATTATCTATGGTTTGTAGCATGTTATTACATACATATACATACATACATACATATATACATACAGTGTACACGCATATCTGCAGCAGTGGTGCAGAATATAGACCCATAAAATTTCTGACAATGACATACATTTTGTTAACAGTTTGAAAAGCAGAGATTTGGGGGTCATGTGGTCAAACCAAATTGTGACCCACCACGTGAAAACCAGTCACATATCGGCATTAGTGAAACCGAGATAAATGCATTTGAAAGTTGTTGTTTTTTTTTCAAAATTTGTGATTTTCTTTTTTTTTTTGCAGAATATGTTAGTTGAGATAATAAAGAACTCACTCCATGTTTCAGATAACAGCACTGGCTGCTTAAAAAGCATACATTTTGTCTGTGAAATTGGCTTGTTTTTCAGAAAGAATCAGGGCGGGTGTAAATTACCATACTGCCACTGCGGACCAATCACATAACATTAGCATGCTTTTGTTTCTTTTTCCGCCTATCAGCTGTGAGCAAACACAGCATTTCCGTAACTTAAAAAATCCATAAATGCTACATAAGAAGAAAGGAGTCTCCTCGGGACACGGGACATGTTCGGGACACGTCTGTTTCTCTGAAGCTTAAGTAGAGAATGCGATCGGACTTTAGCTGCCGAAAGACCGTGGGTACACGAATAATTGGACAACGAGGTAAACAACGAGGTAAGTAAGTGTACCCGATGATGTTTGCAGGAACACATTTACTTTATAGGACATGTTTAAATACTAATACAGCTTTCTTGTGGCGATCATATTTCATGACGGCCGCTGCCGTCAGCAATAAACTTTAACTGGTGTGCGGGGTGCAGGGCTTCTCACTGCAGCCTAGCCTATTCCTTCTAGGACTAAAACAGGACTAAACCAGGACTAAAACAGGCCATATCTACTTGTCAAAGCCAGATCTCAGAAGCTAAGCAAGGCAGGGCCTGGTTAGTACTTGGATGGGAGACCGCTGGGAATTCCAGGTGCCACAGTGGAGCACCAGTCGCAAAAACTGTCGTTGTGTCTTTAGGCAAGACACTTCACCCACATTGCCTAGTATGAAAGTGGAGTGTGTTGGAGGTGGTCGGAGGGGCTGATGGCGCAGATTGGCAGCCTCGCTTCTGTCAGTCTGCTCCAGGGCAGCTGTGGCTGCAAAAGTAGCTTACCACCTCCAAGTGTGGAGTGAATGAACAATGAACTGAAAAGCGCTTTGGGTGTCATGAAATGCGCTATATAAATGCTATGAATTATCCATCAATTTTCTTCCGCTAATTATTATTATTATTATTATTATTATTATTATTATTATTATTATTATTATTATTATTATTATTATTATTATTACGGTATTATTATTATTAGTAGTAGTAGTAGTATTATTAGTATTATTAGTATTAGTATTATCACAAAATGTTTATTAATGGGCATTGTCCCTGAAATAAATAAATAAGATTAAACCAGGACTAAACTAGGACTAGACCAGGACTAAAACAGGATGAAGCCAGGACTAAAATATGAATAAACCAGGAATAGACCAAATAAACCAGATAAACAATTTCCTGCTTTCACCATGAATAATGTCCAAACAAACAAACTCCATGGTTACATTTCTGCGCAGCACTATATAACTTTACTGGTGGAGGGCCTGTATGGCATTAAACGTATGTATCATTTCATCTACATTTACAGGTATAACTCAAAAATACGTAGAAGATAGAATGAAGATAGAAAGGTTTAATGCCATATTGTGAAATAATATAAATATAATTTATATTTATATAATATAAATTAAATATAATTTATATTTATATATAATATAATTTATAATTATATAATATATAAAATAATATAGACAAAGCAATAACATCTCCATAGAGGATAGACGGACCTTTCACCAGAAAAGTTACACAATGCACCTTTAACACCACATGTCTAAAAGTGAACTCTTGTGTTTTTTAGAACTCTTGTGTGATTGAAGCGCTGCTTCTTGAAGCGCGCTGGAATGATCCACTGTGACTTGAAGCCTGAAAACATGATGATGATTGATCATGTGCGAAAGCCCCTCAAGATCAAACTCATCGACTTTGGACTGGCCTGTTCGATGAGCGATGCCCAGCCTGGAAGAATCATGCAGACGATCTACTAGAGGTATGTGAGATAGACAGGAAATGCGCTGATAGCATGCTAGTTGCTTTAAGCTTTAAATAAAACTGTTGAATGCACAGACTTTTACTTACTGTGGGAAGAGTAGCTAAAATTCCATATAACTTAAGAGACTGCAGATGGAAACTAGCTATTTAACTCTAATCTGGTGTGGAACATCTGTTTTTTTTATGAGTTTAATATTTCTGGACATTGTCCCTTCAAATTAAGACTAAACTAAACTTAATCTAGGCCAAGTTACTTCAAAATGGTATTACTCGAGTACCACAGTACCAAGTACCTACTCACTGGCTGCATTTACACCCAAATTTTGTTTCAAATTGGGATACAATTCAGACATTAACCTGGATTAAAACTGGTCTAAACCTGGACTAAACCAGGACCAAACAACATTAGGATCAAAGCAGGACTCCAGTGAACATGAGTATAATTTTTGGTTAGTATTAGTGCTCAGGGCTCCAGAGGTGGCGGTGGGATCATTTTTCAATGAGACGGTGGACATGTGGTCCGTAGGTTGCACCATCACCGAGATGACAACAATGAGGATCTGGTGAGTTTTATTCTATTCAACACCTCTGCACTACTACTACTACTACTCCAACTAACACTACTACTACTGTTACTACAACTTCTATTACTGCTATTACTACTACGACTAATGCTACAACTATTACTGTTACTACCACTACTACTACTATTACTACTACTGCTACTACTACTGTTCATGCTACTACTTAAGCTACTACAGCTAGTATGAATAAACCTTAGTTGCCACCAGGTTTGACATATGATTTGATACATTTCAGGATAATTTAAAGGAAAAGTAACGTTATTTTACAATCTGAGCCTTCTTTCGGTAATAAAACAAGTAGTTTGACTCACCCATATCACGTTCGTGTCATTTGGAGCTGTTTGAAGAAAGTTACGTTGTGGCGTTTCTGTTAGCATTTGTTAGCATTTGTATTCGGGGCATTACTTTGCGGTCTCCAAATAACACAAACTTTAGCACTTTTCAAATCATAGAAGCCCGATGTCTTAATGAAAAATTTCGTTTGAAGCAAAAGTGGCCTGTAATCCGAGGTTTATCCATAGTTTTCAGCTTTGCGTTTCCTATTTGGGTCCCCGGAGCAGTCCGCGCATGCGCACTGGCGTCCTCATCTACTCGAAACTATGGCTAAATCTCGGATTACAGGCCACTTTTGCTTCAAACGAAATTTTTCATTAAGACATCGGGCTTCTATGATTTGAAAAGTGCTAAAGTTTGTGTTATTTGGAGACCGCAAAGTAATGCCCCGAGCAAATGATACAGCACCATGTTAACAGATACGGGATCATTACTAGAACAGAACGGCTCAACATAAGTTCTGCGATACTGCTCCAATTGACAGAAAAATGCTATGGGTGAGTAAAACTACTTGTTTTATTACCGAAAGAAGGCTCAGATTGTAAAATAACGTTACTTTGCCTTTAAAGGTGCATTGTGTAGCTTTCCTGCCTCTCTCCATGGAATTGTGTTGGCTTGCCTGGAAATGTTTCACAGTAACACTGAAAATACCTACTATGACCAGGCTCTCCACTTTACAGATCTGACTTGTAACTTGTCTCGTTGTCTACAAGGATACAGATACGTTTAATGCCATACTGTGAAACATTACAGGCAAAGCGATAACATCTCCATGGAGACCTTTAAAGACTCATTGTCTATTCTTCTAATCCATTGTCCTGAATTGCGTCCACAGATCTGGATGATCGTCCAGACTCTGGGGCAGGCTCCCAAACACATCCTGGACTCTGGCCGATTCACCACAAGATACTTCTGCCTCCCTGAAGGTTCTTCAGACTGGACCCTCGTGGTACGATACACACTCTCACAGTACTTTCTGACACTGTGGTACAGATTACAGGATTACAGATACACTCACAGATTTGGACTTTTTAGAGTATGGGCTACTGGCCTTAAAGGTGCATTGTGTAACTTTTCTGGTGCGTGGCCCGTCAAATGCTTGTCACAGTATGATATTAAACAGCTCTACCTCACATTTATTAAATTACAGGTGGTTTTATAGCTCAAAAATACACCAAAAAACATTCTGACTGTGAACGGGGTCGCCTCCCCACAGATCTGACCTGTACCTTGGTCTGGTTTAGTCTCCATGAAGATAGAAACGTTTAATGTTATACTGTGAAGCATTCCAGACAAAGCAATAACATGATGGACCCCCAACCAGAAAAGTTACACAATGCACTTTTGAATAATTTTTACTGAAGTAATTTAGAGTATCTGAGAAAATTGAAACCAAATGTTTTATGAAATGTTTTATGCACAATCTTTCACTATCAGCACTACGCCATTTGCTTTTTTGTGTGTTTTTAGGTCAAGCAAGAGCAGCAGGAGATTAAATGCACTGTTCCATCAGTGGACAGTATTTACACGGTAAGAGAAAATCTGATTTAATACTAAACATTTATGTGAGTTTGTAAAAAGTCCTTAAAGATGCACTGTGTAACCTTTTTAATGGGCTGTCTGCCACTTTCTTATCTCCATGGAAATGTTGCTGCTTATTCCTTTGTCTGGAATGTCTCGCAGTGTGGCATTAAATCTTTCTGTCTTCATGGAGCCCAAACCAGACCAAGTTACAGGTCAGATCTGTGGAGAGGCGACCCCGCTCCCTGCTATTTTGGAGCTATAAAACCACCTGTAATTGAATAAATGTAAAGTAGAGCTGTTTAATGTCACACTGTGGAACATTCTAGGCAAATCCATAGAAACAAGAAGGTGACGAACCCACAAACAAAAAGTTACATAGTGCAACTGTAAATTCATGATTTTATAGAAAGTGACGGCTTACTACTACACCAAATGAAACAGAGAGATTCCGTCTAGTAAATCTGCTCTTGTCTCCTCAGATGGATCCTTACGGAGACGTGAAGGAGAGGTGTGAAGCAGAAGACCTTGATCGTGGTGTTTGTGTACACCTGGTCAAATACATGCTGGACTTAGATCCACAAACCCGGATCAGTCCAGAGGCGGTCCTGCATCACCCATTCATCACCCTGACTCACCTGGCTCAAAACTACCGCGAGTATTGGTACGTATCTCTCCGATGATTGCTTTATTGTCTGGCACTACTGGTGGTGGTGGAATACTACACGTGGTATTCAGTTTTGTCACTTAAAGATGCACTACTAGTATGTAACTTTTTGGTTGGGGTTGAAGGTTGTTTGGTTGAAGATAGAAAGGTTTAATGCCATACTGTGAAACATTCCTGACAAAGGAATAACATTTCAGGAGCAGAGGAGCAAGAATCAAAAGAGATTCTTCCGTTTTGGTTGTCAGGTATGTACAGCTTGTGTCCTTAGGCAAGACACTTCACCCCCCTGTCTGTGAGCTTGCTGTATAAGTGGGATGATGTGTGGTATGGCTGCCACATCTCTATCAGTCTGCCCCAGGGCACCTGTAGCTTTAGGGAAATAGAAAAGAATCATAACTTTGGGGTTTATAAATGAAGAAATCATGAGTCAATTTTTTTATTTGCAAGTCACATGTGCACACACCATGGACTGAATAAAGAAGTGGATTACGTGAGTGTCAAGTCACCCATGAGTTAGAGTTATAGGAACACATTTGGAGCTGAGTCCCGTATTAGGAATAGGAATTTATTTACGGACAAAATAGCAAAAACACCGGGATCATGTAGAGTGGGTTAATACAAAGATTTTAAGAACACAATGACGAGCCTCACTGCAGCAGTTACAGAGAGAGTGGTGACAATTTTTCAATGTAAAGCCAATTGGAGTGAGAGTCAGTGGAGCCGGAAGCGCCTCCATGCTCATGTTTGGAATGAGGTAGCTAGCAGGTTAGCTATGTCTATTTATATACACAGTCTACAGTTTGCAATGCAGATGGGTCAACTGCTCAAACCAAGTTATAGTGCAACACAAACCCTCACCTTAAAATGTTTTGAATTGAGCTACTGCTGCTACCAAACAACATAAAGACAAATGACAAATGCAAAAAGCTTAAAGTGAAATGCACTCCTTCCACTGTATTTTAAATGAACACCTTTGTCTCTCTTACAGCTCAGTGCAAAGATCTGGAGATGTCTGTGAAGAGTCTCCAGAGGTGTACATCATAGACTCATCTTCTCGAGAGGTGTACGTCGTGGGCTCATCGTCTCCAGATGTGTGCATTGTGGACTCATCATCTCCAGAGGTGTATGTTGTGGACTCATCATCTCCAGAGGTGTACGTCGTGGACTCATCGTCTCCAGAGGTGTACGTCATGGACTCATTGTCTCCAGAGGTGTACGTCGTGGACTCATCGTCTCCAGAGGTGTACGTTGTGGACTCATCATCTCCAGAGGTGTACGTTGTGGACTCATCATCTCCAGAGGTGAACATTGTGGACTCATTGTCTCCAGAGGTGTACGTCGTGGACTCATCGTCTCCAGAGGTGTACGTTGTGGACTCATCATCTCCAGAGGTGTACGTCGTGGACTCATCGTCTCCAGAGGTGTACGTCGTGGACTCATTGTCTCCAGAGGTGTACGTCGTGGACTCATCGTCTCCAGAGGTGTACGTTGTGGACTCATCATCTCCAGAGGTGTACGTCGTGGACTCATTGTCTCCAGAGGTGTACGTCGTGGACTCATCGTCTCCAGAGGTGTAAGTTGTGGACTCATCGTCTCCAGAGGTGAACATTGTGGACTCATTCAGCCCAAATGTTCAGAGGGAGGGAGAGAAGAACGAGCAGGAATCTGCCAGCCCAAAGAGGGATGAAGAAGTCATCATCCCTCAGTCTCCAAGCTCTTCTCCAAGGAAGAAGATGATGAAGCACAAGGAGGAAAGAGCCCTGGACTCCGTCTGTGAGCACAAGAAGAAGTTGAAGACAATGCCTCCTCCTTCTATGGGCCAGACAACGCCTCCTCTTCCGGCTCAGCCAGACAACTCCTCCTATGGGCCATGACCCCTCCTCCTCTTATGGGCCAGACGACACCTCCTCCACCAGACTAGCCAGACAACGCCTCCTCCTCCTCCTCCTGTGGGCCAGACGACACCTCCTCCTCCAGACTGACCAGCCAGTCTAAGAGGCAGACAACCTCTTGCTCCTATGGGCCAGCCAACGCCACAACGCCTCCTCCTCCTATGGGCCAGACAACGCCTCCTCCTCCTCCATTGTGAGTATGCTTTCAATCTCATTGTGAGTATGTATAATTTAAATTGTACATATGAATAGTGACAATAAAATGCATTCTATTCTTACGGGCCAGACGACACTGCCTTCTCCAGACCACCCAGGCATCGATTCCTCCTCCGATGGGCCAGACAACGGCTCCTCCTATGGGCCAGACAACACCTCCTCCTCACTATGGGCCAGAAAACACCTCCTTCTCCAGACCAACCAGACAATGCCTCCTCCTCCTATGGGCCAGACAACACCTCCTCCTGCTCCTATGGTTCAGACAACGCCTTCTACTTCTATGAGCCAGACAACTCCTCCTCATCGTGTGGGCCAGACAATGCTTCTCCTCCTTTAGACCAACCTGACGACGCCTCCCCCTATGGACCAGACAACTCCTCCTCCTCCTATGGGCCAGGCGACTCCTCCTATGGTCCAATCAGACAACACCTCCTCCTCCTATGGGCCAGACAACGCCTCCTGCTAAACCACACCAGCCAGACCAAGCCTCCATTAATAAAGGCCCATGCAAATAGACATTGTAAAGGCTCTTTTATTATATTGGTAAAATGTAAAAAACATGGATCTGGGAGTAACATTTCATATGGGATATTATAGAATTGTTTGCCTAAGAGAGCTCCCTTAATCCTGACACCGTACCACAGGTTTTACCTTCTATTTTGTCAGCTCGTCATAAACGCTTATCTCAGTTTTTCTTTGTCATGACTGCGTTTTAGTATTCTGAAGGTGCTTTACATAGAGATATTACTACTGGGTGATTCTGTAATTAGGGGTACATTTCACTTCAATAAAAAGAGAAAAAAAATAGGTTTGTTTATTTGCTAAATTAATTACATATTTTCAAAATAACAAAGGAGAAATTGAATTTGTCAACTGGACAAATGTTTATTTTGGTGGACGTCAACCAAAGTTTGACCAAAATAAACCTTTGTTCAGTTGACAAATTGAATTTCCCCTTTGCTACAGATTCTACCTGGACAACTGAGGAATTTTACACATAATATTTTCAAAACAGACCCTCCTAGTGGACATAAAGAATTATTTGGCCCGCTTAAAAGAATGTGTTATTTTTAAATTAGTCAACCAACAACCACATTTTTTCATGGAAAAGTCCCAAAGGACATTTTGATTCCCTGTGTGTTTTCAAAAGCACATTTCTCCTGACTAATTTTTCACCCTCAAGCACTTGACAGAGTCACTGTATAAGACCAATCACTACATTATCACTTTATTTTAGTGATAATGCAAAAGCAGACTTAAGACCTTATATCTCTACCCTTACAGAAATAAGAGACAATTATCCGTTAGGTCAGCGTTTTACATTTTTATTCAAAATAGCTGAATTGCTGTCAAAAACAATTGATTAAAATGAATGGGTTTCCATGTAGACCAGTGTTTACAGGCCCTAGTCATAATAAAGACAAGGCCACAGAATACAATGACCATATCAGCGCAAGGAGTACAATGAGTTTTGGAGCTTTTGTTCTGATAAATAATGTATTGTGTATGTCACTCTTTATTATTCGTAATATAGCCAAGTGGCAATGATCGGCTGTCTAACCCTACTAACTTTAACCCCTGACCCTAACTCCTAAATTAACACTTACCCTAACTCTAACATAACCCCTAAGATAAGGTGATATATTTGCGTCCCAAACAGTTGACAGCGCTAACGTGAGCGCCGTGATACGAGTCAGCAGACACAATACGCGATCACTAAGTTCGCTGCTGGATGTTTTTTGAAAACTGTTTTTGGGATGTTAATCTGTATCACCTTTAAAATGTTACGTGTTTTGAGAAGAAAAACAAGCTTTACCTTTAATGTCTCCAGCTACTGATCCCGGTACAGTCGCTTGAGTAGGGAGCCGTCCGGGATCAGCTGAGACTGTCAGAGGTAAGCCGGTGTCTACTCACGTAACATTTGTCCGAAAGGTGAAACCCATACAGATTGTCAACGAAACATCCAGCAGCTATCCCTTTAAGGTAAGGAGTTAAGCTGACTCGTATCACGGCGCTCACGTTAGCGTATCAGCTCCTGTTCACTTGTAAACTTTCCCTAACTCGCATCTCACACTTGTAACACATTGTGAGATTTGTTGATTTTAACCATGAGAACAACATAAAGAGCTCCTTTTTGTTCCAGTTGCCATGTCATTGACTTTTTGGATCAGGATGCCAAAATGGGATTTGGTGCAAGATTGCAGATTTCTTTTTGTTCCCATATTAAATTTAGTTTCAATCTGGAGGGGGCGCTAATGTGCCAAATTCCACTTTTTTCATATTAAATAGGTTTAGGGCAGGGAGTTTAACAACAAATTTCTCTGAAATCAGAGCTTGTTTGTGCAAATGAGAGCAATTTGTAAAAATTCAAAATTTTGAAAATTCATGATTCTACATGCTTTTTTTTTTTTTTTTTTTTTTTTTTTGGCATTTCTATAACCTATTGCCATTTTAATGAAATAATGTGTCCAAACTTTTGACTGGTCGTGTATGTCTTATGTGAAAGGTCAGAACCTCCAGAATTCCCACCCTGAGCTGCAGAAGCTGTACTAGCTCTGATTCAGGATTGGCTGTAGGTGCTGGGGTTTAGGTAGTTACCATTCAGATCAGAGAGAGGTATTTTACAAACCTATACACACTGAAATAAAAAAATATATAATGTAATGTGGCTCAGTGGGCCTTTGATGTTACAATCCAATTTTCAGAGGGCTTGTATAGTCCTACTCAACCAACATAAGGGCCTCTATCTTGTCATTCTGCACAAACGGTGTTAGATTTATTTGCCGCGTCCTGTAGGGGGAGCAAGGCCGAGATGATACCAGCAGCAGTTAATAGTGCAGGTCTTGATCTAATAGCGAGTTGGAGAAAAAAAACAAAATCAATTGTGGGGAAAACTGTGTCAGCGCAACTTGTATTTTTTTCTTTTTCTTTTCTTTCATATTTTGAAGTGTATGCG
Organism: Paratrypauchen microcephalus; assembly: GCA_036785185.1. Classification (NCBI taxonomy): domain Eukaryota; kingdom Metazoa; phylum Chordata; class Actinopteri; order Gobiiformes; family Gobiidae; genus Paratrypauchen; species Paratrypauchen microcephalus. Next base: position 3,994,626 of record JAVJIX010000059.1, read on the forward strand.
AGTGTCTGCCACTGTTGCTTTCACTGAGGCCGGCAACTGGCAAGATTTTGTACATGGAGTTTGCTTCAGTCACATACAGGAAGGATCTTTCAAAACCTTCAGGCTAGAAGTCTAGGGGTAATAATGGACTCAGACAGCCACATCAAATCAATAGCATCTACAGCCTTTTACCATCTAAAAACTTAGGAAAAATCAAAGGTATACTGTCTAAAGTAGAGAGGAGCTCAGGGACCGGCCTCCTGCTGGTGTCCATAGTCAGGACTAAACACGTACTGTTTGCCTGGAAGAATCCATGACTCATCGCTGTACCAGCGAGTGAGTCTGGTAACGCTTGATCCACAGAATGCGCTGCGGTTGCGCGTAGACAGACAGCTAAGTGAACCAATCAGAGATTGCGCCATCTTGATTCAAAACTGAGGCGGAACTTCCGCTGCCTAAGAGTGACTTTGCGGGCAAAGGCGGGTGCACTGACGTCACCATCTTTGAACGAATGAGAATCGCGGAGTCGGTTTGGAACCGGAGGAGCGAGAGTGGATGGAGAGTGTCCAAATGGTATCGCGGTGTATAGGAAATACAGAGAGATATCATTTGGCTGGCCAGGTAAACGTACTGTAACATGGCTGGGCAATGTGGATAAAGGGTCTTGCCCTTGGGCATAAAAACAGTCCATCAGTATGTTGTACATGTTAAGTTTTGAGCAGCAGCCGTCTTTGTAAGTAAATACTTACTGCTGTTCCTATACTATACTTATTTACTGTTCCCGTTATATGCAACATTTTGAGGAATTTTTCACAAAACAGGAAAAGGTCATAATTTTTCATCATTCTGAGACCCATGGCTAAACAGCTCCAATATTTTACTGTGTTGGCTTAATTCAGATACTTTTAAAGTAGTCCTGAGCTACAAATAGTAAACTTAGAGTTTTTAAAAAACTATGTTTTACATTTTTTATATTTCATAATAAAAATGTCTGCTTTGTAATAAGGTGATAGATGATGGGTCAGATTAAGAGCAATTCATGAACCCCTATGAATAGCTTCATGACGTCACCCAGTATGGCGCAGCCGGGGGCCCCACCTTGGAGCCAGGTCTGAGGTGGGGCTTGAAAGTGAGCACTTGGTAACCGTGCCTTTGCCCATAGGGCCCAGCCGGGCTCAGCCCAAAAGGACAAAGTGGGACTGCCCTTCTGTGGGCTCACCACCCACAGAGGGTTTCATAGGGGTCGGGTGTAAAGAGGACTAGGCGGCAGTCGAGGTCAGAGGCCTTTAACACCCATGTGGGCAACGCCAGTGACACCTGGAGAGGGGTGATCGGGAAGAACTCGAGTTGTGTTCTGTGACTTCTGTGCTAGTCACAGTTTGTTCATAACTGTGCACGTGGCACCAGGACACCCTAGGCCAAAGGTTGACAATCAACTTTGACTTCTGTCAGCAGGACCTCACACCACTGGGAGACCTTTTCCCACATCCCGGGGGAGACTGGGGACATGGAGTCCAAGTGGACCATGTTCTCCATCTCCATTGTCAATGCAGCATCGGGTGCTTGAGGGTTCATGGAATTTGCCCAACCAGTTCACATGTGCTTTGTATATCTGGAGAAGACATTCGATCGTGTCCCTCAAACTATCATGTGGGGAGTGCTCCGGCAGTATGGGGTCCGGGGCCCTTGGCTAATGGCTGTCCAGTTCCTGTATGACTGGACCAGGAGCTGTGATCGCATTGCCGGCAGTAAGTTAGACCTGTTCCCAGTGCATGTTGGACTCCGTTAGGGCTGCCCTTTGTCACCGGTTCTGTTCATTGTTTATATGGACAGGATTTCTAGGCGCAGTCAGGGTGAAGGGTGTCCAGCTTGGGAATGACATGCACTGGGGCAGTTTGCATCCGAGTTTGAAGCAGCTTCCATTATCTGCACTTTATCTTATGGACCATCTCAAAACTATGCAAACTATTCTGTTTATTGTATGTGTAATCCCTCAGATGCTCAAGAAGGTTGAATCACAAAACTAAATTGAATTCTGTCGAGATTTTTGGGAGTGAATATGTTTCGCCACTTGTCCAATCAGCTTCTCCACTTCTGGGTTCTGGTAAATCACTGCCTGTCTGCAGGGAAGAGATGACAACAGTGAAGCTGACACCTTTGCATCTAAACAATAGGGTGTGTTAGAAAAAGCTGCATGGATGAATTATTAAAAGTTATGACGATTTGAGAATTGTCTTATTATATTTTGTATCTTTGTATTCAGGTTTATCTTCAGATGCAATGAAATGCAGTTTTAGCATCTAACCACTGTGCAATCAGCAAGTATATACAAATGTACAAATATATGACAGAGGTGGGTATAACATGAGGATATTGCCATTCTTTACATATACACTATTCAAGTTCATGTTAAAATGCATATATTTAAAGTGTGAGTTTAGGAGTGTGACAGCCCTGGGAAAGAAGCTGTCCCTTAGTCTGCTGTTTGACAGGTTGAGGAGAAGTACTTGTACATATATTTGTGTATGTTATGTATATCAAATGATGTAGAGATGTTGTAGGACAAGGAAGTTGTGTTGCGGATCCTTGAACAACATTTTTTTATTAATAGAGACTACATGTTCTCTTTAGTTTTGCCTAGGATCTTGATCAGGAGTTACAGTTTGTGCATATCCAAAATGACAGGGGCAAACACTCCACTAACCTGAAATATATGATAAATGCATGAAAATGAATCAATAGGATGTTAGCAAATGGTTGAGCAATGACTATACATTGACCATGTATGCCAAGCTAGTATGTATACAGACTCCAGTCTCTTCTAACTTTGACGCAAGCAATGTGATTTGCTTTGAATCGACTATTTATTGTCAGTTTCCTAATCTGTATCATTGCGTGAATTAAAAACTCATTGTCTGCATAACCATTTACATGCGTTTAAAGTTTGTCTTTTCCAGCAGACATTGGCAAAGCAGACACTCGAACTGCCCGGGGCAATAGGAGAAACTTCTAAAGTGCTCCCTCCTTTCTCTTCATCCTGAGAGAAAGTGAGTGAAGACGGGATGTGCCTGGGGACCCGAGTTCAGACAAGACACAACACAAAGAAGATTATAAACAGAATTGAGAAGCAGGTGTCTTCACAGCCTGGAGTTTATTATCTTTATTTTGTGTTGTATTTTTGTACTTTTTTTTTTTTAACTATTGTGATAGATGATATATTTTTATATAATAACAATAATAATAATAATAATAATAATAATAATAATAATAATAATAATAATAATAATAATTTGAACTCTGAACTGCTCCAAACCAAATGCTTTCACTGACAGATTGGCTGTAGCCCTCTTGATTAAAAAGGCTCAAGTATTTCATTGACCATTAGAAGTGACTGAATGTCAATCTTAATTAAAATACAGACAATAAATTTAATGTGTTGAATGTAAATATGTTAAAAACTAAAATTTTAACTAATCCACCTTCAATGCCTTATAAAACTGCAATGTAGTGAAGTTATTATATCATCTTTAAAATAATCAATATTATTATTTTTTTTCAGTTTATTCAGACCAGTTAACCCAGGTAGTATAATATTTGTGTATTCTCAACAAACCCTCTAAACATCAGTTGGACCAGGCAGCTTTTGTCAATGACATTATCTGTCATCAGCCCTCTGCCCTACAGCTTCCAGCCTTTATCTGACACTGATCACAAACACGGGATTGGACTTGTTCACATCTTTAACAGCTGCACTCTTTACACAAAGAAGTCCAACCTCAGAGATAAGAGGAAACAGACCAGCCTCATGTGGAGTGGGTCGGTAGAGTTAGTTGTGCAATTACAGAGCCTATACTTGCCCACCGTCCTGCACTATAGTATTAATTAGTTTATTTAATTTTATTCACTGTGGAGTACTATGTAACTTTCAATGTGGACCTGCTTGTCAGCCACATATTGTCTCTGTGGACTTTTTAAATGTAAGATATGAGTTCCTTAAAGGGATATGCCACCCCCAGGTCAAACTTGGGCATCTCCCCACAGTCCAGAGACTAAAATAAGTGGTGGAAAGTGTTTTTCTGGTGACCCAGCCATTGTCCAGGTCTGTCAGCACTGACCGCCGCGGTATCTGCAGCTACTCCGCGTTAGACTGGAGTCTAATGTCGCCAGAGAAAGATTTCGGCCAAAAGGAATTAATTTGCTCGATGCTTTTCCCAATTACTTTCTGTGTAGTGCGCATTCATATCGAGTGCCAATAAATGTGCAAATCAACACGGAGAGCTTGACTTGGTCATTTTGGGTGGGAACTATTTTTCAGTGCGGAAAAACACAGACGAAGCACACACCACGCTGCGTAACAGGGGAACTGTCTTCCTGGTGCGTAACAGGGATTCCCCTGTCAGCGTGGCGACGTTAGACTCCAGTCTAACGCGGAGTAGCTGCAGATACCGCGGCGGTCAGTACTGACAGACCTGGACAATTGCTGGGTCACCAGAAAAACACTTTCCACCACTTATTTTAGTCTCTGGACTGTGGGGAGATGCCCAAGTTTGACCTGGGGGTGGCATATCCCTTTAAGTATTGCAGTGAAATCATGGGCATATTTGATTACATGCAAGATACAATAACAAAACAACAGTGTACAGGTATGCTGCAGTCTTGATGAGTGCTTTTCTAAACTTGTTCTCAGTGCCTGGAAGTGCGTCCCAGGAGACTTTCTTCTTGGAGCCCTTGGGTGCTCTTTCTGGTAAGAGCTGGAGATGATATCAGCTAATCTCAAGCACTAATCCGTGCACCTTCATAACAAAAGTGCATTGTGTTTGAAAAAACATCCTGCCGGCCACGACTTATCTAGACAATAAAGCAGTGCCACGGACCCAAGAGGGAGGGGTCACCCAGACCGAAGGCAAAGGAAGGTGGATAAATAGGAAAAAAGCTGATTTATGAAAGGTTAGCAGAGGTTTATGAGATTTGGGGCTCACATTTGTTGGGAGAGAGAATATGATTTGCTTTATCTGTGGCAAACAAGATGTTATTTATGAAATAAGGTGTTGTTTTGCTTTGTTATGAGAAGGTGGTTCATACAGATGAGAGTTTCTCCTGTTGTGTCCCTTCCAAGGCCTCCACCTTTCTCTCTTTGCTAACTTTTATTTTATTGATTTTATTTCTCTGATATTGTGGTGACCTTTCCTTTTAATTTCACAAACAGGCTTTGTTTTGTTTTCCACACACCATAGCTAAACTTTATGTGTATTTCCAATCCATGTGTTTATTTGCACCTAAATCAAATATGATATGAAACTATAAAGCAACATTATGCAAATCTAAGACTCTGTGTACTGCTGTATGCTTGGATGGTTTTGGTAAAGTTTAATGAAACACAGTCTCAGCTTATTTATTATTTGTTATTTAATGTAAAAGTGATTGGATTAAATGCAAGTTAGATATGTTATGTGATCAGTGACGGACTGGGACCAAAAAACAGCCCTGGCATTTTGCACCTACAAGCGGCCCCGTACCCGTAGACCGCTCTGATTAACCCATCAATCGTGACTTTAGTCCACAACCACAACATGCCAGCACAGAACCGCACAGAATAAAATACCAAAACAGTGGGCTACACGCATTAAACAACTGCATTAAAATCATGGAAATCAATGCTCAACCCAGCCATAATTTTTTTTAAAAGTGTCTTACCTTCAGCATTAATAAATGCTCTTCTCCGCAACCCAATCGTTCCCCCCTTGTGTCGTTTAGTGCCTCCTCCTCGATTCATTTTACGAAACTATAATGCTATGTATCCGACTGTCCGTCTATCTCCTCTTCTATTTTGACTAACTTGACCACACTACCACAATCTTCACCGTTCTATTTCTCATGAAAGTGATTAAATGTTGTGTTGTACTAACTTCCTCAAAAAGTTTGACTATTGTCTTCCGTATAAAGTGTTTTCCACTTCATATACGAGCACTACCAATTCTTGGTAGCAACTAGTGCCGTGATTGGTCAATTCTTGGTAGTAACTCGGATAGACATTGGTCAAATCGCCGCGGCCGGCTGTGGGAAATTTCCTATAAGGCAGTGCTTTACTTCAGTTGTCGCAAACAAATACAAAATACAGAGATATTTGTTTTACAGTGAACCCTCGCTGTATCGCGGTTGACTGTTCGCGGCCTCGCTGTTTCGCGGATTTTTTTTTCCAATTTTTTTTTTTTTTCAATTTTTTTTTTATAGTGTAACTTTTTTTACAGTGTAACATTGTGTCCTGCGTCCTGATTGGCTAAGAGACTAGACCAGGACTAAACCAGGTCTAAACCAGGTCTAAATCAGGACTAAACCAGGTCTAAACCAGGACTAAACCAGGTCTAGACCAGGGATGGTCACGCAGGGTGGTAGGGACAGAGTCTCTGATTTCCTTCACGAGAGCGCCTGGGTGACAGGAGGTGTGGCCTTTGTTTACTTGCACGAGCCACGGAAGAGAGTGCGAGTCGGACAATGGAAGAGCCAAGAATCAACACGGACAGGCCTGGCCCGGATGCCGCGCGGCCGTGGGAGGCAGCGGGGCGAGGACACTCGCGCGCAGAGAGGAGACAGTGGGTCTTCCCCGTCACGAACCCGACCCCGTCCTAGAGAGCTGTGGAGTATTGGCGACGCATTGATAGCCATGCCCCGAACTCCGGGGCGGTCTGATTTTGGAGCCGGGGTGAAATGCAACCTACCCTTGTGAGCGCAGGTTAGTCTTACCTGGTCTTGTGGTGAGGACTGGTGCTCAGAGGCGTCTGTTAGCGGTTTGGCACTGTTAGCATTGGCTTGAGTCTTGCCCAAAATGATATCCAGGTCGCTTTCCACTCGACTTTCGCACATGGCATGGATATGTGGTACCAAAACAAACACACGTGTCCGCGCGCACGTGTCAGCGCGCACGTGTCCGCGTGCACGTGTCCGCGTGTCACGTGTCTCACCCCCCCGCGTCACTATTAATATATTTTGATGAAAATCTACAAAAGTTTGAGTGTTTAAACAAGAGAAAAATGTGAGAAAATGTTAATACCAGTCTCAGAAAGGTGTATAATGTGTCTGGTGAAGCGTTTTCAGCCTTAAAACATGTATAATAATTGTAAAATATAAAATTGTCCTACTTCGCGGATTTCACTCATTGCGGGCTATTTCTGGAACCTAACCCCCGCGATAAACGAGGGTTCACTGTATTTCAAACTGTGCACATTTTTAACATCGTAGGAAGAAATATCCCGGCAAAATAAAATAATGTAATACCTTAAACACATCATCACGGTGCCACCGTCACTGTAATATATATGTAGTTGTAAGGGGTATAAATATCGAACGGGTCCTTTCAATTATAGCAATAGGGTGGAATTTTTAAGACGGTGGAGGCACGTAATGACCGAATACCTAGCGGATTGGCTGAGGCAATGCGGTTTCGGGGCCGCGGTGGGCATCGTCAATGTCGCAGCCCTTCTGGCATATGCCCAAATGCCAGACCGCCCAGTCCATCACTGTATGTGATACACTTGTTCAGTAGCATGGCTGACATATCACAATGTTCTGGTTTTGTTCTAATTTGAGCAGAGTTTAGTTCTGATGTAGACTTGGTTTGGTTCTCTTTGGTCTGGGTTTAGTTCAGGTTTAGTCCAGGTAGAGTTCTGAGTTTTTTAAAATTATTATTACACATTTTGATGTGGTGTGTGCAAGTGGGAACACCTCCCCAGATTCAACAACAGCTCAGCTAACACATGTAATTCAATAACTATAGAACAGATTGAGGACACAAATCCCTTTAATAAGTTCTGTTGTATTCATGGATTTTAGCTTATTTAATTATATGGTGCCATTTTGAGAATGGTTGACTATAAAAACAGCCAGTCCTATTTTCATCATTCTGAAACCCATGAATAGATAATTCACTTGTTAGTCATACAAAATGTTCCAAACTACATATTGTCCATTTGAGAAACTTTTTTGAGTGTCTCGACGTGCTTAGTGATATCTCCATTTGAGCTGTAAACACTATTCTTTAGCTTGCAGCGTGCTTTCATTGGAGGAGCCAGGCTGGCAGAGTGGGGTTGTTTTCCACAGTTATTTGAGCTGTGAGTGGACATGAGTGTCTGTGCAGCAGACTCCACACTGCGGTGAGATTGTGAGGGGAAAGTGGGGGATTGACTGAGCGCCAGAGTGTTGTACAAGTCTCAGCCAATCAGAAGAGTGCCCTTGAACAGGACTCAGCACTGCAGCCACATCTGACCACTCTGCGCCACCATCAAGTAAACTGTGCACTTATACTCAGGACACAACTACTCTCACCTTATACTATAGCTGCTGGAGTTTTAGATGGTGGCCATGAACTAAAGTTGGACAGTTTTATTGACATTGGAAGTGTATTGAGTAGGGTTGTAAAAAGTATTGATGCTTAGATATCCAAAAGATAGTGACCAAGTGTTGATACAAAAAAAATCATATTAACAGGACAAATTTCTGTCAGAACTAATAAGACCATTTTTTAAAATTAAATAAATAAATAAATCTAAATCCACAGTGATAAGGCACTCATGGGTTTTAGAAAATATTACAAAGCCTTTATTTAATCATTGCTAATCAGAAAAAAAGCCAATGCATTTTGGTCTTTCTTATGGAAGTCGACAGAGGCCATGTCCGTAATTATTATTTTTCACCTTAATAACGAGAAAATTAACTCGAGATCTCGAGAAAACTACACAATTAATTCGTGATCTCGAGAAAACAAAACTGTTATTTCGAGATCTCGAGAAAACAAAACTGTTATTCTGTGATCTCGAGAAAAGGATCACTGTATTTCCGTCAGTAAAGACGAAGCCGGGCCGGTCTTCTGCGGAGGTGCCGCGGACTAATCTGGAAATTATCCCGAATTAAAAGATGTAATGCAATCTCCCCCTGTGTCAACCCCTGATCAAAAGGTTGCCTTATCAGCTGATCGATTATTATTACAGACATTCTAATGACCAAAAACGCATTTATTCAGAATGAAAAATAGCCCCTGAAGTCAGCCTGTCACAATGTGGCGGTAGACGTTTCAGTTCTTTTCTCGAGATCACGGAATAATTGTTTCGTTTTCTCGAGATCTCGAAATAACTGTTTTGTTTTCTGGAGATCACGAATTAATTATCTCGTTACATAAATCCAAAGTGATACCCAAGGATTTTAACAGCAGATGCCATTTTTTAAAATAAGAATTTAAACAGGAAGTTATTTTGACTGATCAGTGTGTTATGAATAAACAGTTACAGTTATTTAGTCTGTAGATGAGTGTTGTAACATTTCACCCATTATTTTTGGGGCACATTACTAGTACATTACAACTACATTACAACTACACAGTACTGAAACAGCTCTGGTCAAAGTCTGTAACGATATCCTCCTCTCCTCCAACTCTGGTCAGCTCTCCATCCTCATACTCCTGGATCTCACTGCAGCATTTGATACCATCAGCCATTCCATCCTCCTCTCTCGTCTCAAAAACTGCTTCAACATCACTGGATCTGCTCTGTCCTGGCTTCAATCCTACCTCACAAACCGTCAACAGTATGTCATGGTAAACAACTGCTCATCCTCCACTGCTCCTCTGCTCCAAGGTGTTCCCCAAGGTTCGGTGCTTGGTCCACTCCTGTTCATCCTCTACCTCATCCCCCTTGGTAATATCATCCGTCAACATGGTCTATTTTTCCACTGCTATGCTGATGACATACAATTGTACATTTCCACCAAAAATCCATCAACTCCATAACTCACTCCACACTCACCCACTGTCTAACTGATATCAAAACATAGTTGCAACAGAACTTTCTCAAACTCAACTCTGAAAAAACAGACATAATGATAATTGGTCCAAAAAACATTACAAAATCCATCCAAAATTTTCAGGTCAACTTTGATAACACCACACTCTCTCCATCACCTGTCATCCGTAACCTTGGTTTTCTTTTTGACACCAATTTCACATTTGAACAGCATGTCAACCAAATAACCCGGTCTGCTTTCTTCCACCTTAAAAACATTGCCCGCCTCCGTTCATCCCTCTCTTTTTCTGCCGCTGAAACACTCATTCATGCTTTCATCACTTCCAGATTAGACTATTGCAATAGCATTCTTTACGGTACATCCTCCAAAACACTCAATAAGCTACAATACATTCAAAACTCTGCTGCCCGTCTTCTCACACACACTTGCTCCCGTGAACATATCACCCCTGTCCTCCAGAACCTCCACTGGCTCCCCCATCCCTCAGCGCATACAGTTCAAAGTTCTCCTCATCACCTTCAAAGCCCTCCATAAACTGGCCCTAGCCTACCTCGCAGACCTGCTCCACCGCCACACCCCATCCCACTCTCTCCTCTCCTCCCATTCAAACCTCTTGTCCCTCCCCTGCAGGACCAAGCTCCGAACCTGGGGAGACAGAGCCTTTTCTATTGCTGCCCCCACCCTCTGGAACACTCTACCTCAACACCTCCGAGACTGCACAGACCTCACCATCTTCAAAAAAAACCTCAAGACCCATCTGTTTAAAGCTGCTTTTAATGTTTAAATTATTTGCTATTTTAATTCATTTTGTTTTATTCTTGACTGTTTTATGGACTTATTTTATTGTATTGCTCTGTGAAGCGTCTTTGAGTGTCATGAAAAGCGCTATATAAATAAAATGTATTATTATTATTATTATTATTAGTATATAATTTCACTACTTCATAAGTCATGCACACTCAGGAGGCCATGTATACCTGTAATACCTTTGTGAATATTAAGCAGTTCTGGAAAGCCTGAATACAAAACCTGTATAGCATGAAGCTTTTTAAGCAGTTGATACAGTGAATACAACAAATATATTGAGAGAATGAAAAAAATGCTAGCTAGCACTACATACAAAATTTATACAGCAATACTTTTCACTGACCTTTGCACTGCTCTGAAGAACATGGAATTTGTGTATGAAAACACCACTGGACTGTAGCAGAACAGAAACTCTCTTCACCATAACTTCTGTCAATCGCCAATGTCGGTCACCCAGCATGCCCCCATCGTATCACTAGTTCGCTAGTTTCTTTCTTTGTAAAATTTTCCCATTTGTTTTCACGGTCTGAAAACAGTGCTATAAAAGTTGCGCTGCCAGGGTTCAGCAACTCTGACATTTATCCTCACTAAGAAGGAATAAGTAAGTTAGCTGATTGTAGCATTTTATTGAAATTGACGGAAAAATAAAATGGAACAAAACTTGGGTATGAATGGGGCTTGTCATTTAAGATCTGTGTGGGAGGTGTTGTGCATTTGTGTGTGCGTGTATGTGTGTATTGCAAGGAAGCACTGTACTCAAAAATGCTGACCTCTGGTTCTCATTACCGTGCATTGTCTGCTATTGAAGGATCAAGCGTCACCGACTTCCCCATTCCTCTCTTTGGTTGTAGGCTCACCTGCGAAACATGCTGACAGACAAGAAAGTACAAGTTTTCTGATGAAAAATAAAACAGCTTTGCAGAAAAGTTTAAAGCCCAGTGACAACGCAGATGGAATAATATGCATCTTTTAAGCAGGAACTTATTCAAAAGGAAGCCAGCACTGTGAATACAATGCATAAATATGAGGGTAGATTTTCAACACATATTAGATGTGCAGCTGTAGTCACTGTGGCAAGTTTTATTTGTCAAAGCTTTTCCTTAACTCTGCAAACACAGAAAGCAGAAAACCTTGGAAGTTGTGAATGAAAGAAGAATTAATAAAAACAGAAAAGAATGGTCCATATTCCAGTGTTCAAAGAAGTTGTTGTTAGAATGTTAAGATTATAAACGAGTGAGAAAAAAATCCTGCGCCCTGTCTTACTTGCAAAATGTAAGATTTATTACGACATACAATGTTTCGGCATTAGGCCTTCATCAGGCAAAATAGAGTGAGAGCTCAGGTGGCCATCTTAAATATGGTGTGGCAAGCACCCAAGGGTGACAGATTGTAAAGGAACAGTGTACCCAAAACAACATAATTCAAAATCCAATGGCAATCAACACATATGCAGTGTAATACAAATAATAATAATAGAAAAATAACAATTGAAAAAAGAAAACTGGAGAGTATCTGAATACATATAAATCTTGTAAATGTGTGTAGAATCCCTCAGTCGTCCAGGTAGAATCAGGAGAAATTCAATTTGTCAACTGGACAAAAGTTTATTTGGTCAAATTTGTTTCACAGCTCATCCAAGCTGCTTCTTCAGTTCTGGCTAGAGTGCTGGTGGACACTGCTTATAACTAGCTGCAGGGAGGAGCTAACTACAATGAAATTACTATGAAATTACTACACCTATTTGTTTGCAGTTTCTGTTAGTTAGGTAGGCCTATTCAATACGCAGTGGGAGTGGAGTGTGGGGTCTTGTTAGCAGAACCATTCAGAGCCATAATGGGTGTTTTCACACCTCTGGACCTGACCTGGCTGCCCTATTGGTTTTCTTTGTTTGTTTTGATTTAGGTTTGAGGACAGAGTTATAGATGGGAGAAATGATGTCTGAGACCTCCATTTTTGTTCAAGGAAGGATTCTCTTTCTTGACAAAAATAGCCTCTTTCTTGTATTCTTTTTCTCGTGTGATCTTGTAAATATACACCCAACTATAGAGTAAGACTGGCGTGCTATAAACACATCTACATATACGCAATGGATCTTATAATCCAGCCCATGTACAACCCAACAAAGGCATGTAACATAATGATCATTTACAATACAATACTTACAAAAAATGCTTAACTTAAAGTAATCGTTAAGACCTTTTGGAGCTAAAGTTTAGAGGGGAATCCAACATGCTTCCCTTTGTTTGGGAAGGCTGTCTCCTCCAACGCACCCATTTTAAGAAATTGAAGTTCTTATTCTTGTATAAGATTATAAATGAGAAAAGCATGTTTGATATATTACATTGTTGAATTCCAAAAGCAAAGTTCAAAGTTTTGTAAAGTAGACCTATTATCCCAAATCGACTGAAGTTGAATAGGGAGTAATTCTTGCATGTTTGAGCAATCTTTAATTGCTTTTAAATTTTCAAGACACAATATTGCTGATAAACCCTTCTTTTCACCAGCACCACCAGCATACACCTTCTGCTCTGTACTTACTTTGTTCTCCAATTTTATGTTCTTAACCTTGATATGTGTAGGCTTCGGCAGCATCGAGTTATGATGACGATTTACTGCGACATTAGCTCCCATTGAGCACCGCATTTCTGTAACAGTGAACAGTGAACTTGTTACTTTTATTAAGTTGCAAATTATAACATGATCCACAGGTGTCATAGGTTATAGCTATATAGCAGACACAAGCAGAATTGGTCTACTTTAAAGTGCAATAAATACTGTTTTTATTTGTTTTTTATTCATTTGTTACCTGAATGCAACACATGAAGGCATGAGAAAGAACAATAAGCTGTAAAGAGAATGTGTGAGGAAACTAAAGAACCTGATAACAAGCAGGATAATGGAGCTGACATTGGCATTTCTATGAAAAAAATTATCAGAGCATATTCAAATGATATAAGATAAGATAAGACTTTATTGATCTCACATAGGAGAAATTCACTTGCTACAGTAGCTCCAGGCAGTTTAGTGCAAAAGAAAGAAAGTGCTAATTATTAATTAAGATAATTATTATTACTTATCTATTACTACATAAAATACGTAAATAAGAAAATGTAGAAAAAATTGCACGTCTAGACTATACAGTGGAGTTATACAGTTTGATGGCGGTGGGGATGAAGGATCCGCAGTAGCGCTCCTTCTTGCACTGGGGGAGCCTCAGTCGGCTGCTGAAGGAGCTGCTCAGCTCCTCTACAGTCCGATGCAGAGGGTGAGAGGTGTCGTCCATGATGGACGTTATTTTGGCCAGCACCTCCTCTCAGCCACCTCCTCTACAGAGTCCAGAGGACAGCCCAGGACAGAGCTGGCCCTCCTGACCAGCTTATTAAGTCTCTTCCTGTCCCGCTCTGTGCTGCCCGGGGCCCAGCAGACGACAGCGTAGAGGAGAGCAAAGGCCACCACAGAGTCATAAAAAGAATAGAATAGAATAGAAGAATAGAATTTTTGAGCATGGATAGCATCACTGGGGAACATTTAAACCACAAGTTGAGGGTTGGATAATGGTCACATAGCCCTGGATAAAGACACTGGTGTTAATAGGATTTTTGAGGGAACTTCATATTTATTTTAAACTATTTTGTGGATGCATGCACTCAAAATCTGATGAATATTAGATTAATATTATTTTACCTTTATTTTACCAGGAAGTTCCACTGAAATTCAGAATCTTTTTCAAGAAAGATATTGAAGAAAAACATATATATACAGAGAAGATGAAATTGTAAAAAGCAAAATCATCTAATTTCTTCCTGATCATGGTCCCTGTCACTAATTACACCAGATTTAGCCTTTATGCAATCTTAAAGCTCCAGAAATCAGATTATAAACTGATTTTGGCATGCATGTGAACAAGGCCAGTGTCAAAATGTGTATATAGTCTAAGCAACACTGTAGGTGGCGATAAATGCACAATTGAGGACACTAGCCACCAGTAAACTCCAAAAGAAGAAGAGGAACACATGAAGCCCCACCCCTTTAATCATGGTCTCAAGTGTAGTGTCCGTCTGTTTGGAGGTTACTTGTTGCATGGATTCTTACTGAGATTGCTGGAGAATAAAGTGCAATGAATATGTTTTACAACTGAAGTCAAAAAAGAAAAATGAATGAGAAATAATTATTACAAATTCTAAAGAAACCTGGCTGCTTGAACTGTGGACTATTGGACCCAAGGAACAAAAATAACCTTCTGACACTTACTTTTTAACACAGAATTGGAATAAAGCGAGTGGATTGGAGTTTCAAAGTGGAATTATGATGAAGAATAACGTGGTATAAAATCTCAAAGAAAAAGCTGTAGCTGGCTTGCTATAGCTGCTGTCCTGATCATCTAAAGGTAGGGATGCTTCGATTAGATTCAAGGTAGTGTTTATAGAACCGTCCAATGGCTACCAACTCTCTATTTTTTAATATGAAACAAACCCAAGCTGTTTTAGTCTTGCTTTTAACCTTTAAACGAACTTGTCTTTTTCAAAACCTTGACCATGACATACCAACCATAAAAACATTTGAAAGAGTCATCCGAGGCCTGTAGTTTACTCTTTGTATAGTAATATTTTCAAGCCAAATGCCTTTTATTGCTGTCAAAATATGATTCCATCCCTTCTTGATAAAATCCACTATAGATTATTGTCATTGATAATATCTGAAAAAAAATGGTAACAAAAAAATTTGGCAATTTTTCCAAAATGGAGATATCTGTTTTTTCTGTTGAAGTCGAACTATTGAACTAAACATGGTGCTCAATGTTCTGTGCTTTGCTGTTTGGCTTTGCTTGTTGCTGTTTGTTTGCTTGTTGTTTGGATAGAAAATGTGACATGTAGTTTTTAGATTATTGGTGCTTGTCAGAATGTGTTAGTATTTTTATGTTGTCACCACAGATTGATGGTTTATTGGTTCATGCTTTTTCTTTTAATTGAATTTAGTGCTTGCATTAAAAGTGTAATTGCTTGGTTTCCATTTATGATGCTTTATTCAAACTAGACACAATATCTTGATTCTTCTGGTTGATGTGATTGAGACACATGGCTGAAGTGAGTTTTGTTGTATACACCTGAATTGCTTATTTCAAATTTTGTGACATTTTTGGTCAGGTGACTGCTTGGCAACTGCAGTCGCCATATTTACGAAGGGGAAAGTAATAGGCAACTTCATTCAACAAAATTCTCCCAAAATAATTCCACAAATGACTTCAAATTGCACACAACAATAGAAACAATAAAAACATCAGGAAGCAATATAGGGTATGAATGGGGCTTGTCATTCCCACTGAAGGCGTCTGGCGCGGAAGGCAAGTGATTACATGTTAACCATGTGTTTTTAGCGGCGCAAATCTAGCATTAATGCGCGAATTAAGGATGTTGAAAATGCTGAACTTTGGGCATCTTGTTCACATCTCCTCCACATTAAATAAAACACCACCACCCGCTCGATGTAGTCCAAGTCCACCATTTTTCAAAATGAAAACAACAGACGCAGAGGACACCACGCAGCCGCAGCTGATTCTTCTGAAGCGAACAGAGCGAATAGAGTGGATTTACTCGCGCAACCAAATTTCCAAACTCACCCATCCAACTAGATGCATTTGATGGAATTTATTTCACTGTTGGTGGAAACAGGGCATTAAGATAACTAAGCTGGCCTTCGTACAGGTCCATATTCCACTCTCCTCAAGTGTTTTGGTTGTATTATATTATCAGATCTGTTTTTCTGGCCACACTTTGTAAGCTAGTCATAGGAATGATCGTGAGGGTGCAGATTCAAGTTGTGGGCTGTTGCACCTTTATCTAATTTGGCATTTTTCAAATGCTGCTAAAAGTGCCAGAGTTGTAGAGTATGTGATGTAATCCATTCTAACTACATAATTATATATGTGTTCTGCTAGTCAGGGGCAATCCATGTTCATTATGTTAACTGAATACCAGCAGCATGTGGAAAAAAAGGCTCCATGTCAACTACTCAAAGCAGTGATCTTTATTTGTAAATCCAACACAACAGAGTAGACTCTCTGTCAGTGATTCAAACCCCTACTGCTGGAATGAAAATATACAGTACCTGTGAGGACATGCTGTGAGAATACACAGCAGCCTTACTTGGGGAGCTTTTTTCACTTTTGTGTCACGCTTTTGCGATAAGCCCAACTTCAGAAAGAGTTACTGTGCCTTTATACTTACACTCCTCTACACAGCAGTTGTTTTACATTGTCCAAACTTAAGTATTTGAGCCTCCTCCAGTCATCCTATGGGCTGCTGAGCCAAGCAAAACGTAACTTGGACGACTGACCGTGATAATGCTGCGTCGTTATGCTGTACATGATGTAAACTTGCTGGCTTGCTGGAGTCTTGATGGCTCCAGTTAATTGAAAACTGTATCATACAAAGACATGCATGTGATATTCGATCCCTACCTGATTAGTTGGATTGAGTGCATTGTCATGATTAATATGATGCCACTCCCTTAGCAACACTGGTCCAAGGTGCAAACAAAGTATTTTAAAAAGCTTAATAATAAAGTAAACCTGCATGATAATGAACAAAACTTTCAGAACTAGTTTATAAATTGACACAGTTAAAGGGATATGCCACCCCCAGGTCAAATTTGGGCATCTCCCCACAGTCCAGAGACTAAAATAAGTGGTGGAAAGCGTTTTCCTGCTCACCCAGCCATTGTCCGAGTCTGTCGCCACTGACCGCCGCGGTAACTGGTGCTCCTCCGCCTTAGACTGGAGTCTAACGTAGCCAGAGAAAGATTTCGGCCAAAAGGAATTAATTTGCTCGATGCGTTTCCCAATTACTTTGTGTGTAGTGCGTATTCATATCGAGTGCAAATAAATGTGCAAATCAACACGGAGAGCTTGCCTTGGTCATTTTGGGTGGGAACTATTTTCCAGTGCGTAAGAATACAGTCGTATCACGCACCACGTTGTGCAACAGGGGAACTCCCTTCCCGGTGCGTAACTGGGATTCCCCTGGCAGCGTACTGCGTGATACGGCTGTATTCTTACGCACTGGAAAA
Organism: Paratrypauchen microcephalus; assembly: GCA_036785185.1. Lineage (NCBI taxonomy): Eukaryota > Metazoa > Chordata > Actinopteri > Gobiiformes > Gobiidae > Paratrypauchen > Paratrypauchen microcephalus. Next base: position 4,012,266 of record JAVJIX010000059.1, read on the forward strand.
TAGTTCCCACCCAAAATGACCAAGTCAAGCTCTCCGTGTTGATTTGCACATTTATTTGCACTCGATATGAATGCGCACTACACACAAAGTAATTGGGAAACGCATCGAGCAAATTAATTCCTTTTGGCCGAAATCTTTCTCTGGCGACGTTAGACTCCAGTCTAAGGCGGAGGAGCACCAGATACCGCGGCGGTCAGTGGCGACAGACTCGGACAATGGCTGGGTGAGCAGGAAAACGCTTTCCACCACTTATTTTAGTCTCTGGACTGTGGGGAGATGCCCAAATTTGACCTGGGGGTGGCATATCCCTTTAAGAGCAAAATTTAAGAATGTAATACAGGACAAACAGAAACGCTAAAATCAAGTTGCATTTGCCAATACGTTCAGATGCGTGAAAAGTCCCTCAGTCGTCCAGGTAGAATCCATGATAACAGGAGAAGTTCAATTTGTCAACTGGACAAAGTTTGTTTGGTTGAAAACGTTTCGCCGCTCATCCGAGAGGCTTCGTCAGCTCTAATAAGAATACTGGTAAGACACTTGCTTATATCTTGCTGTAGGGAGGAGCCACCTAGCTAACTACTTTCCGGAAATATCTCATTGGTTTCCGTTTCCCTGTTTGCTTGATCTAGGCTTACAATTCCATTGTTAAGCCTAGATCAAGCAAACAGGGAAACAATAGGGCTAGCCAGGTCAGGGCCAGAGGTGTGAAAAACAGGCGTGTAGGGATGAATAGGGATCGTTAGCTAGACGCCAGAGAAACAAAAGACGGAAACCAATGAGATATTTCCGGAAAGTAGTTAGCTAGGTGGCTCCTCCCTACAGCAAGATATAAGCAAGTGTCTTACCAGTATTCTTATTAGAGCTGACGAAGCCTCTCGGATGAGCGGCGAAACGTTTTCAACCAAACAAACTTTGTCCAGTTGACAAATTGAACTTCTCCTGTTATCAATACGTTCAGATATAATTAATTTTATGTCAGCACAATATGGACCCTGAAACTCAGGTTACTCTCCTTATCTGTATTATCATCATTTTGTGCTTACATGACTCCTTATCACCACACAGTTACATAAATGATGTTTTCCCCGTAAAAATTCCACAAACTGTACCATGCAGCCTAATTCAGCACTAGATATACTGTCAACCCACCATGACTGTTCACATTAGCTTCTTCTTGCTGCATGGTTAGCTATAATTCAGAATAAATCTACATTTCCATTTTGAGTGGTTGGAGAGACAGATAAATTTGCAGCATGTGTCTGTGGCGATATCTTCATTCTCCAGCTGTCACTTGTTTTGTTCCTCTTGGTAATGTGGTCACACTGAACAGATGACGAAAGCAGGACCACTAAGCGGGCACATAATGACCAACTAACAGTCCCAGTGTTGATTTTACACAAATTTTTGCGCAGCTGTTAAAAATGGCGAGCGTTTGGGATATTTCCGTGTGCACTGGGTTGAAGGAGTCAGTGTGCATGCGTGTGTGTGGAGCTAAAAGGTGTGGAAGCTGGCCAATTGAGTCGCGGTGTTAAAAGCTTGTACACATTTGGCAGCTGGTGTTGGCAGGTAATCCAGTCGAGTGAAGGATGGAGCGGGTGCCAGGAAGTGATTTACTCAAGAAAAAGGTGAATAGGGAAGGAGAAGGGAGCAGTGAGTGAGACAAGCGTGCGTCTTTAGCCACGTGGATTTAGGCAATTTAAAGGTCCTATATTGCGCAAAATTGACTCTTGTAAACTTTAAGCTATTTTAAAGTTGCTGCCTCCTCAAAAACATACCTGGAGTTGTGATTTGTTTCATTCACATATGTTTGAGTAGGCCTGTATTATTAATTTGTCTACATGTCCAAGCTCAAAATGCAAACTCATCATAAATATGCAGGTTTTATGTGTTAAACATGGGGAAATTAAACAAAACCCAACTCCAGGTATGTTTTTGATAATATATTATAACATAACATAGATAAAATTGTATAATATAGGCCCTTTAAAGAAATAATATCAACCAGGGAAATCTAATTAGCTTCTCATTTTCTTTTAATCAGACAATGTGTAAGTCAAATGCATTTACTAGTCTGGTCACGATAACACATTTTGAAGCACGATATATTGCGGAAGGAATTGGAGACAATAATCGATGAACACTTTAGTACTTAGTCTGCATCTGTAATGAGTCATAGAAGTTAATAATTATTTAGTATTAGCTTTTTGCTGTTGTCATTAATATTGAGTATCACAACCTATCTTTAGTAATGTTATGGATGAGTGCGTTCCATAATCTGGAGAGATATTAAAACTGCAAGCTTGTAAACCATTAGTATTTTCAGTTGATTTCAGATTATGACATATCCTCTAGTTGTATTAGCTCCAGACTGACATGAAAGAAATGTTCCCATGCACTATCAAGTCAGTGTCACACAATTTCACCCCAACTGGACTGGTCCACTGGTCAAATTTGGCTTCACAACATGATGCAACCACTCAAAATCATAACTAATGAAACACTAAATCAGTGGATTTGTAATGCAAGATTGATGCTTAAATAGACTTGGAATAATGTACTGACAGCAGGTTTTGTTCTTGCTGTCAGTTTTTCTTTATTTTTTGGCATGTTAACTCATTTGTGATGACTGCGTTTCTTTAGACCAACAATATAATTTGTTCAAATCGTTTTATATCCTTGAAACCTTGGTCAGTTTTATGATTTGATAATTTCTCAGACAGTTTTTTTTTGTGTGTCTGTGTTTGTCTTTGAAAGAATAGTACACGTAGTATAAGTTTTCTGGTGGATTATTCAGGTTGCTTGCCTGGAATGTTCCACAATATATCATTAAATTGATCTATTTCCATTGAGACAAGCAAGTGACTCTACCAGGCCAAGCTACAGGTCATATCTGTTGAGAAAAAAGATGCATAAAACCATAGGCAAAAGTAACATCTTCATGAAAACCAGCAGGTGGCATACCCTCCACTGGAAAAGTTACATACTGCACCTTTTTAACATTTTAAAGTCTACATCCATGAAGCAACCCAACAAAGTTATGTTATGTTTTTATTAAGACATTTTTTGACTTGACTTTTTGTGAAGTCAGGATTCTCATGAGATACAATTTCACAGAGAGGAACTGTATTCATGACCGACAGCAAACAGTGGGGGTACTGTTCGATTTCTGTGGCCAGTCCTAGACTGTGGTACTCTTTGCCAATAAGTATTTTGCCTCTGCTCAAAACCAACATTTATTTGTTCACAATTCCCCTTAATACAAAATGCAGTTCTTTTACTTATGTGTGTGTACCTCTTTTCAAGTACCTCTTTTTTCCATATTTCTAGGTTAATGCCCCAGTATTTTCTTGAGTGCACATTTATGGACTCTCCCACTGCTCACAAAAACATAGCTTTTCATTTGCTTCCTGCTGGTCTAAGGCTTTTAATTCATTTTGCAGAGAACCTTGTCATTACACTTAAACAAGGCTTAGCTCCGAACTGGGATGCATCAAGCCAAGTGGTCTCCTGACAGGCGATGGTTAAATAGCTATCTGCTGTGACAACAGGGCAACTGTCTTTCAAATATAATGTGACAAGAAATAGCCATTCCATTACTACACCAATAAGCACTTTTGCCTTCTCACTTTCCCATGATTTATTTCAGGCTTGCTTTTAAAGAGTCCCCCCCCCAAAAAAATCTTTCTGTATTTAATGTTTTCAATGTGTTATTCATTAAGATTCAAGTACTTGCCACCTACGACTGAATGTGGGAGAATTCTTTTATGTTTTGTATAATCAGATCTCAGAGGTAGATTGGTCGCTGCTGCTTTGCAAAAGACATTTCTGCAACCCACAAGAATTAAGGCACTTTTACACTTTCAAAATGACAAGGCAAATGGTTTATTTTATTGCTTTATTAAACGTAAAACATCACATTTGCATATTGTAAGTGACCTTGCTTATTACTTTGTAGAAGCACGATTGGCAGCAGTGGCCCCCTGTGTATTTTTGGGAATGGTCTCTGGAGCTTGGCACACCTTTATGTTGGATGGGCCACCATTTTCTTGGCAGGAGCGCTGATGCTGCAGAATGAGCATAGCTGTACATGCATTTGGTTGATATCTCTTGGTCAGTTGCTTGTTTCTTTTCTTCTCCAAAACTAAATAATAACAAGTTTTATAGTAATGAGATGATGTAATCCTTCATTCCTCCATGAATGTTTCAATGTAGAGAAGATTTCATTAAAACCTACATAATTTAATAGTAGGTGAGTAAATAAATACTTGTCTTTCTAAGCAACCTCCAACATGATTGGATGTCATGTGAGGGAGGCTACATTAGTGAGACTTCTCTATTTCTGCCAGAAAGTCCATTATGCCCCATTTGCACGCTATTTTTTTTTCATCAGAAAATGGCCAGTGATCACTTTTGGATAATTTCAAAAGAAGTAACCCATTTCCTTTTAGAAGGAAAATCATTCATATTTGGTGTAATTAATGTTTGATTGGTATTTAATCCAGATTCTCATTTGTTATTTATCCTTATAATGCAATACCTATGCAGTTATTATGAGCTATAAACTAATTAAAAATCTAATTGAAGCAAAGTATCTTAAATTAGACCATGGTTAGAAAACCTGAGCAACTATATTTATATTTATTTCTTTAATTTAGCACACAAGTCTCCAAAATTAGCATGCTATATACACATGCAATATAGCAAAAATGTCTCTTGTGTATAAGGTTATGTAAAAAAAAAAGACATTGACAAGCCACTAAGACCTTGACTTAATTCCCTTTAGACAGTGTTTTCACAGAGTTTTCACTGTAATCTAATGAATCATTTACTTTAATAGTACTTAAATTACTTAAATGTAGCACACCCCTTTCTATTCTTTATTATAGTACAATACAAATTATGAGGGCTTTATTGCTTCAACATAATGAGCCAATGTAGTCATGTGTTGAAAGGTTGAGCGGATGCGGTGGGGGATATCAGCCCACCTGACGTCTCCCATCTGGGGTCTACTGTATCTTGGGATCAGCCCTGCTCCTCTGAGACACTGCACCACCATATTACTTTTGTTCTAGCTCCATCAGTTAAGTTTATCTCTACGGATTATAATCTCGTAAAAATACCATAGAACATGCCGTTTTTGTAGTCCATATATTTTTAAGAACTACCGCTTAATTTTTATTTTCTGTCTCCAACAACTCCTTTAATCTCCTTGTTTCTCATTCTCTACTCACACGCTCTCAGCTCTTACTTTTTGATTTATATTGCAGTGCATCAAAAACTTATAAATATGGGAATAGAGAGACTTCTAAAAGTTCTCCAGACAGTGGAATGATAAATGCATGTTACTGGCTCTTTCTTCCTGCTGTATCTCAGAAAAGGCACCTTAACTCATTGGCTGGACTCATTACTTTCCCACTGTATGGCACTGCATCACGCCGCACTGAATTAGATGTGCTCACTCAACCTCTTTGTAATTCATTTTAACTTGTGTCATCTCAAATCAATCCACAGGCGACTTTTAAGACCACATCACTCTGGAGTTTGATAACAGCTGTCGGCACATTGGGAAAACCTTTAAAATACAATTTGTTACACGTTTGTCCAAACTTTTGAGGTGGCTGAATGGTGTTTTTTAAAATAAATGCTTTATTGCTTTCAGCTTCCTGTTGTATAGTGCCATTGTTGAGGATGGTTGAGCATTCAAAAGATACAATATTTTGTTTTGAATTTGGCCCAGTGAATGTATTCAGACACACATTTCATTTTATAGTTTAACAGCATCCTGAGCAAACTTTTAAAAAAATGAAAGGGGGAAAAAACACTGCCAACCCACCAAAAACATACACATTAGCCCAATGTTGTGACCACATTTCTCAGGGGACAGAGAGGAGCAGAAAAGAGTACAGCGAGAGCTCCAGTGGAGGATCCGATGGGCCAAGAAGGACTACGGGAGGAAGATGGAGGAGCAGCTGGCCCAAAACAACGCACGGGGCATGTGGAAAGGACTAAAGAACATCTCTGGATTTGGACAGAGTGGCACTCCCCCCTCTCCATCACACCGGATGAGGTGAGGAGGGAGCTAAAGCGGCTAAAGCACAGGAAATCTGCAGGACCTGATGGTATCTGCCCCAGGCTGCTGAGGACCTGCACGGACCAGCTCTGTGAGGTTCTCTGCTACATGTTCAACCTGAGCCTCAGCCTGGAGAGGGTCCCTGTCCTGTGGAAGACCTCCTGTGTGGTCCCAGTTCCCAAAACAACAAACACCAGGGAACCGGCCTACTACATACCAATCGCCTTGACTTCCCACCTCATGAAGACCATGGAGAGGGTGATCCTCAGTCACCATTATCTGATGATCACCCCCATTATCTGAGGATAATGTTGGTGATCCTCAACATTATCAACATCTGAGGATCACCTCAGATCACCCTCTGAGGTGATCCTCAGAGGGTGATCCTCTGCTCTGTGGTGAGCCCCACCTTGGACCCGCTGCAGTTTTCCTACAAGCCAAATGTAGGAGTAGAGGACGCTGTCATCTACTTGCTGCAGTGGGCGCTCACCCACCTAGAGACCGCCGGGAGTGCTGTGAGAGTCATGTTCTTTGACTTCTCCAGCGCCTTCAACACCATCAGACCGGCTCTGCTGCGGGGGAAGCTGGAGGGCGCGGGAGTTGATGGACATCTCGCTGCCTGGACCATCGACTACCTCACTGACCGTCCACAGTACGTGCGGCTGCGCGGTTGTGAGTCGGAGGTGGTAGTCTGCAGCACTGGGGTCCCCCCAGGGAACTGTCCTTTCACCCTTCCTCTTCACCAACTACACCTCGGACTTCACATACAACACAGACAGCTGCCATCTCCAGAAGTTCTCTGATGACTCGGCCATTGTGGGCTGTGTGTCTGAGGGGAACGAGCTGGAATACTGCTCGGTCATCAGTGACTTTGTAGACTGGTGTGGGTGCAACCACCTGTGCCTTAACACCAGTAAGACAAAGGATCTGGTGATCGACTTCAGGAGGAGATCACTACCTCACTCACCGGTGAACATCCACGGGCAGGACATAGAGACTGTGGACAGTTTCAAGTACCTGGGTGTTCACCTCAACAATAAACTAGACTGGTCCCACAACACCGACGCCCTGTACAAGAAAGGCCAAAGTCGCCTCCACCTCCTAAGGAGACTGAGGTCCTTTGGAGGCCTCTGCTCAAGACTTTTTATGACTCTGTGGTGGCCTCTGCTCTCCTCTACGCTGTCGTCTGCTGAGCCCCGAGCAGCACAGAGCGGGACAGAAAAAGACTTAATAAGCTGGCCAGGAGGGCCAGCTCTGTCCTGGGCTGTCCTCTGGACTCTGTAGAGAAGGTGGCTGAGAATTCCTCCTCGGAAGACGTAACGGCGGGATTGAGGAGATCCTCAAAGTATTCCTTCCACCGTCCGATAACATCCCCAGTCGAGGAGTAGGAGTGTCTTATTTACTTATTTAAGTTTTACTGTGGTTCTTGAAACATTCTTGAAACACTTCCCAATTAAATATAATTGTACTTCATGCCAAACCATATTAATAAAAACAAAACAAAACAAAAAACAAGGCAAGATGCATGGTCAACCAAAAGCAGAAAACCAAAATCTATTAGAAAAGCCTGGTAAAAAAAAAAAAAAACACCACAACTGTATTTTGTATATAATGTGATGGTACATCACACCAGAATGTTACACAAGCTGTTTATGATAAACAAAGAATGAGGACTGGGGCTTTATTGGAGCGTGAGCTCCTCTAGTCAGGGGACCTCTTCTGGTCTGATAGATGTTTAAAATGAGAATCTACAGTCATCACTGTATTTGGGTGTCAGGCTTTGAGACTACTGCATTCATTTAAAATTCCCTATATCATTTTTTCCCCAGATCATCATGGGAAAATATTTGGTGGGTTCTCCCCATGATCTTCAGAACCATTTGGTCCGACATGGAGTCTGAGAAATGCACTCTCTGAAGCATGTTTCTTAGAGCTTCAGTTACATTGTTCACCACATGGTGCGTCAGTCCAGTGGCCTAAATATTGAGGTCAGAGGATGGCATGCTGAACAGGTCTGAGTCCACTGGAGACTGCTACAGACTGTGGAAGACCTTTGGTACAACGGCCAGTACCTCATACCTGGGCTGGAAAACAGGCAGGGACACTCCCCTGTCTGCTCAGACAGAAAACAGAGGACAGCAGGCCCTCTTCCTTCTACACACTTTAATGTTCACTGGTCGACCTTTTTCTGATAGAAATGCAAAAAGAGAGTGATACTTATGGTAACTTTATACGAGGGCAAATGCCAGCAGAGCTGGGGAGCTCTCTCCCATATTGGGGTGATGAACACCTGTGGAAAAGACCAGATTGCTTCACTTTTTGCACTTTGCCAGTCAGCTCATTTTGTGTCCTAGAGAAAGTGTCTTATCCTGATTGCTCGATAGAGATCATTTATTTGGGCAAGAGAATCCATCACAAATGCAGAAACCACAGAGACGGTAAAGTGTGCACATGCGACTGAGCTCAGCTCACAGATGACCGTATCGAATGCATTACCAGCACAGAGGGTTCTGAAGTCTTAGACTAGTATGGAATTGTCACAGAGACACGCAGTTACTGTCGCTATGCTAGAACACAGGAGAGTGAATTTAGGAATATAGCTGACTGCTTATAACGTTTGTGTTTAAAATATGCTATTAGACATATGTGGCATGCATAATATCCACACTGAACAGTTGGATGAACACCATTTTAAAACTTAACTGTTCATTGTTCAGATAAATTTAACCACATTTTTATAGACCATTTAGTAGTTGCTGTACATGAGAGATCATTTAAACATTTTATTTTTTATACCAAAAAAAGGGCCCCATTTAAATAGATTTTTGAGGTGACACTACTGAAATGTCTTTCAGTAATTTTTCTCTTCACTCAAAATTAGAGCTTACAGAGTTTTAATTTTTAATGCACTGAGCAATGCCAAACCTCCCCCCTCCAATGTAACACCAGAGGAAAGGAAGGCCATCATTGTTCTAGAGAAGGACCACGGCATCAACATCCTGTCTGCGGACAAAGGGAGATGCACAGAAATCCTGAACTCAGCTGATTATGAGGCTAAGGTGAACAGCCTACTCAGTGAAACCGCAACCTACAAATTACTAAAACGAGACTCCACCAATGAGTACAAAAAGAAGATCATTGATTGCTTGCAGAAGCTGGAGAAGGAAGAAGTCATTGATTGACAGCTGTACTACAGACTGTACCCTGGTGACGCCATCCTGTGCATCTATGGCCTCCCAAAGATTCACAAACAAGGAGTACCACTCAGACCCACTGTATGTAGCATTGACTCCATCACATACAACCATCCTGGATCCTCTGGTGGGTAACATGGAGCACCATATTGAGAACACAGCTGAATTTGTGAACAAAGTCAAGCATCTCCAGTTTGACTGGGATGAGACAATGGTTTCCTTTGATGTGACCTCTCTTTTCACTTGTATCCCTACATTGGTAGTGGTGGAGGCAGCAAAAAAGAGACTACTGCAGGAAACCAAGCTAGAAGAGACAACCAAACTTTCACCCGACCAAATCTGCCAACTGCTGGAAATTAGTTTAAATACCACCGATTTCCAGTTCAGAGGAATCTTCTACAGGTAAATCCACAGCTGTGCAATGGGCTCACCAGTCTCCCTATCATTGCACACTTATACATGGAACAATTTGAACAGAGTGCCTTGGGCTCATATCCAGACACTTCACCCACACATTGGTATCGCTTTGTTGATGATAATTTTCCACTCCCACTGCATATTTAATAGGCTTACCTAACTAACAGAAACTGTAAACAAATAAGTGTGGTAGACTCAGAGTAATTTATTTGTAGTTAGAAAAAGACGTGTCCTGAACCTGTCCCGAAGGTCTCCCGAACATGTCATGTGTCCAAGTAGAAGTTAAAAGTCCATTTTCATGTCCATATTGTCTCAGTGCTGCTTACATATGCATGAGCTCCTCACAGCTGATCAGAGTAAGGGGGAATCCCCTTCTACGCGATTGGCGGGCGCACGGGCTTGGCGGATTATTTTGATTTATACACGCCCCCATGTGATTCGCCAAAAACTAGCATTTTTGAAATTAAAAATGTATGTTTTTAAAGTCACTAATGCTGTTATCTGAAACATTGAGAGGCTACTTCATGATCTCAACTAGCACATTATGCAAAAAAACGAAAATCAGAAATTTTGAAAAAAACAAACAAACAGAAAAACTGCATTTTCTGAGAATCTTAAATGCCGACATGTGGGCTCAGCTTTCGAAGGGCGTCCAGTGTCCACCAGCATCTGACCAGAACTGAAGAAGCAGCTTGGATGATCTGCAAAACACATTCGAACAAATAAACTTTTGTCCAGTTGACAAATTGAATTTCTCCTTTTGCCAATTTTTAATACCAGTCACTGGCATGCCCATTCCGGTTTACTGCTTTACTTTTACGATTTCCAGTGCTCTGGATGCGGTTCATCCCTCGCCTACATTCCATATATGTTGTTGCAAAAGTACATGGTGTGATTTATTAACAGGCTTGTTTGTTGAGGCCTAACTCTGCTTAAAAAAATAAAATAAAAAATAAAATATTGTCATACTATGATTATTGGTTACAAAAGAAGTCCATACTTAGGGGACTGGAACACTATTTTATAAACTTTATTGTGATAAAGCCTTTGAAAATATATGTATTAATCCACCTTCTGTTAAATCAAATTAAACATGTTTATTAAGGGCTTGAATACAACCCATGAATCACTTGGTCTGTTGATAATAGTATAATAAGCAGCGTATTAATGCTCACACTCATGTTTCCCCGTTAATGGCTTATTAACATTATAGCACATCTGCAAATGATAGTTAATGCTTCATGAGTGCTTATAAACAAATGACCAGTGCTTCTTATAGCCCTATAAATTCTTACTAAGAAACTTTATTTTAAAACATTGCCAATACAATTACTAATTACAGTTAATTAAAGGCGCAATTTGTAACTTGTTTAGAACTTATCTTTCTCCATAGAGACAATCAAATGATACCGTCAGGTCAAGTTACTAGTCACATCTGCGGAGTGGTGATCAAGCTCACTGTAAGAATTGATATTTTTCAAGGTATTTTTTACGACACCTGTGACTGAAATAACATATAAATGCAGAAAATGATGTCACAATAAAAAAAACTGGGTAATTTGCTTAACTTTTTGTGATTTTTAGCATTTTTCTGTAATATGAGCATTCGGTGCCCATTGGGAGCTGCCCATGGTCCTATTAGTCTCCAACTGTAGCTGAGGGGGAGCTATCCGCAGTGCTGATTCTTCTAAAGTTCAACGTAATTCTCCAGTATTCAGCTATGCACCAGTGTGTTTTTCATTTTCCAAGTCATGATTGTTCTGTGAAACAACCTTCTGTATCCTTAGAATGGCTTAGATCTGCAGCATAGTATGAATACTGTAGTTTTCGTAGCGTGCTATAGCAGCCAACTGTTGAGCCTGTTATTCTGCTAAGTCTGCTATTCAGTCTGTCCAACCTCACGATAGCATTTGTTTTGTTGTCAGCTGCATCTGTCACACATTAAATAATAATAGACTTCACAGTGTGTCAATGGTCAGGCCCTATGAGGAGACTACACAAAAAGTAGTGTTGGCAGTTGTAGTTGTTCTGATATGCTATAACATGGAAATAGTTGACAAAGTAATTGTCTTCCTAAATTACAATATATTTTGATATAACTGAAATTAGGTTCGGGATTTTTCTTAATTTATTCCTTTTTGCCCACCCTATGAAAGGGAACTGTGAAGGTCCTGTGCATGTAAAATGTAAAGGGAAAGCTGTACACTACTCATTTTCAGTCATATCAACAGTTCTGGGAAGAATCAGGATCAGTTTGTGTACTCCAAACCCACAAATAAAAACAAGTGTCAAATTCATATTCATAATATTCATAATAGGCCTTTTATTGGAATTCCACCTCGATCTTTCTTATCCTTATTATAATTAAGTCCCTAAATCAAATCTTTTGAGATTTGGGCATCAACTTTGAAAATGGAATTGCCAAGACCCATCAAATGCTCAATCTACTGTCTATCAGAGCATCCCTCCAGACAGCAGCTTTACTTGTCTTTATATTTAGCCAAATACTTGTCACCACTTATAATGAGAGGAAATCAGACTCCAGAGGCCAAAACGACAGAGTCTCAGCTTCACACAGAGTCCAGCCCTTTGTTTATACTCCAGATTCAGTTCAAAATAAGTCAGCCATTTTATCTCATCCTTTGAAGAATTTGATATTTCGCTTTTGGCAGTGCCTGGTAGAAACACTAAAAATGAAAAGCACGTAAGTTATGATACACATACTTAATTTTATATTGCTTTAAACTGGAAAGTATTTGTGGCATTCATGAAGGTAATGACACAATTTTGTATACAGAACACAAGTAAATCTCAAACTTTTTTATTTTTCACTTGCATAAATTTAAAACAATAAACCCAAAAAGCAATATTAAATGGGTGGAGCAAGAGAATATTTGGTTAGTTGTTCCACCTCTGCATTTAAACCACATAATAAGTAGTATTCTGCTTATTTCTCTGCTAGAAATGGTGTGAACCAAAATATACTATATATCATGTCTGTTTCATTTATTATCTCACTTAAATTTAATGTGAAAGTACACGTCATTGTCCCTGTAGGGATCTTGAGCTAGACAGCCTAGACTTTGTTGGACTATTTACCAATGGCATTTACCTATATTCTCACTTTTATAATAACACTTTCTTTCTCCCACTTCTCTCTCCTTGTTGTTTCACATAGTCTTGTGAAAATCTGCTCATTTAACCTTGACATTATGTGATTAAACTTGCCATATTAGAATGCAAAACAAAACATGCAAAAACAAATATATAAAGGTGGCAGAAAATACATCAAATACCAAATAGGCTTTTGTACACATTGATATTCTGGTTGTGAGCTCTTGGTCAAACCTGCCCCAGTGAATTAATAGAAAATAATGCCAGACTTCACAAATCACATGGTTGTTGTTGCCTGATCACATTCACTGCGTGCACATGGTAGGATCGGATTGGATTTCTCCAGATCCGATCCTGTTACTCGGCGGGTGGTCTGTCCTTCAATCCGAGCGCACATGAAACTCGTGTAATCGGATAATGGTCAGCAACCTGGCCGGCTCCGCTACGCTATGTGGCGCTGTCGTCCAACTACTTCCGGGTGATGGCTACTCAATAAAAACACGGTACAGTGAACCCTCGTTTATCGCGGGGGTTAGGTTCCAGAAATAGCCCGCAATCAGTGAAATCCGCGAAGTAGGACAATTTTATATTTTACAATTATTCTACATGTTTTAAGGCTGAAAACGCTTCACCAGACACATTATACACCTTTCTGAGACTGGTATTAACATTTTCTCACATTTTTCTCTTGTTTAAACACTCAAACTTTTGTAGATTTTCATTAAAATATATTAATAGTGGGGGGGGGGGGGGGCACGTGACACGTGCGCGCGGACACGTGCGCGCGGACACGTGTGCGCGGACACGTGCGCGCGGACACGTGTGTTTGTTTTGGTACCACATATCCATGCCATGTGCGAAAGTCGAGTGGAAAGCGACCTGGATATCATTTTGGGCAAGACTCAAGCCAATGCTAACAGTGCCAAACCGCTAACAGACGCCTCTGAGCACCAGTCCTCACCACAAGACCAGGTAAGACCAACCTGCGCTCACAAGAGTTGGTTGCATTTCACCCCGGCTCCAAAATCAGACCGCTATCAATGCGTCGCCAATACTCCACAGCTCTCTAGGACGGGGTCGGGTTCGTCCTCTCGGCGTGACGGGGAAGAGCCACTGTCTCCTCTGTGCGCGCGAGTTTCCTCCCCCCGCTGCGGCTCCCTCGAATGCGGCTCTCCCCGCTGCGGCTCCCCCGGCCCGTCCATGTTGATTCTTGGCTCTTCCATTTGTCCGGCTCGCACTCTCTTCCATGGCTCGTGCAAGTAAACAAAGGCCACACCTCCTGTCACCCAGGCGCTCTCGTGAAGGAAATCAGAGACTCTGTCCCTACCATCCCTGGTCTAGATCTGGTTTAGTCCTGGTTTAGACCTGGTTTAGTCCTGGTTTAGACCTGCTTTAGACTTGGTTTAGTCCTGGTCTAGTCTCTTAGCTAATCAGGGCGCAGGACAGAATGTTACACTGTAAAAAAAAAAGTTACACTATAAAAAAAATTGAAAAAAAAAAAAAAAAAAATGGAAAAAAAAATCCGCGAAACAGCGAGGCCGCGAACAGTGAACCGCGATACAGCGAGGGTTCACTGTATACAAAGCGGTATACAAAGATGGTGCTCGAGGAGTTTGATGGAGCAGCATTGATGTACGTGTTGCGCATTCTTTCTTTGCAGCCATGATTCCGTCTGACTTTTCTGGGAACAATCGCTGCTTATGACGGCGTCTGCGCCTCCTGCCACTTCCGGGTGAAATCCCTGGTGAAAATTTCCACGCATGCGCAGTACGCCAATCCGATCCGATATCGTGCACAAGGCGGCACCAAGCGGATTACTATCAGCCTAAGACAGGGGTTCCAATCGAATTCGGGAGACCAATCCCTATACGATCCTTAGCCTGTGCACATTCGATACGATCCCAATCCGTTTGCAATCGGATTCCACTCGTCCATGTGAATGCAATGTTTGGCTGGAGCTTTTTTAATGGGAGTTTCACCAAACACTATTCCTTTCACAATGCACAATGGTGATTTTAGGGGTGGTTATTTTTGGACCAGTGTAAAGGAAGTACTTCATAGTAAATTGATCCTTCATAATACACTGGCCAATCACATTGCTCTCTACATTCAATATGCAATTATTAATTTATCCAAACAAGTCTTTTCATTCTCACCAGTGCTTTCTGCTGTTTCTGTTCAAATGTGTACAACAAAACAAATGTTTACTTCTTCTTATGGTAAGTTACTTTTAACTTACTGTATATGTTTTAGTCAGGACTATTTGTAATATTTTTAAAGTTCAAATTCAGCTTTATTTTCAAAAAACATATGTACAGGTTGCACACACAGGATTTGAAATTGCAGCACTCCCTAGGCCCACAGTGCAAACACAGTGCAAATTTTTTCAAGCACTGTAACTTATTTTCTGAAAAAACAAACTGAAAGAGCAGAACTAATTAATTTTAAATGGTTTGCAGTTATTCTTCACTTTCCTAATGCATTCTGAGCATCCTAATTTTTCACTATGAATGTGTTTATGAGTACTTTTTGCGACTTTTAGAGATCAGTGCATTTTGCTGTCACACTAAACTTAAAATCAACTAGTATGCTAACGGCGCACCAGCCTTGCTCCATGATTTGTGAACAACACAAATACTTGAACTAGGGATGTCAACAATTAACTGACTTATGATTAATTGTCGATCAAGACGTTGGTCGATTAAAATGCATTAATTGTAACTAATCGCTAGAGGGCGCTACTCTGGAATGTGAACACGAGATGCACACCCACTCGCGAGAAGGACCATAGCGTTACATATGCGGCCGGATCTAGAAGCAGTGCAAAATGTTCTCCTGCAAACCCAATTTTTGCAGCTTGGTTCGCTCCGCGTCCCACTGTCTGCGTGAACACGTGCGCGGTGCGCTGCACGTGCTCCTCCGCTCCAGGCCGCGTAGCAGGCTCCATGTGAAAGCGCAGTGGAAGCAGCCCGCTGTCCGGCCTGTGTGCCGGTGTGTGTGTGTGCGACTGTGCGTGTGTGTGAGTGAAATGTCTTCCCCGATCAATTCATTTTTTTTATCATTTCATATCACGGAGCTTTTAAAAAAAAAACGTCCTCAATTTATTTTCAATAAAGAATGCATTTTGTTATTCAGCATCAATACATTTTTGTGCTTTTTAATAATAATAATTCATTGCATTTATATAGCGCCTTTCATGACACCCAAAACGCTTACTAAGGAATAATTAATTTAGAGGAATATACAATATAATAATACTATATAATATAATAATACAATATTATAATACTATGATATATACTCAACAAAAATATAAACGCAACACTTTTGTTTTTGCTCCCATTTTTCCTGAGATGGACCCAAAGATCCAAAATTCACTCCAGATACACAACACTACCATTTCACTAGCTAGGACCACGCCATCAACATAATGCAGTGAAGATGTTTATTATTGAATGATAGTGGATGTCTCGGTGAATAGGTGGTGATGACTGGGTTGAGACAGTGGGTGGGGGCTCCGTCTCAATCTTCGATTGGCCCAGCGGAACGGGACCCCCCCCCCTTTAGGAGATGTCTTGTGGCTGAAAGACAAACGAGATAGGGGTGGGAGGGAGGGGTCGAGATAACCGAGACGAACTGGAATGAAGGGATGAGTGGCTATAAATGGCTCTGGGAAATTAGAGGTGTGGTTATGGTGAACTGTGATTCGCTGGTGAGGAGGAGAAGGTGGTTGAGGCGTGGTCCTGCTCCTGAATTTCAGTTAATCACATTAACTCCATTTCACTAGCTAGGACCACGCCATCAACATAATGCAGTGAAGATGTTTATTATTGAATGATAGTGGATGTCTCGGTGAATAGGTGGTGATGACTGGGTTGAGACAGTGGGTGGGGGCTCCGTCTCAATCTTCGATTGGCCCAGCGGAACGGGACCCCCAAAAGTTTTTGAAAGAGCATAAAAGTGGAATGGGTCTGGAGGAGATCGTTGAGGTCGTGACGATCGTACACGAGGTAGGTGCTGGAGACCCGACAACCAAGGGTTCGAATTTTTCCGGTCGGGTACATCTGCCCTGGCCGTGGACATAGTGGCGCCAATGCGAAATAAATGAATGGAGAATGGATGGGGTGTTATGCCAGAAGAGGTCCGTGATAGGCGAGAGGTTGCCGGAGCGCAGAGTGAGAGTGCAACGGTAGAGAAGGTCCGAAATAAGTGGTAGGCGTTTCGGAGGAAGGCGAGGTTCAGTTTTTTGCAGTCCTTTAATCAGGCACGGGAACATGAAGATGAGACTGTCAGTCTTCACCAGAAATCAGCTTGTATATGAGATTTATCCCTGAGAGGTAAGCCTGGACCTACTCCCCCGGGAGGATTCATGGGGGCCGTTGCATAGTGTTCTGGGCAGCAGATTCGCTGTCCCCGTGACCCGGAAATGGAAAAGCAGAAGATGGATGGATGGATGGCAAGCCTGGACGGTGGAGACGCAGACATTCCTGGAGTGGCGTGAGAGGGTGCTGAAATTGCAGATGATGGTGACGTCAGATGAGCAGAGGGGAAGCTGATGAAGGTGGTGTTGACTGATTTATTATTGTTAGAATGAATGGGAATGCCTGGATTAATCAGACCCCCCAAAAAAATGGTGGAAAAGTAGGACGAAGTTCCGATGAAGCTGAAGGCTAATTGTGCGATTCGAGGGCTCTGGAAGCAATGCAGAATCCGACTACTGCCAAAGATTCGGATTGAACACTGGAGAAACTGGAGCTGCGTCGTGAAGGTGCCGTATGGCGAATGAGTCAGGAGTGATGTAGAGAAACCGTGACGTGGAGGGTCTTCTCCCCTGACTGAGGAGTTGGACCTTTGCTGGAGTGGGGTCACTCGCGCCAGCGCAGATGGTTGACGGACGTGACCATGATAATGCTGATGTGCGTCCTTCAGCATGGGTTCGGATGGCAAGCGAGGGAACCTGTAGGTGAAGAAAGCCACGCTCGAATGTTGAGGGTTGGATAGTGAGGGATGAGGGTTGGAGGGAGGGGGGGGTCGGAGTGATGAGGGTCGGGGGGATGAGGGTCGGGGGGATGAGGGTCGGGGGGATGAGGGTCGGGGGGATGAGGGTTGGAGGGATAAGGGTCGGGGGGTCGGGGGGGGGGACCTGTCGGGAGCGAGACCTGACGGGAGGAAGATCTCCTATCGTGAGTTGACCCGTCGTGGGTCGGGAGGGAGACCCGTCATGGGTCAGGAGAGCGAGGCAGAGAAAGACCCGTTGTGGGTCGGAAAGGAGTGAGACCCGTTGTGGGTCAGGAGAGAGGGAGACCCGTCATGGGTTGGGAGGGAGACCTGTCGTGGGTCATGAGAGAGAGAGAGGCGGAGAAAGACCCGTCGTGGGTCGAGAGACCCGTCGTGCGTCGAGAGACCCATCGTGGGTCGAGAGAGAGACCCGTTGTGGGTCGGGAGACCCGACGTGAGCTGGGCGAGCCGTCGTGAGAGCCAGGCGAGCCGTCATGCGGTCGTGAGAGCCGGGTGAGTCGTCGTGAGAC
Source organism: Paratrypauchen microcephalus (assembly GCA_036785185.1). Classification (NCBI taxonomy): domain Eukaryota; kingdom Metazoa; phylum Chordata; class Actinopteri; order Gobiiformes; family Gobiidae; genus Paratrypauchen; species Paratrypauchen microcephalus. The sequence goes on from JAVJIX010000059.1 coordinate 4,030,589, forward strand.
CCAGGCGTATTGTCATGCCGTCGACCTGACGGGAGGAAGACCTGTTGTGGGACAGGAGAGAGGTGGAGAGAAGAAGACCTGTCGTGGGTCGGGAGAGAGGCAGAGAAAGACCCGTCGTGGGTTGGGAGGAAGGGAGACCCGTCATGGGTCAGGAGAGAGGGAGACCCGTCGTGGGTCAGGAGAGAGGCAGAGAAAGACCCGTTGTGGGTTGGGAGGGAGGGAGGCCTGACGGGAGGAAGATCTGCTGGGAGGAAAGGAAGCTATGCCTTTATTAGTCCCACATTGGGGAAATTCCAGTTCTGCATTTAACCCATCCTGTTATTAGGAGCAGTGGGCAGCACATTACTGCACCCAGGGACCATCTCCATGATCTTCTTGCTTCGGCTTGGTCAGGACCTAAGCTGGAGGATTTACCCATGATGCATGTTTTGGGTTGATGGGGGAAACCGGAGTGCCCGGAGGAAACCCACCCAGACACGGGGAGAACATGCAAACTCCACACAGAAAGGCCCAGGCGACCCGGGGATCGGACCCAGACCATGCACGCAAACTCCACACAGAACACACACCTGAAGACCTGTTGTGGGTCAGGACAGAGGTGGAGGAGAAGACCCGTTGTGGGTCGGAAGACTCAACGTGAGCCGAGCGAGCCGTCGTGAGAGCTTGTCATGAGGCCAAGCGAGCAGTCGTGAGCCGTCGTGAGAGCCGTCCTGAGAGCCAAGTGAGCAGTCGTGAGAGCCGTAGTGAGAGCCAGGCGAGCCGTCAAGAGAGCCGTCAAGAGAGCCGTCAAGAGAGCCGTCAAGAGAGCCAGGCGAGCCATCGTGCGAGCCATCGTGAGAGCCATCGAGAGAGCCATCGAGAGAGCCAAGCGAGCCGTTGTGAGAGCCAGGAGAGCTGTCGTGCCGTCGTGAGAGCTAGGCGAGTTGTCGAGCCGTCGTGAGAGCCAGGCGAGTTGTCGAGCCGTCGTGAGAGCCAGGCGAGTTGTCGAGCCGTCGTGAGAGCCAGGCGAGTTGTCGAGCCGTCGTGGGAGCCAGGCGAGCTGTCGAGCCGTCGTGGGAGCCAGGCGAGCTGTCGAGCCGTCGTGGGAGCCAGGCGAGCTGTCGAGCCGTCGTGGGAGCCAGGCGAGCTGTTGTGCTGTCGTGGGAGCCAGGCAAGCCGTCGTGAGACCCAGACGAGCTGTCATGCGGTCGTGAGAGCTGGGTGAGCTGGCGGTCATCATGCTGTCATGAGAGCCGGTGAAACGTTGTGACAATCGGCCAGTCATCAGTCGGCTTGGAACCTGTGGAAAAGGGTGGAGGTGCATATTGGGGATGTTCACAGGGCAGGTACGGGTTGAATGCTGGACAGATGAGCGCGGTCGAATTTGGAGACCGTAATAGTAGTCGCGATATGAGAGCTGAGAATGATGAAAGAATGCAATGATGTAGCATGAGCAGGAGAAGATGAGGATTAGATGGCGAGAGCATCGCTGAGGATGCGTATAGGATAGAATGGTGAAGTCATGAGCTGACGTCGATGGTAGGATCCTCGATCGGGAAAGAGGTGGTGAGCCGAGATGGTGTAGCTCAGGTGAGGGCGGAACTGGGAGGAGCTGAATAGTGTGACACATGGTTATGATGGCTTAAGCTCGCTTGTAATGGATGACGTGAGCTGCCCGAGCTATAATAGCGTGAAACAGCAAGGGCCGGAATATGAATTGATGGCGAGCGGGTGTAAAGACAGCTAGCGTACGTCAAAATTGCGTGAGCAGCACGAGCTGAAATTGAGTGAGTGACATGAGTCGATGGGTGCTGAATATTAGAATAGCAGAGAAACGATGTAGAGACTGCTTAGCTAGCATGTGATGGAATGGTGTGAGCTAGCATGAGTTGCATGAGTTAGAATGGTCGGATGCGAGTCGGTAGGAGAGGTTGAATACGAGATGACAGTGTGCCAGTGCAGAGAGGAGTTAAGCGAACAAAAACATTCGTACGACGTTTCGGAGTGTGAACAAAAATAGTGTGAATGGGCGTGGTGACTTGTGTAGGCTGCAACGACAGAAAAAACATTTGGGTGTTGGGGAAAGGGGGGGGGGGTGGGGGGTGTGGGGGATAGAGCAGAAATGGATTAGAGGCCCTGCCTAATGTGGGTAGGGCACGAGAGCCATCTAGCTCATGATGACTGAAAAGAGAGAAATGAGAGATGGGGAGAAGATGCATGTGCATGGGAAATTGTGCAGCCTGCGAGATGGGGACAAGAATGAGACACCAAGGGTGCAGGCACAGGGGGAGATGGCCTGCTTGAAAGCAGGCTGAGATGATACAAGAGAATTCAAGTGAAACTGCACAGTAGACAGAATACGTTTACTGGCCACTGGTGGTGATACTACTTAGCCCCCAGCAGGGGGAGCTATGAGGCTGTAGTGGAGGAGAGGAGGGAGTGGCAACGTCTGCAGCTGCACGCGGGAAACTTGATGGGAACCCGGAAGCTCGTTCGTCTCGTTCCAGGGCGCCGGGGTTACATTCTTGATCTAAACTGTTGAAGGTCCCGTCTTGATGTGTCAGCCTGAAGGGGAACGGCGGGTGCTGGGCGGTACCGAACGCTGTGGCTGCTGGAGGCCGGGCCGCGCTGTGCCGAAAGCCGTGGTTGCCAAAGCCGGTCTGCGCACCGAGAGCCGTCTCACTCTGACAGTACACCGGGCTGCGCCAGGCTGCGTGCTCGCCTATACGAGGAGGAGGAGGCGACGAGAGGGACAATGTGGATATCCCGTATATGCCGCCAGCACAGAGATATTGACGGTGGGTGCTCCTTAGAGGTGGAGGTCCGTTGCGTGAGCGCGCGCCTGGAGCGTTCGCTGGGCGGAGCGGACCGTGGGCTGGACGGCGCGGATATGCGATGGAAGATCCTCCGGCTGGGGATTCCTGAATAGAAATCCGTCGCGGCGTAAGGAATTGCGGACTGGAAGGAACGAGGAGAGGTTGGTGTTTGAATGTGACGGGTTGTTAACCCAGCTCGAGCGAGCTGACGCGGTTGAGCTGTCGAGATAACCGAGACGAACTGGAATGAAGGGATGAGTGGCTATAAATGGCTCTGGGAAATTAGAGGTGTGGTTATGGTGAACTGTGATTCGCTGGTGAGGAGGAGAAGGTGGTTGAGGCGTGGTCCTGCTCCTGAATTTCAGTTAATCACATTAACTCCATTTCTCTCAAACATTGTTCACAAATCTGTCCAAATGTGTGACAGTGAGCACCTCTGCCCCACCGAGACAATCCACCCCACCTCACAGGTGCGCCACATCAAGATGCCGATCCGACATCATGACCAGTGCACAGGTGCGCCCCAGACTGCCCACAATAAAAGGCCACCCGGAAATGTGCTTTTTTTTTTTTTTGCCTTATTGGGGGTCTGGGGACTCAGAACCAGTCAGTATCTGGTGTGACCACCATTTGCCTCATGCAGTGCAACACATCTTCTTCGCATAGAGTTTATCAGATTGTCAATTGTGGCCTGTGGAATGTTGGTCCTCTCCTCTTCAAAGGCTGTGCGAAGTTGCTGGATATTAGTGGGAGCTGGTACACGCTGTCGTATACGCCGGTCAAGCACATCCCAAACATGCTCAATGGGTGACATGTCCGGTGAGTATGCTGGCCATGCAAGAACTGGGACATTTTCAGCTTCCAAGAATTGTGTACAGATCCTTGCAACATGGGGCCGTGCATTATCTTGCTGAAACATGAGATCATGGATGTATGGCACAACAATGAGCCTCAGGATCTCATCACGGTATCTCTGTGCATTCAAAATGCCATCAATAAAATGCACCTGTGTTCTTCGTCCATAACAGCCTTTGAAGAGGAGTGGACCAACATTCCCCAGGTCACAATTGACAATCTGATAAACTCTATGCGAAGAAGATGTGTTCCACTGCATGAGGCATATGGTGGTCACACCAGATACTGACTGGTTCTGAGTCCCCAGACCCCCAATAAAGCAAAAAAAAAAAAAAAAAAAGCACATTTCGGGGTGGCCTTTTATTGTGGGCAGTCTGGGGCGCACCTGTGCACTGGTCATGATGTCGGATCAGCATCTTGATGTGGCGCACCTGTGAGGTGGGTGGATTGTCTCGGCGGGGCAGAGGTGCTCGCTGTCACACATTTGGACAGATTTGTGAACAATGTTTGAGAGAAATGGTAGTGTTGTGTATCTGGAGTGAATTTTGGATCTTTGGGTCCATCTCAGGAAAAATGGGAGCAAAAACAAAAGTGTTGTGTTTATATTTTTGTTGTGTGTATTTTTGACTCAGTGTTATGTATACTATAGCTTATATTCTTAAAGACCCTATTGAAATATTAAAATTCAGGTGAAAAACGCTGCTCATCAATTAATCGTAAGTCGATCGATAAGGTCAATCAACTATAGATTAATGAATTAATCGATAATTTGCATCCCTAACTTGAACACAAAAATACAGCCACTTTAGATATATTAGCTGCAACTGCTTTGGTGAAGACATAGGCAGATAAAACTGAAATTGTCCATATTGTCACCAAAACATATGGCTTGCTTGTTGCAAAAAAATATAAAAAATCGCTCAACAAAATGCACCCTTAACAACAGGGCAGATCCTTATTTCTATGCTCAATTTAAGCCAAGGAAGCGGATGGAGATTTAATGAATTTGTGTTCAATTATGGCAACAGTGTGTGCTTTAATGGACAAAACAAGAAGAGTTTACTGGACACAGCGGTATGTCTGCATGTATCTGAAGGCAGCAGACACAGCAGGGCCACACGCTGAGGGACAATAACTGCTTGTTAGCTTTCACATAAACACAGATCTTCCTCATAATGCCAGTGATGAAGAGGACGGGGGGGCTTGTTTTTTTTTCCTGTAAAAACACCACACTCCAACGCTGCTAATTTATCTTCACCATTTGAATTTCCTGAATCGCAGTGGGGAAGAATGGATATAATAAAGATATATTTTGAAAAAGAGATGTATTTAGATGAGTTACATAAACCTCTACAGGGGTATTTGTCTAAAAGGTAGGACTGAAAAAAATAATTGAGGGAAAACATATTAAAGATGTGGATTAGCTGAACAAATAACAAAACTCATAATAATTGAAAACACTGATTACATCTTGGAGGAATTATTTAGGACAATAACATTTAATTTCCTATCTAAAGGTTCCAATTTACAATCTTTTGTGTAACAATAGCTATATTGTATGTGATGGATATGATCTTCCCCCCATAGGTAATAATGGCTGCAGTGACAAAAAGAAACATAAAATGCATTGACATAACTGGTATACAGAATAACAAATGTAATAGAGTTCAAATTAATTTCTGAGATATTTAGTGTCCACTCTTCTTTTCAGCAATAACTCCCACGCTCCCCGTGGACAACGCCAGGGAAATGGAGAGCCCTGCCCCCCCTCAAGGAGTTGGGTTCCAGAGCCCAATCTGTGCATGGAGGTGAGGCTGACTATATTTAGTTGGTGACGCTCAATCTCCCACACAAGCTCTGGCTCTTTCCCCCCCAGCGAGGTGACATTCCATGTCTCCAGAGCTAGTCTCCATGTCCGGAGATCCGGTCGTCAGGGCCACTACCTTCTACTGCCACCCATCTCTCTGCACTGGCCCCTTATGGATCCTCCTGCGGGTGGTGGGTCCAGGGGAGGATGGCCCCACGTCGCTCCTTTGGGCAATGCTCAGCCGGGCCCCGTGGGGGAAGGCCTGGCCACCAGATGCTTATTGTTGAGCACCACCCCAGGCCTGGCTCCAGGGTGGGGCCCTGGTAACGTATATCGGCAACGTAACTGCCCTTGCTGTGTTTCTCATCATAAAGGGCTTTGTACCCAATTTATCACCATGTATTTGTTGTGCCCGACTACAAATTTGCATAAGCAGCTCTCGAGGACAATTGTGTCCACAGTGTACTGTCTTATAAACTCATTGCAATTAATAATTATATAAAGTTAGGGTGAATAGCTTTGGACCACTGCAAACTGTTTAAAATGAATTAGTTCTGATTTTCATGTTTTAAAATTGGCTGTAGACCTCTTGATCAAATGCCCGAAGCATAAGATTGATAATCAGAAATGACTGAATCTTGATCTCGATTAAAATTCAATTAAATTGTACTGCCCTAAGGTGATTATTTTAATGGGGCTTAAAATTGTGCCAATGTTTTGTGTTTCTTGCCAAACATGAATCAAATTGTGTTTCTGTTTAGTTAATATTTGAAGCATACTCTATATAAGCGTACATCTACAACAGTTGGCTAAGGACAAGGGTGGAGCCATATTTAACAGCCATTTACCAAGAAATGCAAATGTCAAAACCTTTTCTGAAACTGTCCAAGCCAGGGGTACTCACACTTTTTCAGCATGCGAGCTACTTATAAAATGACCAAGTCAAAATGATCTACCTACAACAAAAATGCTGATCATTTATTTATTTTTAAATATATTGACAGTTCTTTACATGTACAATGCATATTGATGTACCTTGCATACCTTCATGTAAGTTCTGTACATTTTTTTGTCATTATCTTACTCTTACTCTTACACATTTACCAAATGCATGTCGTGACAAACAGATGCATTTGTGCACTTTTATTAGGCAAAATTCAACCACGTCATGATTAAGCCTGCTCTGTGCTGTAGGCCTGTTCTGTGCTGTAGGCTTGTTCTGTGCAAACACTAACATAAATTTCGATTAATAATAATAATTTATAGCATTTATATAGCGCCTTTCATGACAACCAAAGTGCTTTAGATTAGTTTTTGCTTCGCGTTTCATCCTTGCACTTCTAATCAAAGCACATTGAGCTTGTGGTCGCTATGAGCAGGAGGAGTGAGAGCGTGAAAAGGAGGGGCGCGCTGACATGAGGCGGACGGACAGGTAAGATGTTTTAAAAAGTTTAACCTGCTCTGTGATACATGCTGGGACACCAGGGTACGCGCTGTTGCGGACAAGCTGTGTGCGATGGTGGCGCTCGTGGTGCCGCGCAGTGTCGGCAGCAGAGTCCTGCATGGGTCAAATTTTCACAAACCGCACCCACCCGAACCTGTCATACTTCATTCCGAACCCGAACCGTTTCCCGACAGAATTTAAATTTTGGTTCCGCACCCGAGCCGAACCGCTATCAATAGACCCGCGACCCGAACCGTACCCGCATGAAAATAAATAGGAGAGCCAAAACTTCTTTTTCAGATCTTCCGTAGTCATTTTCAAATGCATTGCAGGACATCGCGTGACTTGAAAACAGTGCGCGCGTATAGACAAAAAAAAAAAAATCCGATTTTACTTTTTATCTTGGAAATGGTGTTTGCATTTCACTACAACATAGGCTTTATATTTGTATATATAGTATTTATTTTTTGTAGGCACATTTTGTAAACCGCAGATAGACCCGCGCTCTGGTTCTTCCGACCCAACCCGAGCCGGCATCCGACACAGCGCAACATTTTTCACCCGTTTTATAAAAGTTAACACCCGAACCTGTGCAGGTCTCTGGTCGGCAGCTCCAGTCGAGCACACAGGCTGCAGTGAGAAGCCCCGCACGCCAGTAAAAGTTTATTGCTAACGGCAGCGGCCGTAATGAAATATGATCGCACTCATCTCGAGACCAAGACCGGTGTCGAGTACTACGACACCACGATCTACCCACACTACCTTGGCGATCGACTGGTACATCGCGATCGACGTACTGAGCACCCCTGGTCCAAGCCCTCACCTTTTACTTTTCTTTTGAAAGTTTAGTTTTGAAACATTTTTTGGGGGGGTTGACATTTCCAGAACTCAATAATAATAAGAATAATACTTCAGACTTATATGGCGCCTTTTTGGACACTCAAAGAGGCTTTGCAAAGAAAATAGGAAGTAACACTGTAGAAAACGGGGGGAATCATTGGGGGAATGCCAGCTTGAACAGGTGAGTTTTCAGTAGTGATTTGAAGTGCTGCAGTGAGTCCGAGTTCCTGATGAATTTTGGGAGAGAGTTCCAGAGTGAGGGGGTGGCAGCAAAGGCTCAGTCCCCCAAGATTCGGTGCTTTGTCCTGATGATGGGAGTTAGGAGGTTGGTGTTGGCTGATCTTAAGCGGCGGGTGGGAAAGTGCTCACAGAGGAGGGCAGTGAGATAGGGAGGGGCTAGGTTATGGAGGGACTTGTAGGTGATGAGGAGGACCTTGTGTTGAATGCAGTATTGTACGGGGAGCCAGTGGAGTTGCTTGAGGACAGAAGTAATGTGATCTCTGGGGAGGCTGTGGGTGAGGAGGCGAGCGACGGAGTTCGGAGGTGGGTGGAGGGGAGATCATACAGAAGGCTATTGCTATAGTCGAGTCTGGAGGACATAAAGGCATGAATAAGCATTTCTGCAGTGGGCTGAGAGAGGGAGGGCGGAGATGGGCAATGGTGCGGGGATAGAAAAAAGCTGTTTTGGTGATGTGGCTGAATGAGAGGGTAGGGTCCATGATGATACCAAGGTTGCGTACAGAGGGAGAGGGGGTAACCGTGTGGCCATCGATAAAGAGGGAGATATTCTGAGCAGAGGGAAGGAGAGCTTTGGATCCAGGTATTTGAATCCAGCTATTACAGATTCTCAATTTCTCAATTCTTCCTCCAGTATTCACACTTTTTTTCAGTCACTGCAAACACCAAAAAGGATTTAATCGATTAGAGAAGGACAACAACAAATCAGCTCATTTGTGTGTTTGTCTACAGTCCTGTTTCTTTTCTGGCAGCTCTGAGTGTAAAGCAGTAGTCTACTAATCGATAAATCCAGTTAGTGATTTATATTTGGGAAGCCGTCAAATTTGACCTGTCAGATATGATCTTGAGCTTAGTAGGTTGACACAAAAATGGTTTCATCTCATTAAATAGCCAGTTATCATAGGACTTCAGTTAAAGATGCACGTGCGTAACTTTTCTGGTTGGTGGTCCGCTGCCTCTAGTGGATATTACGTTCCCTGTAATGTTCCACAATAAGGTATTCAATTTGTATAAGATGCATTTATTCTATTATGGGTGTTTTATTACTAAAAATAAATGGGGTCACACCTTCACAGATCTCATCTGTAAATTGGCCTGGTGACTCCTCGTTCTGTCAGACACGAAACACTTCCACCTTCTGATGTCATCTGGTAAAACAGGAATTGCTCTGCTGTGTTTTTAAACTCCATACACCTTAACTAGAACATCTTAAGTTGTATGTGATCTCCAGTGTGAACTTTAAATGCCCCAAAAGTGTCCCGCATGCACATTGGAGGACACAATATCGTAACGAGTGTGCATGGACGCTAGCATTGAGCATCTAGAGCAGGGGTCGGCAACCCGCGGCTCCGGAGCCGCATGCGGCTCTTTGATCCCTCTGATGCGGCTCAGTACAGTGGTTCCTCGTTTATAGTGGAAGTTACGTTGTAGAAATAACCCACGATAGGCAAAATCCGTGAAGTAGTCAATTTTATATTGCGTGTATAAATATGCATGTATTTCACAGTTCCTCTGACCGAGGCGCCTGGCGCCGCTGCGCTGTTGCGGGTTTTGTTGGGGAGAAAACTTGCAAACATACAGCACTTCAGAGCAGTGACGGACTGGGATCATCGGCCCTGGCAATTTACACCTACAAGCGGCCCCGTAGTCTGTGGAACGGGGGGGAGGGGTTCTACAGCTCTGCACCAAACACAGAACTGTAGTGAGAATGCATCCGTGCGCTCTCAGGACTGGTTCCGCCGCCTGGACTCCAGGTTCCAACAGTTCGTTATGCGCAAACATTGCTGCTACTTCCCGATGCGCATTGACCACCCGGAGAAGTGTGCGCGCGGTCAAATCCGTAATAGAGCACGGCCGTGGCCCTTCTGGCATGTGCTCAAATGCCAGACCACTCAGTCTTCAGAGTCATTTAAATAAATTTGACAAACTGACCGCATTCTGTACAGGAGACACGGAGGAGAATGACTGACAAAGACAAAGGTCTACAGTCCTTTAGCCAATCAGGATGCAGAACACAATACGCGTTGATACACTATAAAAAAAATCAGTGAAACAGCGAGGGACCACTGCATTTAATTAAAATGTATTTTCTTTTAGTTCGTTCATATTCAAAATTTAATTCTATGTCACAAAGGTTAAAAAAAAGGCCATTATATGCAGTGTTATTTCATTTTAAATTTCAAAAGGGTTTTGCGGCTCCCAGTGTTTTCTTTACTGTGTGAAACGGGTCCAAATGGCTCTTTGAGCGGTAAAGGTTGCCGACCCCTGATCTAGAGATATTAAAATTGCTGTCGTATCAGAGCCAGAACATGTAGAGCTTATTTGTTTTAAGGTAGAGATTGAGAAGGAGGAGGACAAAGTTTTTGGCCATGGTGTTTTGTGGGGCAGTGGCAGCAACGTCCATAGAAAGGAATGTGTGGGTGCGGAGTCCCGGCCAAGAGTGGTGGCATTGCTATGTGAGCTCATACACAATTTTTGTATGACGAAAAGAACATTTGTGTACATTTGTGAGGGCCTACTTGTACTACTCTCACTTGTTGATGACGTGTAGGTCGGATGAATGCACCATAGGTAAAATCCTCCAGCTAAGGTCCTGACCAAGCTTCACAATAAGATCATGGAAATAGGTCCCCGGGTGCCTGAAAGATGAGCTGCCCACTGCTCCTAAAGGATGGGTCAAATGCAGAGAAATAATTAATAAATAATAAAAATAAATAAAGGATAATAATAATAATTATAAAAAAATAATAATAATAAAAAAAAGATCAGCTTTGTATCGGTGTTAGGACCACAACAAAACACAACTCCAGGTATATTTTTGATGAGGTAACATCATCATCCTAACATGGCTTAAAGGGATATGCCACCCCCAGGTCAAATTTGGGCATCTCCCCACAGTCCAGAGACTAAAATAAGTGGTGGAAAGCGTTTTCCTGCTCACCCAGCCATTGTCCGAGTCTGTCGCCACTGACCGCCGCGGTATCTGCAGCTACTCCGCCTTAGACTGGAGTCTAACGTCGCCAGAGAAAGATTTCGGCCAAAAGGAATTAATTTGCTTGATGCGTTTCCCAATTACTTTCTGTGTAGTGCGCATTCATATCGAGTGCAAATAAATGTGCAAATCAACACGGAGAGCTTGCCTTGGTCATTTTGGGTGGGAACTATTTTCCAGTGCGGAAGAATACAGTCGAATCACGCAGCACGCTGCCAGGGGAATCCCAGTTACGCACCGGGAAGGGAGTTCCCCTGTTGCACAACGTGGTGCGTGATTCGACTGTATTCTTCCGCACTGGAAAATAGTTCCCACCCAAAATGACCAAGTCAAGCTCTCCGTGTTGATTTGCACATTTATTTGCACTCGATATGAATGCGCACTACACATAAAGTAATTGGGAAACGCATCGAGCAAATTAATTCCTTTTGGCCGAAATCTTTCTCTGGCGACGTTAGACTCCAGTCTAAGGCGGAGGAGCTGCAGATACCGCGGCGGTCAGTGGCGACAGACTCGGACAATGGCTGGGTGAGCAGGAAAACGCTTTCCACCACTTATTTTAGTCTCTGGACTGTGGGGAGATGCCCAAATTTGACCTGGAGGTGGCATATCCCTTTAAAGCTCAATAGTCAATTTTGTGCAATATAGGAACTTTAAACTTTGACTTAAATTATTTGTTTTTTACTTTTACGTTCACAATCCCCTCGTAGACAGATAAACAATTTACCCAGTGAGTGATCTCCTACTCTATTTCAAAAGCTTTATGGCAGCTTTTCAAATCTATGCCCATTAGCTATATAAGCATCCAAACTACCACAAGGGGGCTGACAAAACACTGGAGAGGTTCACTGTTCAAAAGATTCATCAGGTAAAGGCAGAGAAGAGCTGTCGGCACATCTGATAACGGCCTATTTCAGGTGCAAAAGTGAGTAATGTGTGTCTGGGGGGAGAATACTGAGGAAGTGCCTCCAAGCCTCTTAGTAAATAAATCTGTGTCTCAACTTCCAAGACTCATCACAACTACAGTCACGGCTATAGGCGTCAGTCTGTCAAGTATTTCTCTGTAGTTTGGTGAAAAGTTTTGGGAAGGTCTCAGAAGAGAAGGTTTTGAGAAGACTGTTTATTTGTATTTCCCTAAACCCCTTATTTTAGGGTTCTTGCTTATTTTACTCTGTCGTATTTTACTCTTATTTTACACATCGTTTGATCAGGTAAAATTTTTCAACGTGGAGTTCAAAGTGCAATAGTGATGATTGAAATGGGGAAGGAAATTTGCAAACCCATGTCTAAATAACACAGACGCTGTCTTCACTCTTAAAGATCCCATGACATGGTACTTCTTGATGCTTTTATATGGCGCCTTAGTGGTTCCCTAATACTGTATATGAATCCTTCTCCAAAATCAAGCCTCGGTGCATGAGAGAGCCTCCTGAAGACAGTCCTATTCAGAAATATGTCTCTCAAACACTTTATTCTGGGCGTGTCGCTTCAATGCAAATGAGGAGGACAGAGACAGGCCAGTGCAGGCGGGTGGGGGTGTGGCCAAATACGCCGCTGTTTCCTGGATTAGCGGTGCGCTGTGTGCTGTCACCCACTTCCGCATTTTAAGCGCTTAGGAAGACATGAGACGCGTCCCATGTAAAAAAATCTAATTTCCACAGAAAATGAAATTAAACCACTGCTGTTTCAGAGGTTTGGAGGCTCGGATAAAGGACATCTGAGCATGGAGAGACTCTCACATCTCTACAGGCAAAAAAATAAATAAAAACGCAACTCGTAGCTCGTTTGCGGTCCAAATTCTCTGGGCGTGATTTCCAGAGACAGGGGGTGGACATCCAGACGGGGGGTGGAAACCTTTCCCGAGTGTAACGTCAGAAAGTTCCCTTGTCCAAAATCGCCCGTTTGGGCTGTCTTTTTTTCAAACGCGGAAAAGGATCGCAATTGCTCAGTTTACATAGTTTACACAGTTTACACATTAACGCTCAGAAACCTCAGAAAGTGAAAATTTCATTCCATGGAACTTTTAATTTGATGGTCTACTTAAATTATTCATGGGTTTCAGGGTAATGAAAAATTGGAATTTTTGCTATAGCAAAAAAAAAAAAAAAAAAAAAAAATCAAACTTTTGAATGGGGAAGGAAGTCATGAAAATGGCATCTATATAAAGCTGACAGGCTTAGGTGCAGACCAAAGGGACTGAAGGTCCATTTGTGTTTCAAACAGGTGCAAACATAATAGGCTTTCATTAAGTGACATTATTTTAGGTGCCTAAAATGAGGGTGGCAAACATCTTTAACTGGGGTTGCAATACACCCTTTTGCCCCCCTGTAGATCCTGCCCTGGAAGCTAAAAGCCATGAACACTCTTACCATGAAAAACAAATGAATTTTACACATACATAAAACGACATCTACATATTTATTCACTGTATAGGCATTATTATGACCTCAAGCTCAAACAAGATTTATTTTTCTTTTAAATTTGTGCAGTAACATCACAACTGTGGTACCACAATTTGAGAAGCACAGTTTTAGACCTTTACATCAGACTTAAGTAAACTGTACTCCTCCCTTTGTCCTTGGTCAGATATTTTAGGGAGCAAAGAAAAGTAAACAAATGATCAAAAAGACAATACATTTTATTTCTACTGCCCAATTCTCCAATTGGCTTTGAGCAAATATTGATTACTTTGAAGCTGCTCACCTAGCAGTGTGGAGGCATTTAGCTGAAGCCTTAAACTGGATTTTAGACCACTCAAATGCAAAAGCCAGAAAGAGATTTTTTGTGCCTTTGTACAACGGACGATAGAACATAAACTCTCAGTGCATGAAATGGTAGCTAACCTTTTCTAGGAATGAGGTGCTTGTATTGCTGTTTGTTTTTTTTGTTTTTTTTTAAACAACATAATCATGTAGTTACTTCCTGTTTTGGGAGAACCTTCCCTCATTTCAAAGAGAGAGACTATTTTGATTTTCATAGCTGAATTGCGAAGTCAACCAAGAACCATTACCATTGTTTGAAACTAATTTGTAAGTTTTGCATGTTGATGTACTTAGGATCTTATCAGCATTTTGTTTGTTTGTTTTCTATTCCTTTAATATAAATACTTTTTCTTAGCTCTAATTGCTGTCCTCTTTCTGCTCCAACCACTGGAACAAATAAAAATTCAGTTAAAGATGAGGTAACTTTAGAGGTGTTTGTGAATCCCCCTTCTCTTCACGTGAATAGGAACTAACAGATAATCCAATAAGCTGGTACCATCCTGTTCCTGGCAGGACTCCATGGCACTGAAGCCTGCTGAGTGAGAATGGTAACAGGAAGAGAGTCTCACCTTCACCAGCCCCTGTAGTACCCTCCTCACCTCCCAAACCCCCCTTAAGCCCCCGTCGCCCCTCCTCACACACAGACACACAAGTACATGCACACGCACACATGCTGCCTCCCGTCTCATCATTCATTAACCCGGAGCAGGGACCAGGGGAACACACAGGAAGACGGAGAGCGGAAGATGAGGAGAGCAGTGTCGCAGTGGGACTGAATGATAAACAGATTGAGCTGATAAATAAAGGGGAGGTGGAAGGAATAATGCAGAAGAGGAGAGGGTAAGATGGTCTGCCAAACAGTAATAACAGGTTGGATATTCTTTGTATTGGTCCTGAGGTTTTGGGGAGGTATTCTAGATTATAGCTGAACATACTTCTATTGTCATAAATCATATATTTTAGAGTTTTTGCATACTTGTAATGTTCTTTGCAGGCTTTTTAACAAGCCTCCCAAAATGCTACACTGTAGTTATTATTCATTCACTCCATACTCTGTGACTGTAAGCTACTACTGTAGCCACAGCTGCCCTGCGGTAAACTGATGGAACCAACGCTGCCAATGCCAATGCATCTATCCAACCACTACCAATCATTCACACACACACCACTTTCATATTGGGCAACACAGATGAAGTCTTTCCTAAGGACACAATGACAGAACAAGTGGGTATTGATCTTCTGACCATTGTGTTGGGGATCACTGCTCTAACCACTGAGTCACTGTCACAGGATTAATGTATTACATTCCTCTATGTATGTATGTATGTATGTATGTATGTATGTGTGTGTGTATGTATGTATGTATATGTATACATGTATATGTGTAATAAATCATCACATTGTTAAAAATCCACCGAATGAATTTGAAAATTGAAAATGAAAGCTGCCTCTATAATACTAAAGAGGCACCTTCAAAAGATGGCATATGAAATTGTTGAGACCCTTTTAAGGGAAATCATTTTTCATCGTTACCATCTCAGCGACACATTTTAACATTGTACAGTAGCAGACTGAGGGTGACTGAAATGAGAGCAGAGTTCAAGGTGCAAAGCTACTGTATGAAGAAAAAAAGGGGTGGGGTGGTGACTGTCCGCCCGGCACAGTGTGGTATTTTACTTGTCATCTGCACTGGTGAAGAGCTGCACAAACACATGGCGATTTCCTCGTTCTGCATCCTCTCACCTTTATGGCTGTCTCTCCAAGCACTGAAGCGAGCTCAAAAACACACTTGGGCGGAAACGCTTTGCAATCCCACAGTGAGAGCAAATAGAAGGCCAACGCTCTATATGGCCACTGGCTTTGATGCTATAGCACAAGCTGCCTCTAGATGGCACTGCAGCACTTCACAAGAGCATATTGTACGCACACATTTTTGGTAGAGCTGAGAAATCCTTTTTGAGAACAATTGCTTTTACATGAATGCATGGCCATGTACATGCAAGCTAGTGACACTACAAACTGTCATGTAGCGCTCAAATAGGGGTTTCATTGTTTTGTTCTCACTCCGGAGATGAAACTGGGCTATATGTTCTACACATTTCCATAAAGACAAACAGGAGCCCTTCCACATGCTTAGTTTACATTTACATCACACAAGATTCCTGTTATCGCACTTGTGTGTATGGAACAGCTTATCTGTCCAGAATGCCTGCAAAATGTCACTTGGGGAAAAACGGATGCCTTCTCGATTCTCATTCTTCTACATCTCTCTGTCTCGAAGAGGAAACTTGATACATTTCTGAGATTAAAAATGTACTGAATACAGATAACGATTGGAAATAATATACATTGAGAAACACAGAGCTGGGTTGTCAAAAGTAGTCAAAAACAGGAAAGCATTGTATCTTAACTTGAGGGTATTACGCAAATATATATATATATATATATATATATATATATATATATATATATATATATGATATACAACTGTTCATAGCAACCTGACAAACCTGATGAGATGTGCAGTACTTCATTAGCAGGATACACACAGATTGTGTTGTGATAGCTCTCTGAAGGGGGACTGACTTAACATGGGGAACAAAGGAGGGGGGGGGGACTTGGAGCATCAAAAACAAATGTGACAATTGTCAACATGTTAATGCATTGTTTTTGGCAAATGTAGCATTTTCAAAACAATACTTACACTTAATACCACATAGAAGTACCCCCACCCCCTTTTAAAGGTGCATTATGTCATTTTTCAGGTAGGGGGTGTGGCTGGAGTATTTATTGTTTGTTGTTCACTGTATTATTGCACTGTACATATCTATCTTGCATTCATTCATTCATCTTGCACACATGTGTTTTTTTTCTCACAAAAAAAACAAACAAACTTGGGGTCGTCTCCTCTCAGATCTGGCCTGAAACTTGGCTTGGTGCCATCACCTTCTTAGATTAGATATATTGAATGCCATAAAAAATTTAGGGGCAGTAACATCTTATCTGAGACAAGCAGATGGGAGACCCTCCTCTGGAAAATGTATAGTGTACCTAATAAATTCATTATTAATAAATATAATATGCATTGATTAACTGTGTAAATGATGCATCTAATTTAGCAATATAGGCTTTATGGGGCCAACAAAAACTGCAGATTTGAGCATCAATCACATGGACATTTAAAAGCAATGGGGTGTAACTAAAATGTAACTACATTCTAACTTTTGGCAACCCAAAGCTGGACACGCTCAAACAGAAATGTATGCATGTTTTAAAAGAACTGCTTTGATGTTTACACCTAGGCACTAAAGCCCATATAGCTGAGAAGGCAGAGGAGGGTACAGACAAGAAGTGCCCTGGAGTGTGATCATAGCTGGCGGTGAAGGAAAGGTGGATCTGCTCTTGCCAAGATGGAGAGGTGGTGAGGAAGAAGCTGGTGCTAACAGTTTAATGTAACTGGAAAAGGGACGATGGACTGAGGAAGAGAAGCAGCAGCATTAGAAGGACTAAAAGAGGAAGGGTTCTTTTTCGGGCACAGGTGTAAAGAGGTGAGGGCAGATGAAATAATAGCTTACTTAACATTTAGCCTTTTTATTATTGAGGTAGGCAATATGGATACAAAACTGGACTGTGATCTCATCCGGGACCATCTGCTATTTTGGCGTGATGGTCATATTGTGATTCAGTATTTTTATGTTTGCTTAGGCACACTTTTAACTATCCATCGCTCCTATTGGTTAGTATCTGTAAGGCTAAGTGAGTGACAGGTTGATTTAACCAATCACTGTAAAGTATGCATTCAGAAGCAGCAGATGGCTTGAAGGTACATTGTGTACCTTTTCTGGTGGAGGGTCCATCAAATGCTGTTCTCTATGGATATGTTTCACAGTATGGTATTCAACCTTTCAATCTTCATGGAAACCAAACCAGGCCAAGTTACAGGTCAGATCTGTGGAGAGACAACCTCACTCACAGTTAGAATGAGTTTTGAGCTATAAAACCACATGTAATTTAGTAAATATAAGGTAAAGCTATTACATGTCATACTGTGGAACATTCTAGGCAGAGCAATGACATATCCATAGAAACGGACCCCCGACCAAAAAGTTACATAGTGCACCTTTAAGGAATATATATAAAAAGATACTCACTGTATGAATTATGATAACATCAGTCAATCATAGTATCCTGTAGTCTTTGTCTCTCTTGCTCTGAATACTGCGCAACTTTTCTGTTGGAGAGTCTGCCACCTGCTTGTCTCCATGGAGATATTATTGCTTTGCCTGGAATGTTTTTTCATCGATATCCATCTAGCATTTATTCATTACTGGTTCTACTGCTATTGCTCTAAAATACACTAGTGGACCCTCCACTAGCAATGTTACACAGTGCACCATAAAAATCTGTTTATACAACTATTCATTATTTTTCTTGATTTAATTAGATTAACATGAACATTCTTTAAGTATACTACAAAAGAATATTTCACATTTAAAGGCTTTTAAATGTCTCCATCTTTTTAGTACCCACTGGCAATTGCCCATATAATTCTGGTGAGAAAGGCTGAGTAATTACTATTTAATTTAAATAAAATTTCCCATAAGGAAATATGTCCTTGGCATTTAATCCAGTCTTCAGTCATTACCTCAGGGTAGTCAAGACCAATGGGCATCTCAGTCAAAATTCCCAAGTTGATAGAGACTCCAACTGGAATACCCAGAGACAAGGGGAATAAGATGCAATCTCCATCTGATTTGGGAGTCAAACCAACTGTCCATCCACTGTGTAGTCTGATGTCAAAATTACAACAACTTGACCACCTTTTTACCGTCAAAAGTAAAATTTGTGTTGAGAACATCTACAGTTCAAATGCATGTATTTACTAGAGGAGTACAGAAGAGAGGTTGGATGGGATAGATGACTCGCTCAAGGCTGTAGAAAACCTCAGAACAGATGCAACCACAGCACTTCCTTAATAGTGTTCCTCCTCACCCAGTAATGGTGAGGATACGTCTGCAGGCTCTGTGTGTGACTGCATGGGAAATTCAATATCGCTTTGAACTTGTAACTTCAGAGCACAAAATCAAACTGGACCCTCCTTTACTTCAGGGCGTCTCACGATGTGTCCGCTATATTATCGGGAGTGACTGGTGAAATAGTGGACGCGATCTTTGTAATGTCTATGGAGACAGGATGGAGCCATGTTTGTCAGTGGAGTTGTTGGATAATGAGAAGATGGTTATCGACAACAACTCCAACTACAATTCTCCCAAATTTCCTGGGACTATGGGACATTGCAATGCCTCTGGGCAAAATTTGGGGAGATTGAAACAATACTGAGTCAAATCAATCAATCAATCAATCAATCAAACATTATTTATAAAGCACTTTTCATACAAAATGTAACACAAATCGCCTTACAGTTATTAAGGATTAGAACAGGGGTCTTCAACGTTTTTCAGGCCAGGGACCCCCACACAGATGGCGAACTGGGCCAGGGACCCCCTACTATATATACGGCATAGAATTGTGTTTTATATTAAATTGAGCTTAGTGTCATGTATAAACATTGCTACTCTGTTATGGTACATCCAATACAAGGAAATAATACACAGGTTAATACTGTATTTTACACTATAAAATATAAAATTATATTATTTTAAAGTGAAATCAAAAGATTTCGCGACCCCCCTGCAGTACCTCCGCGACCCCCCTAGGGGTCGCGACCCCCCTGTTGAAGACCTCTGGATTAGAAGATTGACTTTTATTGATCTCACACAGGAGAAATTGTTTCTGCATTTGACCCGGGGACCATCCCCATGATTTTGTTGTTTAGGCTTGGTCAGGACCCAAGCTGGAGGATTTTACCTATGGAGCATGTTTTGGGTCGATGGGGGAAACCGGAGTGCCCGGAGAAAACCCACCCAGACACGGGGAGAACATGCAAACTCCACACAGAAAGGCCCGGGAGACCCGAACCTTGCTGTGAAGCATGAGTGCTAGCCACTCAGCCACCGGGGATGTATTTGAGTCACCTAAAAAAGAAAAATACATAGTTTAAACATGAAAAATACGTACGATGTCTGCGTTCAGATGCTGCTCGTTGAAAAGTTTTGTTTACAATTGTACTTTGTACTTTACTCACTTATACTGTGTGAAATTGTGCTTTCCTTCTCCAATAAATAGGGCCTAATGTTGGTCACTCTTTTAGAAAAAAAATCATTTTATTTGATCTCAGAATACACATTGGAAATCATTCAGTCTTTTATTTATTGGCAAAAGCATACTTTGAACAACAGAAGGAAACATGGGGAGACTCATGAACCCCGATTTCTCTGTAATTCCTTAGAAAAGTTATATTGCAACTAATGTATTTATCCTTTGAATGGGTATTTATATATGTATACTTAAACAAAAGACAATACCCTGGCGGAATCCGTAGTCATTTAGATCATTTATCCTTATTTTTAGAACAAAACTTCTCATTTCTCTAAACAAGTAAATGGGTTCACTGATATTGTTGTTTACAAGTTCAGCAGCATGACCATAATCCCTCTAATAATATTCCCAGTATTCTCTTTACAACATACTTTCTCATTCTTCTTCACAGCAGGAGGGGGCCAACACAGGTATGTTTAATGATCATATGATGCCACTAGGTTATTTCCTCACATTGGCCCATTAGTTAAAAACTGGTGCTCCAAAAGGATGCATGATTCATGAGTGGAGCAGGTTCTTTTCTAAGTCACTGGACCAGTTATTTCCATAAATTGCTCTGGTTTGCGTTTGAGTGCTTTCTGTTGTGTGATGTGGCCAAAGGGGCCTTGGGTGGTAGCTGCTGGAATCTCTAAGTGAAAGCCTCATATTTTTTTTCTATTTTTCTTCTTCTCCATCAAATCTGTTGCTTTAATTCAGAACCTTGGCCCATGGTTTGGCCTCTGCTCCTTCCTATTCTCCGGCTGGCCCCTGTTCATCCACCTCATGCTGTTAAACTTCTATCAAACAGCACTCCAATGTTTAACCTTACTCACCCTTCAATCCTCCCATCCCCAGTATTGGTGTGTCCTTGGTGTGCTCCATTTGACCGATAATCTTTCTTACCTTTCCCATCTTGTAGTTGTACCTCTCACTGAATTCTTCATCCCCTCTCTCCTCCTAATCCATATTCATGTCATTTGTATTTAGCTGCTCACGGCAGCTGTTAGGAACTGTTACTGTGTTAAAGGTCTTGAGAGGCGCCCCTGATTTACAGTAATAACTTGGGAAATATCCAGAAATGCCATTACCAAAGTCCTCTCTCTCTCTTTCCCCCCTCTCTCTCTCATGCACTCTTTCTCCCATTTCTTGATCTCTCTCTCTATTGCTCTTCCCCTCTTTCTCCCTTTTTCTCTCTCCCTCTCTGTTTTCCTTTCTCTCTTATTCTTTCTTCTCTCTCTTTCGATCTCTTTCCTTTCTCTTGCTCTCTCGCTCCCCATTTCCCGATCTCTTTGTCTTTCTTTCCCTTTCTCTCCCTCTGTCTTTCCTAGACTCTTAAACATAAGATAGGCTATTTCTGTTGCCTATACTGTGAGCTAGCACCAGTTCTTAATCTGGTCAAATTCTTTGCCATTTCTAATGCTAAGACTAAGCCACAGTAGCCATCAGGCATCAAATCCTTCATGTCACTGTTAATACAACCTCAATTCAAAATAAATTTGTGTTAAGGATTAAATTAAACCTGAAATTACCAATCTTGGAAAGCATTTTAGACACAGTCGACATGCAAACATTACTTAAAGGGAACAAATCGCCTTTAATGAGCTTTTAATCAAGAGTGCTTCCTCATCAGACA
The DNA here is from genome assembly GCA_036785185.1 of Paratrypauchen microcephalus. Classification (NCBI taxonomy): domain Eukaryota; kingdom Metazoa; phylum Chordata; class Actinopteri; order Gobiiformes; family Gobiidae; genus Paratrypauchen; species Paratrypauchen microcephalus. Next base: position 4,052,152 of record JAVJIX010000059.1, read on the forward strand.
AAGTTGTATTGATTTATGCATGCTTAAGTAACCCTGTTTTGTACTGCATACAAGGCTTGAGTGCTCAGAATTCCTGTTTTCACTTACCACCTATCCCGTCTATAATTCTGACTCATATCCTGGGTTCAAAATGTCTAACAGCCATTTCTGCAATAATAAAAACATGTATTTGAAAAATGAAATGTCACTATGAAGAAATAAATCCTCAACAGTTTCTGTTAATTGTTTTAGATAAATATTGCAGTTTAATTCACCTCAACTATTCTTTTTTTTTTTAGTTTAGCCCTTTCAGTAACTTTCCAGAACTTTAGGAAGTTTAAATGATCCAGTTGCTTTGATATTTTCTCCATTGAACCACTGAAATATAAGCAGAAAAACTTCAAAGATTATGTCCAACACTGCACACAAGGGACACTACATACTATTAAAACAATGTGTTTTATGTGCTTATATAATGTGGTGTGTAATTTTAAATATTGCAGTTTCATTTTTATGTACATTTGTCAACAGCACCACAACTTCTAAGGGAATAAGTTGTCCATGCTGTTTTCTATGCTCTACTACTACTGACTTCCCCCCAACAATAAACCATCAAATCCTGCAACATGTGCCCTTTAATAGCATCCCACTGAAGCAGCATTTGTTGCCACTTCATGGTGCATTTAAAGCCGTATGGTAAATGAAAAATACGGATATTAAAAAGCCATCAATTCAAGCAGCAACAAGAGAGAATTGATTGAATTTTCTCTGAGTTACAATAGCTACACAGGTACAGAGGGAAAGAAAGGGGACAAAAATCAAAGCTAGTTTGATGCACAGCTTGTCATTGCCTAAATGGTGTAGTAAGCCAGTGGGATTCTGATACAAATGGAGAAATTTGTAGTGAACAACACAATTATCTGTTTTCACCAGGGATCTCATGATGGAGGCAATCAGCTCCGCCGGCAATCTGGGCACAAAGACGCCACTGGGGCCCGGCAGCTGTCACCTGACATCATGTGATCAATCAGGATAATGTATTAACTATACATCCAGGAAGAAAACAGGGCATAAATGACACTGAAAAACTAAATACAGCAATTTCATCCATTATTCAAACCAAGTGAAGAACTAGTGAAGAATGGTTAAAGGCCTTGGGCAAGGCTCTCCTCGTGGAGAAATTTGGTGAAAAAGAAAAACATGTAGAACTGTACACTATATAGTCATTGTATAAGATTTTGGTGGTAAGATTTGATGGAAGAACTACAATTTTCTCTAGTTTTCCTACTATACAAATCCACCCAGTCCATTTGTAGACCAATAAAGCAATGGTGTTATATCATTTTATTTCATTGATGATTTTTGGCATATTTTGGTAGATGCATCTTTGCCAGTGGTTTTGCACAGGACCAGCATTGTGGCTTTAGTAGAAACTTATGCTAATTTGATTTTGATCAGTTACTATAGCTCCAGTTTTCTCTATAACTTCAGCTGTGTGGACTGCACCTGGTTTATTGTTATGAATGTGCGTGAAAAGTCCCTCAGTCGTCCAGGTAGAATCCATGATAAAAGGAGAAGTTCAATTTGTCAACTGGACAAAGTTTGTTTGGTTGAAAACGTTTCGCCGCTCATCCGAGAGGCTTCGTCAGCTCTGGTTATTGCACTGGTTAGACACTGCTTATATACCGGCTGGTTAGCTCAACTGGTAAGTCATGGACTTTCCCCCTGGAGGTTGTAGGTTCAAACCCCCCCCGGGCAATGAGCTAACCAGTGTGGGTCCTTGGGCAAGACCCTTCACGGTACTGCCCCCCGGGCGCCGAAAAAGATGGCTGCTCACTGCTCCTGAAAAAGGATGGGTCAAATGCAGAAGTCAAATTTCTCCCGTGTGTCACTGTGTGTCATTGTGTGTGAGACCAATAAAGGCTAAAAGCCCCCAAGCTTAATATCTCGCTGCCAGGAGGCGCGTCCTACACTGAAAAAGCTCTGAAAACGAACCCCCCTAATCTGTCTCTTTGTTTTCCAAATTACTCTGGCGACTAGTTACGACCCCCTATTCAACCTCTAACGACCCTCTCCACCCCTCTGCCCTGGCTCGTCTGCCCTAATGTTTCTTTGTCTGTTTTGACGTGGTTTAAGAATGGAATTATAAATGGGAGACAAGTTATGTCTAACTCCCCAGGAGTTATGTCTAACTCCTGGCAGCGAGATATAAGCAGTGTCTAACCAGTACAATAACCAGAGCTGACGAAGCCTCTCGGATGAGCGGCGAAACGTTTTCAACCAAACAAACTTTGTCCAGTTGACAAATTGAACTTCTCCTTTTATCTTGTTATGAATGTGGTTATTTGTTTACTCCCAAGGTAGCGGAACTTGAGAGTTAAATATTTACCCAGTATATTCCTCGTAAGAGTTTAAATGAATCATTTAGCTGGATATTTATTTTAAAAAAAATAAAAAATAAAAAATTATACAACTCAAAAGTAGCACACCCCAAAAACTTAATGTAAATATGATGAGTGGCAGTTTTACAGGGACATGTCCTATTGTATAAAGTTGCCAATTCTACTGAGAATGACATCCATCATAATAATTATATCCAAAATCTCAATGCACAAACATGGCTGGCAACACAAAAAGAGCACTTTACACAGTTCATGGTTCTCTGTTCTCCACCACACAACTCCCCAGGCAGCTCTCACACTAAGTGAATTTTAATGACTGTTGCTTAATTAAAAATGTGTTGAATATACATAAATATGTGTGCTCTGACCTTTTGCCAGATCTGCCTCATTCACCTTGAGATTTGTCTTTTTAAACAGTGAAATTATTAATTAATTGTTAAGGGTCAGAGAGGGACACGCAGCCACACTCAGAATGGTAATGTACTGTACTCTCTGCACTGTGGATATGAGTATGTCCCCAGCAATTAATGTAAAGGTACACTATGTAACATTTTCGCCACTTTGTCTCGATAAAGATGTTATTGCTTTGTCTGGATTGTTACGTACAGTAGTATTGCATTAAACTTATGTCACAGGCGTTTTTATCACCAAATATGGCCTCTCCCAGCTGATCTGACCTGTAACTCTGCCTGGTCGATTATGCAAAAATTGACTTTTTGGAGGTTTCTACCATGTTATAACGCTCCCTCATCAAAAACATCAACTCCCTCATCAACAGCATGAAGTGGCTTTGTATATCATCCATGCATATTTGAGTACTCTTGAGATTTCTCCGGGGCACTTTTCAAGCCCTTCTTACGGTAATGTCGTGTGCAGTAGTGTCATTAGCTGGATGCATGCTGATTGTGTAGTGATAGCACTCTGAAGTGGGGGTGACTTATCATGAGGAGCAAGGGGAGGAGGTCTAATTAAACATTTTAATACATTGTTTTTGGCAAATACAGCATTTTCAAAACATGGAAAAAATAAATTTTATGACTTAATAGCTAATTCCCCCCATTTAAACTGGGTCTCTGACAAACAAAGCTTCCTCTCCTCTTTGTCTCTGAAGCTAGCCAAACAACCAAACGGGCCAAATGAGACGAGGAAGGAGTCGTTGTCTGCTCCCAAACAGCTGAGACTCAATTAAAAGTTTCTCTGAGGCGCTAATGACAAATTATATCAGTGATGGAGGGAGTGATTGAAAGACAAGAGCGGGATGGCACTGTGGCCCTGATTGCCTTTTGAATGAGTTCAGCTATCAGGACCAGTATGGGAAGATGGCTATCCTCACACACACAAATTGCCAGTCACATGCATCTTTTGAGTCTTTAATGAGTGCACATGGTCTCCATGAAGATAGAAAGGCTTAATACCATACTGTGAAACATTCCAGACAACAATAACAACTCCATGTAGAAAAACATTTGATGAACCCTCCACCAGAAAATACACAATGCACCCTTAAGATGAAAATGGCAATGTTTAAACTAAAACACACTAAGATGCGTGAAAAGTCCCTCAGTCGTCCAGGTAGAATCCATGATAACAGGAGAAGTTCAATTTGTCAACTGGACAAAGTTTGTTTGGTTGAAAACGTTTCGCCGCTCATCCGAGAGGCTTCGTCAGCTCAGAGCTGACAAATTGAACTTCTCCTGTTAAAACACACTAAAACATTTTTTTTTTTTTGAGTCTGAGAGTTTTGATTTGTACATTTCACTTTTCACCTGATTGTCATTTAGTCATAAACAACAATTAAAAACAAACAAACAAACAAACACACATAAATTAAAATGTGCCACAATGGAAGGCTCTCAGTTCTAAAGTTTTGAACAGGAGGTCAACAAAGCTGATTCTATTACTAAGCCATTTTAGATCATTATTGTAATTTAAAATTAACAAAATGTAAACTCATGATCTGTATATTTTAGTTTAATATTAAATACTACAAAAGCATGTACAATGGGTAGGGCATCCGTACAAACTACATTTTCTTCTGAAGTGAAGATTCTTTGTGGTGAAAACGCATTTGGAACATGCCATTTAAAGTTAGAAGTACAAATCTACAGATAAAAAAAATTGAAACAGTATTGCGTTTAAAATGTATGATATAGCAATAGTGGGTAATTTCATTTTTGTGTGAAAGCTGAAAATCTGTTACCTGTAATGCCTTGCCTTTTGAAAAGTAGAAGAAGAAACTTGTAGAAGTAGTCAGACAAAAGACGGCAATCCCCTGGGCAGTAATGGGCCCACCCCCTCCCCCGTCCCAGCCGGTGTCGCCGGCTTCCTCCTGATAGAAAGTAGAAAGGTAGACAATGGGAGCTATCAGGGAGCGCACAATAGAAATCATTATTGGCGTGTCATAAAATCCTGTCGGCTGCGCTGAAGTTTGAGTGGCAGAAGAAGAAACAAGGCAAAGGAACTGTAATCTATAAGCACTTACAGGAAAATTACAAGAGACAACACTTTGAGGTTTCAATAAAAGGAGCGGAAATGGCTCTTGGTGGAAAGAGAAGAGGGAGTTTATACACTGTTGTAATTTTGCAGTTAACTTTAGTAAGAGGTGACAAGGAGCAGAATGCAATCTATAAGCAAGAGCCAACCCAGAGTCAGTCACTGCCAGATAATTTTAGTTGCTGGTAATTAAGTTTGCCCCTTCCACAACTACAGGGAGGTTAAGGTTGTGAAGGCTGGGTATACAGAGAGACATGGAATCGAAGAACACTTTTATTTTATTCTTTGACGTTTTCTTTTTAAGTTGAAATTCTTGTTGTAATAGTGCTTCTACTACAGTACACGACCACTTGTTTTGAGTTCCATTTTTCAGTTTGAGATCATTTCAGTTTGAAGTACTGTTCTGTCTTGTAACGTTCCATCTTTTTCAGTAATGGCAAAGCTAGTATACTCCATTAGCTTAGTAGTAAAATTTTTGACTAACAATTTTTCATTACTGTCTTTTGGCTTATGCTTGGCCATATCTAACAATGCTTCAGACGATAATAATGACCTACTAATCCTATCCATACACCAGTGTGTCTGGCCTCACTTTAAATGCATGATTTAAATCCCCCCATCCTGTAACTTATTAGACAAAGACAAATAAACATGTTTTTTTTTTTGGATGTTTGTATTGCATTGAAAAAAGTGGAAGTAGAATTGGCTATAATATTCCACATTGTGGCTATTACGGCCCCTGGCATTGTGCGTAATCTGTGTTTTTGTCCACACATGTTAATCTGCTGTGGGAACTCTCACGTTTAATTGGTGGAATGTTTTTCAAGCACTGCTCCTGATTGGCCCAGGTTTTCTGCTGCTCCCCTGCCCCTGATTGGTGCGGCAGCTTAATACCTGACCAATCAACTCCACCTGCTGCAGCCACACCTGTATAGGGCCGTTTCCCAATTCACCGACGGCACGCTTGTTAGCGTCCTTGGAACGGGATATGCGTCATATCCGGCGCGACAAGGGCCGTTCCATTCGTTTTTTTCCCCCTGCACCGTCAAGACGAGCTCTGAACGGCGCCGTCGTTTCCATGGAAATCGGGGCGTGGACCAAGTGTGCAAACATGCACGCTCCGCACACTTAAAAGCCCCAGCATGCACAGCGCGGGACTACAAAGACCGACTCGCCAGCGACATCCACAAGTGAGAGTTGCGACGTCACTATAAAATATACGTACTGGTTCACCTCACCTACAACTATGCTACATGAAACTCTTCATAAACTACGCTAAACATGTGTGACAGTAGCCGTAACGGCATAGTTCACGGCACCTGTATTACCGTTCACATGCTTTTCCCCTTACACTTCTATATTTCCTTTGCTGTTGTAATGCTGGATATTATACAGTATCGCCATGTCCAGCGTTTACTCTAAGCTGCGCACTGCTCGCACATTCTCAGCGCACAAGAAAACTTGTGCAGCGCACTGTAAATCAGGGATGAAAGAGCTTTTTATTCAGCCGCGGGGTCATTTTTTTTATATCTGCAAAGTGCGAGCCGCGCGGGGGGGGGGTTCATTTCGGATGTGGAGTTAGTGTGTTTGCTCAGACACATTAAAAATTAGGGGGAACATTGGCCATGTCCCAATTCCAAGTATTACTAGTCGCAATAGTATAATATTTTTGTCTTTAGGGAACAAGGAGCAGACCACCCAGCTCATTGAGCTGAGGCGGGACCTGTTCAATTTCGCAGGCGGCCATGTGAGAAACGTAGTGCACTAAGGACAGAGCGAGTGTGCGCCGTCTCGACGACAGACCGACGGCACACTCACAAGCGTGCCGTCACTGAATTGGGAAACGGCCTAGGACTGCTCCCCTGCCCTTCTGGGCTGATGACCTTTGTAGCCATTATGACATTTTGTGTCTGTGTTAGGGATGCAAATTATCAATTAATTCATTAATCTATAGTTGATTATCGATCGACTTATGATTAATTGATAAGCGGCGTTTTTCACCTGAATTTTAGTGTTTCAATAGGATCTTTAAGAATATTAGCTATAGTACACACAACACTGAGTCATAAATATATCATAGTATTATTATATTGTATATTCCTCAATTAATTATTCCTTAGTAAAAAGCAAACAAATGTATTGATGCTGAATAACAAAATACAGTAATCCCTCGCTCTATCGCGGTTCGCGGATTTATTTATTTTTTTCCAATTTTTTTTTGATAGTGTAAAATTTTTTTATAGTGTAACATTGTGTTCTGCATCCTGATTGGCTAAGAGACTAGACCAGGACTAAACGTGGACTAAACCAGGTCTAGACCAGAACTAAACCAGGTCTAAACCAGGTCTAAACCAGGTCTAAACCTGAACTAAACCAAGATTAAACCACCATGTGCCGCTGCTGGTTTTGTGCGGCTGGTTTGTGGCTAGGGCTGAAACTACGCATTCCGGGCGCCGCGGTTCGATCTCGTGCTCAGCAGCCCCGGTGTACGCGTGGGCCTCGCGTGTACAGTGCCGTTGGCGCCTACGGCCGGCTGTGAGCCGAGCTTGGCGCAGCGCGTGTGCGGTTGCCTTGTTTCGTGATCACGCGGGTGCGCGTGTCTGCGATTAGCGATTAATTGCAATTAATGCATTTTGTTCGACCAACGTCTTGATCGACAATTAATCGTAAGTCGATTAATTGTTGACATCCCTAGTCTGTGTCTCATTAGTTTGTTAGTCTAACTTTGTGTGTGAGACACTGGTTTAGTTTACTCTAGTTATGTTTTGTGTCTTTGGCTTTTAGTTGTCACTTGATTCTGTTTGTAGATTTATGTGACTTGTGTTTATTTTTGGACAGTTTTGTTTTTTGGTTATGTTATCTGTCCCTTGCTTTTGTCACTTGTTATTAATAAGTCTACGTGACTCGTTTTCAAAGACGCAAGACTCGTTATTTGTTCAATCAATAAACTTTATAAAGCACTTTTCATACATAAAAATGTAACACAAAGTGATCCCACATTCCCACACAATCACACATTTCCTTCCACCCAACCAGCCCCCACAGCTGCCTGACCCCACACAGCCAAACAACCCAAACAGTAAAACACATATGTACGCACATGCACACACACTCACACAAATGCTAAAATACATAATAAAATGTGAGGCTGAATACAAGTGAGCCAGTTGAGAGAGCACCATCAGAGGAGCCGTCTACACCAGGAGCAGAGAGCCGTCCCCCGCCACCAGGAACCGTCACAGTGCAGAGGGCTCCTACAGAGGAAACACACAAATCCTAAAAATGATAAAGGATTAATCTCTTAGTTTAGTTTTTTTTTTTGTACATGTATTAGACAACCTTTGTTAAATTACCTTTACCTTTTTTTTTTTACTGTTCATTAAATGACTACTATTACTATTTATACCATTTTACATACATTGTTACCTCCGTGACCCTAGCTGAGCGGGGTTTGTTCGTTGGTCCGACAGCCCAATAGTCTGAAAATGGACCATCAAGTAGAGATCCCATTAGTCCGCAATTCCACTAGTCCGAAAAAAGAGAAGCATTGGTCCGACAGCCCAATAGTCCAACAGCCCGTTAGTCCGATCATACACAGAGATGCATGGATGACTTGTAATGTGTTGAGGATAAACCGTTCATAAATTCATAGTGTGGGTGGAATTCTCGCTCGATTAGAGAGCCACACCAAAGCAGGGAGCCACAAACACCAGAACAAGAAAATCTATTTAAATATATACACGCCACAATCGCCAAGCCGATCGCCAGGATTACAGCAGGACCGGACCAGAACTGAACCAGGACTACACAAGGACTAAACTAGGACTGGACCAAGACCGGACCAGGACTAAACAAGGACTTAACCAGGTCTAAACCAGTGTCATTAGCATGTCTTTAGTGGAGTATAAATATATACACCCCGCAGCCGCTGAGATGATCGCCAGGACTACACCGGGACTAAACCAGGACTGGACCATGACTGGACCAGGACTGAACCAGGACTGAACCAGGTATAAATCAGGTCTAAATGGGCTGTCGGACTATTGGGCTGTCAGACCAATGCTTCTCTTTTTTTTCCGACTAGTGGAATGTCCGACTAATGAGATCTCTACTTGATGGTCCATTTTCAGACTAATGGGCTGTTGGACAAATGACATGGAATCAGCTGAGCTGGCAAAAATTGCATAAACTTTTCAGTCTCCATAGACAATGTTCCAAAGTATGATTTTTTTCTAATTCCATGGAATCATGCATTTGATGTGGCACGGCACTGCCAGAAAATTATGGATACAATATTTATTGAAAATGACAGTGATAATGAAATTAGCAATATGCAACCATTTGAGCTTCCTAAAACAAACAAACATTGTTCTCACACAGCAATAAATACAGACTTTTCTAAAACATAACAAGATTCTCCAGTTTTGATGGACAATTTTTAATTTATCTGTAACCAAAAGGAGTTATGAAGGACACATTTTCCCTTACATGCATACGCCCATAGTAACACACACACACATATACACACGCACACGCACACACACACACAAAACTTGGGATCCACCAGAGTGACCCTGTCGATGTCCATGCTCCTGATTTCAGCGTGAAATGACAGTGGGGGGGTTGGAGTTATCCAAGCTTCCAATCAGAGCCCCAGCACGTGGCGCAGAAAAAGCCCTCAGGTCAAACCCCAACCATGAAAACGAGACCCATCCACTGAGGAAGAGCCAGCCAGAGGATGAAGCAGCATTATGGTCTACCCCCAAAGCCTAACAGCAACAAATATAGTGTTGTTTTGAAGTTTAGGTTCAAAGTTCACTCTACGCTTGGATGAAACCAGAATACAGCAATAGCAGTAACAAGGGGAAAAAAATATATAGCACAAGACTTGGCCTATAAGTGTTGGGTTCAGGGCTTGGTTTTGTTAAGACATCACATGACTGTTGTAAAGTTAAAGGTGCACAATGTAACTTTTTCCAATGTATAAATCTCTTACATTTATACATTGGAAATGATTCTTTGTTTCCTGTCAGTGGCAAGCTGTTGCTTGTGTTCACTAGCTTTGTTTTGTATATCAGCATAGTACATAGAAGTCACATCACTGGAAATACAGCGGTTTATCACAAGTCTCCGTTTGGGGAGTAATTGCTACTTTGTGTTTATTTCATAGACTGTATAAAGAAGTGGACTAAACGAGTGTGATGTCATCCACAGTGTTTGGCTCCACTCAAATTAAGCTCACAATGCTTACAGCTAATTTGGAGCCAGGCTCCATATTAGGAATAGGATTTTTTTTAACAGAGAAAATAGCTGAATAAAAACACCAGTATGATGTAGAGCAGGTTAATACAAACATTTTAAGACCAAAAATGACAAATAAACCAGGGTCAGTAGGAGTCGGAAGCTATGTCAATTAATATATACAGTCTATGGTTCTTATCAACTTTCTGCCGAGTCTACGTTTTGTTGTGTTTGTCATGCCTAGAGCCATACCGTACCGGCTCCAGACCCCTCTGGGAGCTACCCCAAGGGTCTGCTTTGAGAATACCATCCCATTTGAGGGGTCAAATGGGATGGTATTGTAGCATATGTGTTCTTGAAATATAATACAATGGCTATTAGTGATACTGGAATGTAATAGGCTGTAATGGGCTAGTGATCAGAAGTCTAGGAGTCGGCTACGGAGAGAGTGACAGAGACTGAGGTTTACGGTTGTGGTGACACCATGTATTGACAATAGAAAAAAATTACACAACATATTGGAAAAGACACCCTGTGCGAATGGCCATTCTAAATAAAAATAATACAGACAAATCGTTATTTCAAGATTCACTCGATAGTAAAAGAAAGATGACAAAATCTTCTGCAAAGCTTATACTTAGCAATGCAATTATCAGTAGGTACTATATGAATTGAGAGTCCATACCCTCAAGCCTGCCCACAGTTCACTGAATTACCCACATCTGGGTTGTAGAGGTAGTCCAGTGGAATTTTAGGTGAAAGAGAGTTTCAGCAGTTCATATTGAGTGAGGGTGCATGTGAATGAGTGAGCGTGTGGGCTGAGAAATTCTCTGGCTACAGGAGCTCCCTACCGGCCCGGCAGAGGTAGTGGCTCTCCCACAATTCGAAAAGGTCCTTTAGGCTCTAAGCCCGCTCCTTAGCTCGCCATCATGTTGGGTAACTGGGAACCTGGCCAAATTCCGCGGATAGCGCCGCATATAACCGCTTGTTCGAATCGACATTTGGACACGGTAGCCGACGGCTGCTGCAGCTCAGCTCTCCTCTGGCGTCCCACCGCGTCTGCTCTGACTGAACTCCGCGGCACGAAATACACACGCGATTGGTGCGACCGGTCACATGACCGCATAACGTCACCGAAAACTAAAGCGCTGATTGGCTATCTGACGGGGTATAGCAGAAATTAGAAACGCGCTGATTGGCTAACTGAGAAATGGGAAAATGAGCGAAGAATGACAGAGGACTCAGGATTTATTACCTGTGTTACAGTATGGTTCACTTTAGCATGTGGAGACACTTGTTGCCCATACTGATCTGTTCCAAAGTTAACCAGTGAACACAAGGCTATAGTGCACCTTTACCGCCTTTTTAAGTAAAGCAAAATACAGCACAATATTGACACACACACACAGGTTTGTTTTTCCTCAAGTGATACAGAAAAGAGGGAGCCACTGTTTGTGTGAATGTTCATGTATGTTAGCAGGTCGCGGGGGCAGCAGTCTAAACAGGGACTCCCAGACATCCTTCATTCCAGACACTTTCTCCAGCCCCTCCAGGGGGATCCAGAGGTGTTCCCAGGCCAGCCGAGACACATAGTCCCTCCAACGTGTCTTTCCCGGGGCCTCCTTCCGGTGGAACATGCCCGGAACACCTCCCAATGGAGTTGTCCAGGAGGTATCCAGAACAGATGCCCGAGCCACCTCAGCTGGCTCCTCTTGACGTGGAGGAGCAGCAGCTCTACTCCAAGCTCCTCCCGTGTGACTGAGCTCCTCACCCTATCTCTAAGTGAACGCCCAGCCACTCTGCAGAGGAAACTTGTATCTGCAATCTACGAGCTTTGCCTTTCAGCTCAGCTCCATCTTCATCACAACAGTCTGATACAGCGACCACATCACTGCTGATGCTGCACCGATCCGCCTGTCAAATCAATGCTTCATCCTCCCCTCACTCATGAACAAAACTCCAAGATACTTGAACTCCTCCACTTGAGGCAGGGAGTCTCTACCCACCTGGAGAGGCCAAGCCACCTTTTTCCAGTCAAGAACAATGGCCTTTGATTTGAAAGAGCTGATCCTCATCCCAGGAAGAGCTGATCTTCATCCCAGGTGCTTCACACTTGGCTGCAAACCGCCACAGAACACCACGAGGGACATGGTCGAATGCCTTCTCCAGATCCACAAAGCAAATATGGACTGGTCCAGTGTTCCACGCCCGGGACGAAAACCACACTGCTCCTCCTGAATCCGAGGTTCGATTATCGGTTGGATTCTCTTCTCCTGTACCCTGCAAAGACCTTACTGTAGAGATTAAATTAGATTAAGCCTTTATTGGTCTCACACACAATGACACACAGTGACACACGGGAGAAATTTGACTTCTGCATTTGACCCATCCTTTTCAGGAGCAGTGAGCAGCCATCTTTTTCGGCACCCGGGGGGCAGTACCGTGAAGGGTCTTGCCCAAGGACCCACACTGGTTAGCTCATTGCCCGGGGGGGATTTGAACCCACAACCCCCAGGGGGAAAGTCAGTGACTTACCAGTTGAGCTAACCAGCCAGTAGTTGAACTAACCATAAGCTGAGGAGTGTGATTCCCCTGTAGTTGGAACACACGCTCCGGGTGCTCTTCTTAAACAGCGGGACTACCACCCTGGTCTGCCAGTCCAGAGGTACTGTCCCTGACCGCCACGCAATGTTGCAGAGATGTGTCAGCCAAGAGAGTCCCACAACATCCAGAGACTTAAGATACTCAGGACGGATCTCACCCTCCCCCTGAGTTTTGCCACCGAGGAGCTTGTTAAACACCTCAGTGACTTCAGCCAGGATGATGGACGAGTCCTCCTCTGAGTCCCCAGCCTCCGCTTCCTCCTCGGAAGACATGATGGTGGGATTGAGGAGATCCTCAAAGCATTTCTTCCACTGTCCAAATTTTTGCCTCTGCGACCACCTGGGCTGCAGCATGCTTGGCCTGCCGGTACCTGTTTCAGGAGTCCCACAATCCAATTAGGCCTGATAGGACTACGTCTTCAGCCTGACGGCATCTCTTACTTCCGGTGTCCATCACCGTGTTCGGGGATTGCTGCTGCGACAGGCACCACAGACCTTACGACCACAGCTATGGGTGGCTGTATTGACATTAGAGGCCGAGAACAAAGACCACTCAGGGCCCACTCAATGTCCTCCCCCAGAATATGGGAGAAGCTCTCCTGGAGATGTGAGTTGACATTCCCAACAGACCTTCACTATACACTTGGGTTTGCCAGGTCTTTCTGGCTTCCACCAGCGGACCCAACTCACAACCAGGTGGTGATCAATTGACAGCTCTGCCCCTCTCTTCACCCAAGTATCCAAGACAACAAAATCTATCATCGACCTCCAGGCTAGGGTGTCCAGGGCAATTATCAGGCCCACACCTGCTTGCCGCCGCTCTCAGCAGGCAACGCCAGAGAAATGAGAGCCCAGCCCCCCTCAAGGAGTTGGGTTCCAGGGCCCAAGCTGTGTGTGGAGGTGAGGCCAACTATATCTAGTTGGTAACGCTCAACCTCCTGCACAAACTCAGGCCCACCCCCCCTGCCTTCGCCTGCTGCCCTGATCTCCCTGTACCGGCCCCTAATTGATCTTCCTGTGAACGGCCCCACATCACTCCTTTGGTCTGTGCCTGGCCGGGCCCTGTGGGGGAAGGCCCGGCCACCAGACGCTCGCCATCGAGCATCCACCCTAGGCTTTGCTTCAGGGTGAGGACCCGGTAACACCAATCTGGGCAACATAATTGGCCTTGCTGTTTTTCTCTTCATAAAGGGCTTCTGAACACAGGTCAAAAATATAAAAACAATTTGTGATTTAATGCAAAAAACAAAAATACATAAAAACTATAAATATATGTATAACCAAACTAAAAGAAAGTTGGAAATGGCATTCCAACTTTGAAATGATGAAACCATCTTTTACAAACTAGCAACAAGCATACACACTAAGCTTTTGAGTTTGATCATTGGGTCATCCATTTCAGTTTGTTTATGCTTGTTTGTTTATTAAGTATTGTGACTTTAATTTACCTCCATTTAAATGTATCTGGCCTGTATACTGGGGCTGATTCAATACCATCTTTTAACAGCAATAAAAACTATTATGAACTGGATGCATGCAGGTTGTTTTGTTTGTTTTGACAACATTGCACTGAAGCTTTTAAAGAGTCACTGAGCCATTGTGTAGTATATGTGGGATAGAAAACCTCTTGCTTTCCATTTGCAAAACTAATGGACACGAGCGCACCCGGGTTATCTGAATATGTGTGATCTGAATATGTGCGATTTCTTGCACACACACACACACACACACACACGCACACACACACACACACGCACACACACACACACACACACACACCTGCATCTTTGACCCCTCACAGCCACAGCAACACATTGTACAAACTTTGGAGCAGAATGTGTTGATGGAAAATTTGAGTGTTTGCTGTTTTGTTTGGATACTCTCTACACCTTTCTTTTTTCAGCTCTCAATACATACATTAGTGAAAATAGTTTGTTTTATACCAAAAACTAGTGCACAATAATGACACAGATTAATATCTTTATTTTTTGTAAGTATCTCAATAAAAATATTCAGATGGTATGTATATTCAAGAAGAAAGTATTACAAAATGCATAACTGTATTTGTTGAGATTTAAGTATTAGACAACATAAAATGACAATAAGACAACCCAAATAATTTTCAAATAAATACTTTACACCTTTATTTGGAAGTTTATTATATGTGTTTTTAATTGACTCTTTTGCAGCACTTTTTAAGCTATGACTGTTAAAAGCTATTTTTAATCTTAAAAAACAATATTCATGATATTGTTAATATTTCGATAATCTGCCCATCTCTACTTGAAGTTCATCAGCTAAAAAAGCTTGAACTATTTCAGTGGGTTGGCAGTTTAAAGCTCAGTCTCCTTTTTTACAGTGACATTCTGCCTATGAGCAATACACTCAACCCACTTGATAGTGTCGCTATGATGAGGCATGTTCAAGGCAGCAGTGGCAACAGAATGCAAGAGACTGTCCTCCCACAAAAGATGTCGAATGTCTTATGTAAATTCAGGTCTCAAGAAAAGTAAAATAATTGTATTCTAAGTGCTCTCTAGTGCCTCCTTAGGTCTTGGATAACATTACACTCAATCGTGAGACGTCTAAAACCTAGGACTTACCTTAACGTGGAGACTCTAAAAAGTGTCTAAGGCTCCATATGCATAAATCCTGGAAAAAAACATAATTCTGTATACATCCACATCTGCACAGACTGGATCAAATGGGATGGAACTGGATGAAAAAATGAACTACTTAGTAGATTATGTATTTTGACAAGTAACCTTGAGCCACTTTTTACAGTCTCCAAGGGGGCGCTTGAAAACTCTTTGGAATATGACTTTAAGTTTTTTGATACCTGAATTTACACAAGACATTCAATGTTTTGATTTAGAGGACATGTTGGAACACAATATTGGATTAACAGAAGGCACAAGCTCATGAAAGTTCTAATCTTTTTCTATCACCTAAGCCATCATAACTTTCTGTTCATAATAAACCAATGAAGATTATCAGAGCCCAACTACATTGTCTAAAAAGTTGAACAACATTGTAACTAGGTCTTCGCTGACTCGATGCAGAGGAAAAAAGTTTAACCAAATCTGTGGCCACTTCAGGAGGTGCTTATGGAGGCAGTTTGTAGCTTCTATCTCAAGGGCAGCTATAATTTCCAAATGACACCCTTTTAGTATACACATGCAGTAAACACACATAAGAACACATATAACTGCCCTCAAACATAATATGACATAACTTCAATATAATATAACTTTAAGAGGGTTTTCCTTGGCAGAGACATCCATGTTATTGTTTCTTTGTAGATTCACTCATTTCATCCATGTTTTCTATGTGCAAAGGTTTTGAGGCATCAAACCAAGGACATTACAAGTGAGAAACGAAATAAAGTAGCAAAGACAAAGAGAGAGGAGCGCTAAGGAAACCCCGGTGGGTGTGTGAGAGAGGCTGCCGATTGGAGTGCTGAGGTGAGAAGTGGAAAAGAGAAGCAGAGGTAACACAAACAAGATGGAGGACAGGAGTTGAAAAGTGTAAAGTGAAATGAGAGAGGAAGTTTCATTTTGGAGGGGTGCACATTACAGACACAGAGTTGTGAGATATAAGAAACACAAACTTCACAAAGGAGGCATTTTGGGACAGGGCTGAGAGTGGACCAGTCAGAAAGTAATTTTTGGGGCAGTATTGAGAAACTGTTTTATGTATAGACCCTTCCAGTGGTTGTAAACAGAATGGTATCTAAAGTCTGGTACTGTTCCACTCATTGGTTCTACGCATTCACAATGCGAGAGTTGGTCCCCAAGAAAAATTGCAAACTATGAAAAACCAGGGTGACTGACAACAAGTGTTGGTAAGTAGCTGAAGACATGTATCGAGAATCCACATTCTGAATACTAATTTTGAGTAACTGCATTCCAGTACTGTTACTTTTTCATTTGGTATTTCAGAATATAGATTTTTTTTAAACCAAAAACAAATAAATACATTATAATATTTGATCATGCAATTTAGGCTTTAAACTGCACATAATCTGTGAGAAAAAAATACAAAACATTGCTGTGTAGAGAAATCTTCATGTACTTTGCTGACAGTGTGTTGATTAGCACAAAAATGAGCATACCAGCTAACAACCACATATTTAATCATTCTTAATTCTAACATTATTCAGGAACTAATACCACCAAAAATACAGTGGGTCACCACAGTCTGACAATGATTTCTTTTTTTATTTATTCATTTCATGGAGCATACACATCCTGTGTACTTAGCTGGAAGTCAGAGATTGATTGTTGTCGCATAAAGGCTGCCTCATTAAAATGAATGGCACAGGACATTTATATTGGAACTAGGCTGTACGTGCAATGATTTTAAACATGCCAGTTTCAAGTACCTGATATTCTTATGTTGAGTAACATGGTGGTGAATGAAGTGCAGTCAGGAAGTGCAATGTATGATTCATCAAGCTATCATTATCAGAGAAGTGTTTATATTTTTCTTTAATAACTTACTTCTTACTTTACTTCCTAACTTGAAGGGCCTATATTCCACTATTTTCTGATCAATATTATAATGTTATTTCCACGTCAAAAACCTTGCCTGACAAGCCAGTCCCTTCTGTATTCTGTTGGAATACAGAAGGCTCTGGAACCGGACCACAGAGTGTGAAAAACTGCCATCCAAATTTCAGATGATCCAACCACACATGCTCCTATTTGTAGCATGTGTCTCTCCAAATGAAGAAGTCATTTCCTATCAAAAATTCTCTTAACATTCAGAACTAAATATATTTTAAAAACATATACAGTATATATATATATATATATATATATACAAGAAAAATGTTTGTGTATATATATATATATATATATATATATATATATATATATATATATATATATATATATATATATATATTAAACATTTTTCTTTTATCTGAAATAAGTAATAGTTTGGTGCTTTTGTTTCTGTCAATCTGCATTGTTTCTCAATCCTTTTTGTAGATTATTCCCCTTTTCTATGTGTAAGCAGCCATGTTTTTTTTGTTTTTTTTTATGTGAAGGGAGCATGCGTCTCTCTTAGGGATGCACGATCCACATGTTTTCACTTCCGATCCGATCCCGATACCTGAATTTGGATATCGGCCGATACGATACTATTGCGATACCAAAACTGTTTGTTTTCGATATTATCATCATTATTGTTTAACTACAAATAACGGTACCCATAATGATAAAACACCTGCAATTCAACATAATAAAGAAAATACTTAAAGGTCCCATGGTGTGAAATTTTCACTTTCTGAGGTTTTTGAACGTTAATGTGAGCTCCTCTACCCTGTTTAGGGCCCCCACCCCCATGGCTAAAAGTTGTGAAATGTGTAAACTGAGCATTTGCGATCCTTTTCCGCGTTTGAAAAAAATTGAAGAAATTTCTGACGTCACACTCGGGGAAAAATGCAAATGTCTACCTATGCAAATGTCTGGATGTCTACCTACCGTCTCTGGAAATCATGCCCGGAGAATTTGGACCACAAACGAGCTACGCAATGCGAGATGCGTTTTTTATTTGCCTGGAGGCACGTGAGAGTGTTTCCAGGCTCGGATGTCCTTTATCCGAGCCTCCGAACCTCTGAAACAGCAGTGGTTTAATTTTATTTTCTGTGGAAATGTGTTTATTTTTCAATGGAAATCGTCTCATATTTTCCTCCACGCTTAAACGCGGAATTGGGGCCAGCGCACATCGCACCACTAAATGAGGAAAGAGTGGAGAGTTTGGCCACACCCTCACCTGCTGCACTGGCCTGTCTCTGTCCTCCTCATTTGCATTCAAGCAACAACGCCCAGAGTAAAGTGTTCCAGAGAGATATTTTTGACTCTGACTGTGTTCATGAGGCTATCTCATGCACTGAGTCTTGATTTTGAAGAAGGATTAATTTACAGTATAAGGGAACCATTAAGGCACCATATAAAAGCATTAAGAAGTACCATGTCATGGGATTTAAAAAAACAACAACATATGGTATGACTTATTAACTAAGAGACTTAAGAAAATAAAACCACAAATTAACATTAATGGTTCAGTCCGGATCATGTGGCCCCCTTTAGTGCACCACTATGCACTATTTATCATATGACCAGGAAGTGCCCCGGTTTGGTCCCTGAACCAGAGAGCAGCGTGGAGACAGTGGAAGGTCGGGAGAGCATGTGGATCCGTGCACCTGTGCACGCACTAGGGAGGGGAACAGAGTCCAGATAGCAGGGAAACAGTTTGTAAGCAGTCCTGCAGTAGCCGGGAATAGTTTTCACCGGAGCCTGGCTCCAGGGGGAGCGCTCCGCGCGCTCTCCTGTCTAAGGCGCGTTCATTAGAATCATTTGGATAATTTCAGCCCTGTAATTGTCAATTATTACAGAACTAAAAGGTAGTTGTCACCTTGAGATGTACTGCTTCATGACATCACAAGGTGCAACAGAGCATTTTTAGCTTTGAAGACGTAGATCAACTAATAATAAAGGATCAGTCAAATGTGTAAATGAAACAAAACTCAACTCCAGGTATATGAGGAGGTAACAACATAACATCTCTCAAGATTTAATTTTGTGTAATATAGAATTTTGATAGAATGGACATTTGATGAGGTTGTTTGAATCAACCATTTTGTGTATTCTTTGTATATGATTGATTATGATTGTCACACTCTTATTATTTGCAGTTTGATTGGTTGAATTGCATATGTCCAAACTAAATGGACTGCACTTACTTCCAGTTGGCCTGTGAATAAAGCTTTTCCCCTCACCCAACACTTAAGACCGCAATAAACAAAATGGGGAAATGCCAGTCTCGACACTCCAATTCTCCAAAACTAATTAGTCTACATTGATGTGGCTATATATTTTACAAGACAGTGTGTTAGCAATAAACAGATGGAGAGACTCTAGTGTGTGATAAGTGGATTAGTACAAATTGTTTTAGCCGTTAATCACAGTGAGACAGAAATTATGTTGATTACGGAAATGTCATTTATATGTGGAGCTGTTTGTAAGCATTTGGAGCCCTGGAAGAAGCACAGACCATTAACACGTTCATGTTTGAGCCTCACTTTTCCCTAGACCACTGCATTATTCAGCAATGTCAAGCTACAGAAAGTGTGAATCTCCGCTGACCTCTTGACAAGGAAATGTTTCTGGCCGACCTGTGAATGCGGACTCTGCTCCCATTGGCCCTAAGTGTGGTGCGTGAAGGGGTGAGGGCAAAGGTCAAAGCGAGACTCTTGCTCAGACTGAGGAAACAAGGCTGTGATTGATGTGGGAGCACGGCCAGGTCGCGCCCTCCTCTCTCTGTCATGGGGTGTTCATTTGCGAGTTTATGTGTATACCTTTATGCGCTCATAACAAGCTCATCCCCAAGTTTTCTCCCATCAATCTTACGGTCTCACGCTAATGTTCATAATTTTTGACAGTTGAAGATCACCTCTTGTGTGTGTTTGTGTCTTCACAATCTTCTGCCTCTGTTCCTGTGACTCTCTCGTCCTCACTGCCTCTCACAAATGAGTGACAAATAAGCTGTGAAGTACTTTGAAATGAACATATTGTAAAATGTCAACCAAAAGTGCAGTTGCAAAACCAATTAAAATTCTATCATAAAACAAATTATAAAACCATTAAAAATATGGCAAAAGGAAAATTTCAATCTGTCAACTGGACAAAAGTTTATTTGGTCGAATAGTTTCGCAGACAATCCAAGCTGCTTCTTTAGTTCTGGGCAGAGTGCTGGTGGAAACAGTCTACACATCTTGAGAACAATTAAAAATATGAATACTTATGAAATATTTTCATATTCATCAAGTACTTTTACACTATAAAAAATAGCAACAAACAATTATAAAAATCAATGGCTTTAAAGGTGCATTTCGCAACTTTTCTGGTGGAGGGTCTGCCACCGTTTTGTCTTCATGGAGATGTTATTGCTTTGTCCAGAATGTTCAGCGGTAGAGATTAAACCTAAATCTATCTCAAGAGAGACAACTAGAGGCTACATTACAGGTCAGATCTGTGGAGATGCAACCCTGTTCACAGAGATAATTATTGTATTTTTGAGCAATAGAAACACGTGTAATGAATAAATGCATAGCAAATAGCAAAGCAATAACATCTCCATGGAGACAAGCAGGTGACAGACCCTTCACCAGAAAAGTTTTGTAATGCACCTTTACAGCTGACCAGAAATTTTATTACTACACTGACTATTCACTTTTTTTATACAATTCTGCAATACATTTAAAATTCTCTATAGAAAGAAGGACAATGGATAAAATATTGTGTTAGGCTAATCCTACAGGCCTATTAGCGGAAACCTAGCCCTTGTAATTTGTTAGAAAGCTGCCCACATCTTTGGTGTTAGCGGGTCAGATTTGACCCGAGTGTGTGTGTGTGTGTGTGTGTGTGCGTTGTTTACATGCATGAATCACAGTATGTGATGGTTATAGTCTGCTCCTTGCAAATGCATTTCTTGCATGTGTGGCAAGTGGTGCTGGTTTTCCTGTCCTTGTTGGAGGGGCAGGACTGGCACCTCTCTCTTGCTCCCCCTGGAATCCCCTGCCTGGTTTCTACCAAACTGACGGAGGCTTGGGTTCAGGGCAGCTGCTGTCGTCTTTCAATGTGGGGATTAACTAGAGACTTCCCCAACTCCTCCAGAAAAAGCCTCCTCTTGAAGGGTTTTCTGGCATTCCATCAGGGATCTATTTCTGTCTATCTATTTTCCAAACCACAAATGCATTGTACGCAGAAACATCTAGTATGTTGTAGAAGACGACCATTGGCAACCTTTTTGTCTTCTGTTTGCATGTGTATGTACCAGTGACCTTGTCCAGGTTTTCAACTCCTCCTTTGTTTTTGTTGTAATCCAGAATAATATCTAGCTTCTTGTCCTCCCTACTGCTCACAGCAGCATCCCTGTGGAGAGTGGACATCACAAGGATATTTTTCTTTTTTTTGGGACAGTACGACACAGCTGTGGTTCTCTCTGTAAATGCAAACTTTGAGGAGAGAGGAACCCTGTCCTTGGTTCCAAGAAGAGCAAGAGGAAGCTCAGGTTTGTTTTTCCTGACCGTTCCCACCATGGTCAGCTTCTTCTTCAGCAGTTCTTGCCCGAGGTCATATGATGTGAAGAAATTATCACAAGGTATGTTGTGCCCCTGAAGACCCTTTGTAATGTCCAGGACGACCCGCTTGCCCTGATTCTTTTCTGGCAGATTTCCCTGTGTATATTTGCATGTTCCATGCATAGCTGTTTTTTCGCATCACATGCTGCCCAGATTTTGATGCCATATTTTCCAGACTTGCTTGGCATATACTGTCTCAAGGGACAGCAGCCTTTGAAGGGGACTAGCCATTCATCCACTGTCACCTCTGGCTCTGGATTGTACATAAATGGCAAGTTCTCCACCCATTTCTCCCAAACATCCCTGATGGGAGCAAGTTTGTCATTCACACGACAAGCAATTCTTGTCTCCCTATTGTCAAAGCGGAGTACTCTTGACAACACGTGGAAGGTCTGAAGAGACATTGTGGCACGAAAAATAGAGCGGCCTGACTCACTATCCCATAAGCTGGCAGTAGCTCCATTGCAGGATTTGTACACCCCAGCAAGAAGCAACAGTCCCATGTAGGCAACCAGCTGCGTTTTGTTAATCTCCATCCAGCTATCACCAAACACCTCTCCCCTCCATGTTGGTTATCTCAAGCAGGATCTTCTGAAGACGTTGTGGAAAGAACATTTCAAAAGTTGACTTGATGTCTTGGGCATGCGACACAGCGTATCTGGCAGGCCCTGGAGTCATTTAGATGATGTTCTCCCTTGGTGCCCTGCATTGGGTGTCCAGAGGGCTTGATAACCATGAAATGTCACCTTTCCATGACATGGAGACCTCTCCTTTAGCATGTGTGACATCTGGGTCCTCCTCATCAGATGTGTGGTCTTCAGAGTCATACTGAACCTCATCCTCAGACACATCCTCCTCAGTTTCACTTTCTCTCTCTTCAGGATCACTGTCATGACCAAAGATATGGTCCAGCGCCTCATGAACAGTATCCCTCTGGCTCATGTTGACTGATGCTCTAACAGAATGCACCCAAACCCTGTGTATATGTCCCATTTTTTAATTCAAAATGTATCAATATGCTGTGTGAACGTTTGAGTTCACGTGGGGTGAAGAGGGCCTTTCTGTATGTGTGTGTGTGTGTGTGTGTGTGTGTGTGTGTGTGTGTGTGCGTGCGCGTGTATCAATATTCTACGAGAATGTTTGAGTTTATGTGGGGGGAGGTGTGGTGAAGGGGACCTGTGTATGTGTGTGTGTGTGCGCGACTCTGCATGTGTGCGTGCATGTGTGTGTGTGCGTGCGTGTGTGTGTGTGTGTGTGTGTGCACGTGTTGTGGGACACGTTGAGCCATATTTGATCCACAGAGCAACCCACAGCATTTAAGTGATGCATACAACAGCCAGTATTCTCTGCTAGGTCATATTTGACCCGTAACACCACAAATGTCACTTTTTTGGGCGTTTAGAATTGACTAAAATGGTGAAAAATTATTTTATTGCGTTAAAATAGTTGTTTCTGAGGATTAGATGAAGCCTTGTTCCAGTACAAAAAAGAAAATGGTACTTTTTACATGCCTAATCTTGAAAACGGGTCAATTTTGACCCGAACACAATATAAGGGCTAGAGTACACAACTGACTCCTACCCATGTGACGTAAAGGAGTGCAGGGTCCAAAAACTTTGTAGTCTGAGTAGTTGTTTTGCCTATGGTTTGCACAGACTGATCTATACTGTAATATAGAGAATGTGCTACAGATTTATGACAGCTTTTGATATAATTTAATTTACCATTAAAATTACCATACATTCTAAACATTATTAGATTTCTCTGCTCTAGTTTTCTTCCACTGCAGCAACCTTTTTACCTTTTCCACTTTCCTTTGAAGTCTTTTTCTCGATTACATTTTATAGTCCATCATTGGCCACTGTACTTTAAGGGGTTAATAGCCATCAGGACACTGCACATTCAGGCCTAATGGAGGCAGGGACCAGTGCAGCAAAGGTGATATGGACTCGAGCAGAAAACACTGACACCACTTATGGAAGCTGAAAATGCTACATACAATTAACCACCATTTTCATTTTCAGCCTGCACTTCACTCAGCCAATAATATTTGATTGAAAAACTCAATTTGTGGGAAGGTTCTGAAGTGCAGAAAACATTTAATGATTTTTTCCCAATTTATCTTTTTCCATTGAACTGAGTTTGTCACGTTCTCACATACCACTATGAAAGATCGCACAGATCCATTTTAAAGTATAGGGGGCGCTCATGCACTCAGAAGGTTTGATTATTAATAGTGAATGATAAGAAGAGGACTAGTACCCACTACTGTACTGTATGTAGTGGGCACTAGTCCTCTTTCATCTGGGAGTATGTGATGGCAAACTCCCAGATGAAAGGGTAAATTTTTATTTGTTGAACCTGATCATTTTAAAGATCCCATGACATGGTACTTGTTGATGCTTTTATATGGCTCCTTAATGGTTCCCTAACACTGTAAATGAATCCTTCAAAATCAAGACTCAGTGCATGAGAAAGACCCATGAACACAGACAGAGTCATAAATATCTCTCTGGAACACTCCATTATGGACATTGTTGCTTGAATATAAATGAGGAGGACAGATATAGGCGAGCAGCAGGTGGGGGCGTGGCCAAACTCTCCACTCTTTCCTCTTTAGCGGTGCGATGTGCGCTGACCCCACTCCCGCGTTTTTGCGCAGAGGAAGAGATGAGAAGTGTTCCATTGAAAAATAAACACATTTCCACAGAAAATAAAATTAAACCACTGCTGTTTCAGAGGTTCGGAGGGTCAGATAAAGGACATCCGAGCCTGGAAACACTCCCATGTGCCTCCAGGCAAATAAAAAAATGCATCTCGCATTGCGTAGCTCGTTTGCAGTCCAAACTCTCTGGGCGTGATTTACAGAGTGTGGGTAGAAACACAGACGGGCGGTGGAACTGCATTTGCATTTTTTCTTCAATGTGACGTCACATAGTTTCTTTGTTCAGAATCGCCCGTTTGAGCTGTCTCAAATGCTCAGTTTACACATTTCGCAACTTTTAGCCATGGGGCGGGGGGCCTTAAACAGGGTAGGGGAGCTCACATCAACGTTCAAAAACCTCAGAAAGTGAAAATTTCATGCCATGGGACCATTTCAGGAGATTTTGTAGTTTAGCGATATCCAGGTAACGTGAGTGCTCAGGGCAGGCGATTGCAGTCACCAAATAACACAAACTTTAGCACTTTTCAAATCACAGAAGCTCAATGTGTCAGTCTACAGTTTCGCTTGAGTCAAAAGCGGCCTGTAACCCGATATCCAGCCATAGTTTCGATTAGATGACGTCATCATCGAGGACAGCGTGCATGCACACATTCACGGCAGATTCAGACATTGAGACTGAAGAGGAGTTATTTGAGTATGATGGCCATCCCTATGGTTTTGAGCCTGAGTATAGGGATGAGGAGGTATTAGATAGAAGGAAGCGGAGACAGTTTGAAGAGCAGTGCACCAGAGAAGAGCAAGCGACAGCCCCTCTATGAAAAGACAGTACCTGGTGGTGTTTATGTGGATACTGTATGTCAATGGCAACAGAGGAAGAATGCCTTTGCTGTCTCGAGTGGGATTTGCGGCCACGAGATGAACGTCTGGGTGATGATAACAGAAATCTGTGTCTGTCAACTCTGGAGGATAATCGTGCCATGATGAACCGTAGTCATGATGCGTCTCTTTAGGTTATTTTCCACTCTATTTTTGTTTATATAAAAGCCGAACGTTTTGCCATAGGCTGTAGCGGTAATACTTTATTTTGATTCAATTTGACCCATTTCGGCACTTTTGTAACTTTTTTTGACTCGGCGCTTATTTAGCCATGAGGTTTTTAATGGAAGTGCACTTTTTGGAATTAAAGCTAGCTTATTGAAATTATTGAATTGTTATTAAAGTCCATTTTGATGTGACCAAAAGTTTATTTATTGGTATACAGCTAAGATATATGGCATGTATTTATTTATTGTTATTTATTTATTTAAAGCATAGTATATAATACTGTGCTATATTATGTACAATACAAAATTCATTTGAGCAGTATTACCTCCTGTGAAATACTCCTTACTCCTTAAATACCCTATTTAATCCTACCTGTACCTTGGTATTTTATTACATATTTTATTACTTAAAAAAAAAAAATTATATTGGTTACTTTGCTATGCTATTAGTACTTCCTGAATCTTGGCGAGTCAACGGTTCTTTTGGATCTTAAGTATTTCATTGCATTATTGACCTTGTGTTGATCCAAAAAAAAAAAAAAAATCTTGAATCTTGGTAGTCTTTTAAATTTTGTAGTAAACTTTGACTTAACATATTATCCTGTGTATTATTAAATTATTGAATGATTCTGACCCACCTGGACATTAACACCACACCACAGATAGTCAGTGATGGGGGAGGGCTTAGCTTAATGTCATGCAAATGAGGCAAGTTGTGAGAAAACAGAGACAATTTTAAGGGCTAATTTCACCTTTTAGCAAAATCTGCTGTGCATGCTTTCAAATAGCGACAACTTCTTCAAATATTGTCAGATTTTCATGTGTAAGACATCATTGGAAAACTCAGAATCTACACTTTCAGAATCTGTGAATAACTCAAAACGCCTCTGAGATGACTTGTCACACATGAATTTAGGAGGAGTGCCATCACCTCAATTCTCTGTCACCTCTTCCTGTTGTGCTGTGTTGATTGAAACAAAGTCTGTCAAGTGATCTATGATACCGGAGTGTGAACCTAATATGTGATTGCCTATTTGAAAACATTTTCTTAATTTTTCACCCTCAGTAACCGCATGTACTGCATAACTGAACCTGAAGAAGTCAGATTGTGTAAGGAAAGTCATTCGTTTTTATCAGTGCTTTTACATTATATGTAACTTGACAAATAAGACAACACACATACATGACCACATGCACTGCTCCTTTAGGTTTAGGCTATTAATTTGAATCAAATGCATGGTGGCAGTGACAGTAAGTCTCCATGAATTTGTGAAGTCGATAATTCAATATTTTAGCTAGCTCAGCAAAGACAAATGAAAACATGTGTGAGGACCCTTCCACTGCTTTGCATTTTTCAATTCAGTTCCTTTAAAATACATTTAAAGAACTTCTATATAGTAGCACAGTGGAAGAAAGGTTAGTCTGCCTACCGGTCAGCAAGACGGTTGTGGGTTAAATCCTTTTTGGACAATGCCTTTATCCAACCATCAGTGTCACTTGTCTAATCTTGTCAAGTTGTAGATTTCAATAAACAAGGAAAGAACATAATGTTAAAAATAACAGTACACTATGAAAACAGCATGAATGTGGATTTTTAAATGACAAGTTAGTTCTGATTGAATGAATCTGCAAAGTTTAGATGTTGCTAAGATATAAATAGCTATATTAGATACTGTAGTGTGAGTCTTCCAGGGCATAGCATTGGGGTTTCAATCTTTACTCGTTTAAAAAGAAAAAAACATAATGAAACTCTATACTTCTTTCAACTGGTGAAATTTCAAAGTTCACATTTGCAGAAATCTCAGTCGCTTCTTTTCATTTCCCTGGCATCGAGCCCAGGACGTGTTTTACATGTTTAGCGCTGATAAAAAATGAGTGATGGTGTGATTTCAAAGGCAAATGCAGCCTCCAGGAACTTTAAAAGTCTCTTTAAAAGTCCCCTCCCTGGATCTGTGATGTGAGCGAGACGAGAACGGTGGCTAATGCCACGCTAAGTGACATTTCCACAGCTCTGATCTGTGTGGCTCATGCAGACAGCCATGCCATGTCTGTCTATGTTTAATCTGCATCTCTTCCATTTGACATTGCAACACCATATTTTAAATCATGAAATTCATATTAGGAAATTCTTGTAATTTTGTTGTTATTGGAAATGGGACATAAATGGCAGCAGATAGAATACATAACTAAAGTCAGTAGCTATCATCACAGACACTGTTTTTTGTTATATTTTATAGTAGTATAGTATAATTCATCATAGAGCCTAGTCATTGTAGTGATAAAATATGTGGTAAAGTTAATAAAAATAGCATGGCACTATTGTAAACAATAATAAACTATAACATATACTAGATTTATTTTGCAGTGGGGGATCTGGTTAGGTTGAATTGCTATTTTGTGGGTAAATGCCTGAAAAGTTTGGAACCCATGCCTTATTGGAAAGGGCAGTATTCATGAAAGTATGGTGTTGATTTCCGAGAGACATTCAGCAAATGAGGACCCTATAATGTGTGCCACGATTAAAATGCTAGGTTACTCTGTATGACCTGAAACAATAATTTAGTTTGAATTCAAATGGACACAATCTTCTAATGCGCCACACAACTCATTTATACAAACTTGAAGCTTTACAGAACTAAATACTCCACATTGTTAATCATGTTTGCGTTGTCGGCTAATCTGTTGTCCTCTGGTTCTGTAACCTTGAGATAAAGACGCGAATGACACCAAATGCTGCAATTAATCACACAACACAATAGTGAAATCTCAGTGGAGCAGTTTGTGTCAACAGATTATGTCGGTGAAAATCTCGTGAAATGTTTATTCATGAACTTGACCATAAAGAGGCTAACACTTGCGCCACAGTTTCTCATCACCATCTGCATCACATATCACCACGTTGCCTCCTCATCACCGACAGTCAGCTCCCACAGGGGACATAATTATATTGTCAGCTTTCTGTCAATGTAACAGATATGGCAGCAACAACACAGAGGCATACTAACCAGGGCCAGACACATCCACTCAATATACTGTGTAGAGCACGAGTCAAAGCTACTGTGACTGTGGAAATGCATTTGTTGCACAGATTGCAGGATGTGTTTTATTTATCTGTTGTATTATTATTTAACCCACACACTGACTTGAGAATGCATGTTTGATCTCGGATGCTATGCAAGATTTGGCCTGGTACTACATTCTGTATTATGTTTTTATATTGTTATTGGGGCAACAGTAGATCAGTTGGTAGAGTGTTTGTCCACTAATCCGAAGGTTGCTCACACAGATAAATGCTGCTGTTGTGTCCACTCACACTAGGACTTTAGACCTGTGTCGTACTCAAGCAGGATTGCCTAGGATTCTATGGCCGACACTCACACCTGCACATCCGAACGGGCCATGGCTCAATGGCGTAATCCATGGTTTGTTTATATGTGGCTTTATCGCTTTAGGGGAGAAAGAAGTCCAGTGGCATGAAATATCTATTAAATTGTGAGGCAGATATGAGTCCTCTTATGATACGTGCTCCTCCATGTGTTTATGGATATAATAACAGCACAGGGGAGTGAGGACAGCCGGAGACGAGAGGCTGCAAAACTTCTGTCTCTATCACAGTCGTTATTGAAGATAAGCGCAAATTTGCTGTGTGTCTTAGAGCAGAGTTTATTCACTGTTTTCCTCTTATGAGTAACATCAGCACACATACAGGGCTTGTATATTAAAGTTGTGCGTGGGCATGTACATGAGAAACTGTGCTATGCTTTGGCCCACCTCCTCCAACTGGGCCACTGGGCCATCATCCCAACCATGCCATGCCTGGGCACGGTTCGATTGCGCTCACACTGGACAAACACACCACACTTCAGGAGCAATCCGTGCTTTAGGCACAGTTCTAATGTTCTAATGTAAGACTAATCATTTTTTATCATGGCAGATTGATCTTCCACATAGCAAGGTCTTAGATTACATGACCAAAAAGCCTTTCCAAACAAGTTATCCAATTAAATCATGCCTTATATTCTCATCCCCCAGCCATTACTGATTATGACCTTGCCACAAATATTTGTAAAGTTGGTTAGTATACTTTTTCCTAATTCTTGAGTGATGAATGCTTAAGTCATCTTCCATCTCGTTGATTCAGATTTCTTCCCATAACCCTTGAACATTCTGTTTAAAGGGCATATATTACGTTATTTTCTGATCTGTTATAATATTGGTTCATCATCAAAAACATAACTGGAATTGTGTTTTGTTTCATTTGTTCATTTGTGGTGCAATATGGTAATACACCTTCACTAGAATCATTTAGATTATTTAAGTTCTGGAACTGCCAATCTCTACTGAACTAAAGGTAAAAGGTAGCTATTAGGGCTGAACGATTTTAAGAAAAAATTGAATTGCAATTTTTCTGGCAGGTTTTGCGATTTTGATTTCATGCACGATTTTTTTCAAATTAACTTTCAGTGCACATGAACATTTTGCAGCATTTGCAAACATCACAGAAACTTACATCATACCATTCAAACACTAAATTTCACTAAACTGTAATGCAACAATGAAAACTAAAGTCAATAATTTATTTCAAATATTTATTAAAAAGAAACATGTTATACAAAGACTACACTGAGTGCTTGAGCAACCGCAGTTATTACACCTGAGGAACTAAAAGAGCATCATTGTCTTAAGTAGAGCAACCAGGCACCATTTCCTTGGCGACATCATGTGTTACGGCAGTTGTTATCTCCTGGTGTCGTCGGCTGCTTCTGTCATACGGAGTTACACTGGCAAAAGAAGTTGTAATTGTAGTCTGTTTGGCCCGAGTATCACTTTTATTAGACGTTCTTCCGGACTTTCTTGCCATGCACTCGAGTGATGGATTATGGACATTGATTAAACGGGGGCTAACACCGGCTTCACCAGCTCGCAACTTCCCAGACCACACGGGGCTACACGCTGTATTTGGGTTGAGGGCTCGCTTGGAGCGGAGCGGCTAACACCGGCCTCACCAACCTGTCCACACGCAGGTTGCTGCTTCTGATTGGTGGGTTTAGCAGCATAGCAGGGAGGCGGCATACATGTGTGAAATAGTTGACGAAACAAAACCTGGGTCAGTTAGGACCAATCTTTAACGATTTAAGTGACTTTAACAATCCCAAAATTGTATTGTCTGAAATCGCGATTTTCGATCTAAAACAATAGATCGTTCAGCCCTAGTAGCTATTAACTGTTAACAAAACTACCACTTAACGACATCACAAGGTGGAACAAAGCATTCTGAGCTTTGGAGATGTAGACAGACCATAAAGGGTTACTCAAACATGTGTGAATGAAACAAAATGCAAATCCAGGCATCTTTTTCATGTTTTGCACTATAATACTGTAATTAGATATTTTAATAGAAAAAAGACAGTTCAACTAAATAATGTTAATATGAAAGGCTTGAAAAACGAAATTCAATTAAAACTAGGACATAGGTAATTTTAGTCTTTTGAATTGCCTTGCTCCTCTGTCCTGTCCTTCATGCAAGGTTTATTATTTGGGCCAACAGTTTGGCATTTTGTAATGTAAGTGGCAAAATTGGACCAGAGTTTTTCTTTTTTCCTTTTATAAAGTTTAATTTCTTGGTCAAGGTCTGACACTTTTAGTTTTAATTTACACTCAGTCTTGAAAGGACTACTCTGACTTCATTGTATTTGCTTCAACATTGCTGAACTAATTTGCAAGTGAGAAATTCTACTATTGGCTATCGCGTTCAGTATATCCAATAATTTCAGTTTATTTTTGTGGTTTTATTTTAGACTTGTATCAGTGTTAATTAATGCATTTTAATAACTACAGAGTAATTCATATTTTTGAGAAGCTGGTTTTAATTATGTTTCTTTGTATAATAAGATATTTATGGTGGTATGGTATGGGGTTGGAGGGGGTAAATGGATTTTGGATAATTGCAATGCGTAGATGTATTTTGATCACAATCTATTCAGCACCCACACTGTCATTAGGAAAAAAACTCTTGATTTAAATAATTGATTTAAATAATCAAACTCAATTTAAAGGGATAGTGCGTTTTTTTTTGTTTTGTTTAATGTTAATCTGTATGGGTTTCCTTCTAAAAGTTACGTGTGTTGACACCGGCTTACCTCTGACACTCTCAGCTGATCCCGGTACGGCTCGCTTTCTGGAGCCCATGTAAGTAGGTCCGGTAACTTCCCTGGAACATGAAATAAAGCTTGTTTTTCTTCTCAAAACAAAACATTTGTCCGAAAGGTGATATATTTGCGTCCCAAACAGTTGTCCACGAAACATCCAGCAGCGTAGATTGCGTTGCAGCCGTATTGTGTCTCTCAATTCGTATCACTGCGAGCATATTAGCTGTATTAACCTGTTCACTTGTAAACTTCCCCTTACGGCAGACCGCATCTGCCGTACACTTCCGCTAAAGGTTAACAGGCTAATACAGCTAATATGCTCGCAGTGATACGAATCAAGAGACACAATACGCGAACACAATCTACGATGCACTATCCCTTTAAACTTTTGAATGATAGACATTTCAAATGGAAAATCAATACATCTCACTGAAATAAACTGTTAAGTTTGCTTTTTGGTTAATAAATGTAATGAGTGGTTTATTGCATGAAATTAATTTAAGATTGACATACATATCTTAAGTTCACCTTTAAGAATTGCTTGAAATTGTGCATTTTAAGATAATAAAATCAATCAATTTAATCATTACAATTTTAAACATTTATTTGCACTTACAAATACAGGAAAGTTGAACTAAGTGCCAATAGACCTATTTAAACTGGTGGTGAGTACACCTGCATGTCATCATGGAGATGTTATTGCTTTGCCTGGAATGTTCCACAGTATGGCATTTGATGTATTAAATTGTGAAAAAACATAGATTCTTACAGAGCAGAATGCCTTCTTCATCTGGTCTATAACATGGTGCATCTTTTAATGCATTTGTATTTTTGATTTTGTGAAGATTTGTTACACATTTTTTAAACATGTCAAACATAGCCAAGTCACAAAAAAGGATTAAAAAAAACCACATTTTTCATTAGCCTTTGTGTAGGATTATCTGCTCAAAATAATTATAACAATGGTGTACACTGCAAGTACAATACCAGTAACATTAAATTATGAATACAAGGGATTCATCTGCTTTTTCAGTGAGCAGCAACTATTCAACTGCAACACAAGAACAAAAGCGGTTTCATTTAAAATTCCAATCCTTTTATGAGCCCACATGTTTTACTAAAATATTTTCTTTTAAATATCGTGTTTTTAATGTCCTGTTCATTGTATTTTTTTACAATGAATTGTATCTTGTTTCTTTACTTCATTGCTCCTGAAATGGCTAATAAAATGTGTTTATTAGTTATATTTTAGCTGAGTAATTCTGTGTGGTGGTAGTAGTAGTAGTAGTAGTAGTAGTAGCAGTAGTAGTTTATTGTTTACTTTTGATGCTAAAACCAAGTAGTCAAAAGTGTGGGTTAGTATTAGTAGGTCTCGTAGCAACCATGACAGATGTAGAAAGTATGTATTTGTAGAAAATACATTTAAATATTTCTCAAGTGAATTCTTTTCAACATCTTTCTGATTTCTTCTCTTTTCTCCACCAATCAAGACTTTTACATTAGGGAAATATATCAGGCATGTCTAGTGTAGGCCTATGCTCTGACTCCCAAATTACATCCACATGCAGATGGGAGCAAATGAGTAATCTGATCGAATCTAGTGAACAATTTGTCCTTTTTGAGTCGCACGTATAATCTTTATTAGATTGAGACGTAACATGGGATCCGCTGCAATTATGCTCTGGGCATAGACAGCGCTGCAGAGGTTAATAACTGCAGTGTGATGTGTGCTGCTCGCTTACAATGAAAAGGTTAGGAGCATTAGTGAGTGCGGCGGAGGGGCAGATGGGCACAGATTCGGGTGTGGTGAGGGCACTCTGTGAGACCGGGTGAGAAGGCTGTATGCTGAAGATTGGGAGAGGAAATCTTCCCTTCTCACTGGAGAAAACATGGCCTCTGCTCTGACCTCGACGGAGACCAGCAGTCCAAGTGCACACAAGTTTGGTGTGAGGAAGAGAAGCTGGAGGGATGTTTGTTTTGTGGCTTTGAAACAAAAACTCGAAAGAAAAAATAAGTATTTAAGGATCCTTATGTGAATTCTGTGATAGGACAAAAAGGACTTTAGGTTTATTGTCACTGCAAACCGTCTGGTAAGTAACTTTCAGTCGACAGGTTCTAAGCAAAATCCTTCCTGATGCAATCCTTTACCCGTTTTTCAAATTTTGTTGGTATTTATCAGTGGTGGATGGAGTGGATAATTTTTACTTTTACTTTACTACGTTTGAGACTAGGTATCTGTACTTTTTACTCCACTACATTTTTGAACTGGACTGAATCATCTGAGACCTGTTGCAAAGGCTGCAGAGTTTTTAACACGTTTCAACAAAATTATCAAATCACTCAATTTGAAGCTTTGAGACTTCAAAGACTAAAAAGTAAACGTCAATTTTAAATACATTTTTCAATGAGTATTTTTTTATGTGCTACTTTTACTTCAGAATTTCCTACCTGTGCCTTTACATTTTATTTTATTTTATTACATATTTTTATTATATTGTTTATTTTTTTCCCTTGTATTTTTATTGCATGCTATTAGTACTTCTCAACTATCTTAGCGAGTCAACGGGTTCTTCTGATCCTAAGCATTTCATTGCATTGTTGACCTTGTGTTGATCCTGCATATGACAAATAAACAATCTTGAATTTTGAATTTCTTTGCTCTGGGATCTTTAGTTTTACTTAAAGGGATATGCCACCCCCAGGTCAAATTTGGGCATCTCCCCACAGTCCAGAGACTAAAATAAGTGGTGGAAAGCGTTTTCCTGCTCACCCAGCCATTGTCCGAGTCTGTCGCCACTGACCGCCGCGGTATCTGCAGCTCCTCCGCCTTAGACTGGAGTCTAACGTCGCCAGAGAAAGATTTCGGCCAAAAGGAATTAATTTGCTCGATGCGTTTCCCAATTACTTTGTGTGTAGTGCGCATTCATATCGAGTGCAAATAAATGTGCAAATCAACATGGAGAGCTTGCCTTGGTCATTTTGGGTGGGAACTATTTTCCAGTGTGGAAGAATACAGCCGAATCACGCAGCACGCTGCCAGGGGAATCCCAGTTACGCACCGGGAAGGGAGTTCCCCTGTTGCACAACGTGGTGCGTGATTCGGCTGTATTCTTCCGCACTGGAAAATAGTTCCCACCCAAAATGACCAAGGCAAGCTCTCCGTGTTGATTTGCACATTTATTTGCACTCGATATGAATGCGCACTACACAGAAAGTAATTGGGAAACGCATTGAGCAAATTAATTCCTTTTGGCCGAAATCTTTCTCTGGCGACGTTAGACTCCAGTCTAACGCGGAGGAGCTGCAGATACCGCGGCGGTCAGTGGCGACAGACTCGGACAATGGCTGGGTGAGCAGGAAAACGCTTTCCACCACTTATTTTAGTCTCTGGACTGTGGGGAGATGCCCAAATTTGACCTGGGGGTGGCATATCCCTTTAACAAAACTGAGTTCTTCATCCATCACTGGTATAAATGGATGATGGGCATTACAGCTCTATTTGCAACATATTGAATGGTCACTTTTATATAGCACTTATACCGTCAAGGCACTCAAAGCGCTTTACCCAAAGGGATTCACAGGTTCATACACCTGTGTATGCAGACACTGGGGGCAAGATGGGTTAGGTGCTGCACTATACCAACTTTGTCCATAATTTGATTCTGTAATATGTTCTGATGTCAAGTATTTAATTGAAATGGTCATGTCATATGCAAAAATGGAGGAGAAAAGTCAATTTTCCCTATTCCTTATGTAGCTTAAAAATTTAATAAAAATCTATGTAATTAAATGTTGAGCATCAGTGAATAGATCCCTGAACTTACTAGAACTTCAGCAAAAATATAATCGGACCTCCCATTTACAGTTATTATTTTAGGCCTAAACACTATTGTAATGTCATATAAACACAGTAATTAAAAATGAGTCATAATGGCCCTTTATTTTTAAGTGTTACAGTGTGTCCCTGCATGCTCCACTTAATAGCTCCTTTCCTAGTCGTTTTCTATTAAACAAATATGTCCCAGATTTCAGATTCTGCCCCCATTTTAACTAACCACTGTCTCCTAATGTGTTATGCTTTACTGGATAATAGTTGTTTCTGGAAACTCTATATTACAACATTTAATTTGTTTTAATTTGTTTAACATTTCCTGCAATTTTTCATATTTGTCATTAACTTTGCAGAACAGGTATTCAAGTCCCATTTTGAAGGTTTAAAAAAATTGGGTACCCATATTCCCTCTGTCCCCACTGACCCCACTGCCCCATTTCTGAATTGGCTTTCCAATCAGACCATGGCCAGTGTCCCAGATAGCAACTTTGTCAATGGCAGTGCTGCCCGAGATGCTACCTCAAGATGAATGCCTTCAATAATGTAATGATTCCCCCAGCCACTGTCTTTTTCACTCAACTTTTCCCTCTAAAAGAGATGTACCATTTTTATATCTTACAGTGAACACAAGTGATTAATTAAATACATGTATCTTTAGTATTTAAAGGTACATTGCGCAACTTTTCTGGTGGAGGGTCTGCTACCTGCTTGTCTCCATGGACATGTTATTGCATTGCCTGGAATGTTCCATGGCATGGCATTAAACACATCCATCTAGCATTTATTCATTATGCTTCTGCTTCATTATGTTTCTGTTGTTCAACAATACAATAATTCCTTTTATCAATATGGGCGCCTCTCCACAGATCTGAATTGCAATGTAATGTAGCG
The DNA here is from genome assembly GCA_036785185.1 of Paratrypauchen microcephalus. Classification (NCBI taxonomy): domain Eukaryota; kingdom Metazoa; phylum Chordata; class Actinopteri; order Gobiiformes; family Gobiidae; genus Paratrypauchen; species Paratrypauchen microcephalus. The sequence continues at coordinate 4,088,601 of JAVJIX010000059.1, forward strand.
TAGTGCTGTAACCTGCTTGTCTCCCTTATGATAGATCGTTTTAATCTATACTGTGGAACATTCCAGACAAAGCTATCACATTTCAATGGAGACAAGCAGGTGGCGAGCCCTGTACTAGAAATGTTACAAAGTGCACCTTTATCTTAGATTTACAATATCTTTTCAAAACCTGAAATATTTAATAAAATGTCCTAGAATAACTCAATCTTGCCAGCATTCATTAAATGCCAAAATAAACATCAAATACATTGCCAGCTCTTAACCTTCATTTTCTAATTTTGTTCATAATACTTGTGGAACACTACCTATTCTAATCTATCATAAAAGTATGTTTTGTACATCTTTGTTTCCAAAGCAGAGCACTCATGTTCCCTTAATTTAATGTGGGAGGGAGTACTGAGGCCAGTATGTACTTGGGAGCTGTGCTTAACAGAGATGGAAAGCCAACTGCATAATTCCATGGAAATAAGAAATTAAACCCTACTTCAGAACACTCTCCATGCATAGATCAGGTTTAAACAATACTGTGAAATTTTATAGCCAAATGAACAAAATTTCCATACAAACAGGACAAGGACCTACTTCAAAAGAAGTTAAATACTGTGGCTTTATCAGACAGAAGTTTTTCTTTAATTGAAAAAGTAGTTCTGAAAAACTACCTCAAGGATACTTAAGAAAACACATTTACACTATACAAGTCAACAGTTTGGACAGACCCTCTCATTCATTGTTTTTTTTTTCTCTTTTCTAATTTTTGGATACATAAAAAAGGCATCAAATATATGAAGCAAATGATGCAAAATCTATGGGATTATGTAGTAAAGACAAAAATATAGACATAGTTATAAATGGATAGATTTACACCTATTAACAGATGCTTCACACTGCTGTGGTAGAATGCTCATCTTGCAGATATAAACCACTACTGGAGGCTGGTATTACAGCTTGTTAAACAGAAAAGACCAAATCCATTTTTACAGCCTTCTCAAGTTTGTACTGGCAAATGCTTTCAAGCTTGCCATTACACGTCAATATGGCTGGAAAGCCACAAGTGAACAGTGTACTTTGCAACAGCAGGCTGGATGGCTAATTGGTGTGTCTGGGATTTTAAAACAACCCTTTAGAGAACTCGAACACTGGCATGGATGCAAAGTGTATTTAAAGATACTCTAACTTGGACTTTTCTGTTGTAGGGTGTTTTAGTGCTTTGTTTCACAGTATGGCATTAGGCTCTCTTACATGTATTTTATTGCAAACAAATGTCTTGAAAACATATACAGCTCCAACAGATGAATGCTGTCGTTGTGTCCTTGGGCAAGACACTTAACCACTTAGCTGTCTGCGTACACCTGTGTATGAATGCATGTGTGAATGGGTGAGTGGTTCCTTGATGCAAAGCACTTTGAGTGCCTTGAAGGTGGAAAAGTGTAATATAAAAATGTGACAATTTTCCCATTTACTACTGTATAATTAGCCTGGGAATTCCCAGGCCGCTTCCGTTCGTTTCGAACTGGAAGGCGGCCTGGAAACTCGTCCAAGCGAGAGTCCCAGATTTAGGGCCCCAATCAGAGAGCGGGGGAGGTGTGGCAAGACGGTGACGCGTACTACATGACAAACGGAAGCTTGTAGTTTGAACTGACAACTGACATGATTGGCTATGGACTTACGTATACGCTCAATGATAGACATTCATAACGCCCAATAAACAGCCGTTGGCAATCGCTAACCACACCTCCGCTACGGGATTTTTCGAAGCGAGTTTCCAGACCCATATCTCACTTGTGATATGGTCAGGTGTTAACCAGACTACTGTATAATGTGAGATGGCTCATCCATCTAAAGATCTGACCTGTAACTTGGCATCGTCTTCATATATTGTATACTGCTATTAAAAAAAGGCATTTGGTCCATATTGCCCTGCCCTATACAATATATAGTGAAATGTTGAGTGGTTGGGATTTCCCTAAAAGCAGACTGTCCAAATGATGGTCAGCCAACTCTAAATGTCTGTTTTTTTCATGTCCTCTTCATTTTGTGTCTGAAATGTTTTTTTAGTTTGTTTTTTCCCACTGTCCAAAGACTTGAGTGCCCTTCTCCGTGATCTCTCAAGACACATCAGAACTCACTGCCAACATCCAACACATTTCCACCTCACTAAGACAGCAGTTAGGAAGTGCCATGTCTTCAGGGGGCCCTGCAAGTGCAAAGGCAATACATACCTGAGTAAAAACGTCTTTTACCTTCACACATATCTGACTGGTCACTACACAGCTAAATTGAAACCCCATACCGTGAAAGCACCAATTCAAGCCCCAATTTTGTCTTGTATAACTTAAATATGGAGAAAGCTGTACTGCCGCTGTCTGTTCCTGATGCAAATTGAGGTTCTGTAAGAGCTCTGGAGACGTACCTGCCACCGAGGTCATCTGAAGTTGCGTTGCCAAAAAATGAGATCAAAGCCAAGCTGCCAGGACTTCCCTGTCTCCCCTGTCTATCTCTTTTACACACACACACGTACGCACGCGCACAAACACACACACACACACAGCCAATACACCATCATCTGGAGTGCATTAAAAAGCTAGACAAAAGACCAGAAGACAGTCTGGAAGAAAGAGCTAAGCCAAAGAACTGTCTATGGTAATCCTGTTGACACTGTCGTTCTTCATCTGCACGCTTGCTTGCATATTTAAGTCCGACTTGAATAAATATCATCTTTAGCCTGCCACAAAAAGTGAAAGAATTTGGGTGATGGAATCTTTAATCCCTGTTTTCTCAAATATCTCAGCTGCCTGTCACTTTGTCTCTGCTCTTGCCGGGACTTTTAATTGGAGACTTGTGGTAAATATGTACCCTTCTCTCTCCTCTCTTCCGCCCACACCTCATTTACAGGTTTTTACTGGTGATGCCACAGCGGTAGACTGTTGAAGTTATGGTGCACCCAGAACTTGGCGTTGGGCGTCTATGTGGGAGTAAGTGTTGTAAATTGGACTTGGTAACAGCTTCTTCGTGCTAACTTTAGTCTTGTTTGTTCTGAAGCTCACTCCATCTGAAACGAGTAAAAGTAAAGTAAAAAGGGGGAGTAGTTTTGTCAAGTTAAAAAAATCTTTGTTCATTTTTGTTACACACACAAAAATTACAAAATGTAAGTGCATGTAACAAGTGTCTCGCTTGAGTACATGCAGTTCTGGCCCACCTCATCTCTGCATTATGCGCATATATTGTAACCAAGCAAATAACAAAAACAGTATTTATAATGGCGTAACTGTAACTTAATTGCTTCCAGTGAAGAGATTAAATAACATGCATAAATCAAAATGATATTAAATTGTAAGTTGGCTTGCTTTCCATCCTGTTTTGGTGGAAATTCTTGTTTTTAATCCATTTTCGGAAATATAGCTGGGAATATGGGCCATATACTGAACCATTGTATTTTGAAAACAAAAATGAACCACCAGGATAGGCTCAAACAAACAAAGCAGTACTAGTGTGTTCTATTCCACTTGGCTTTCTTGAGCATTGACATTTTAGCAAATCATTTAACACTGTAAAGCTGTTCTGCTTCTGTAGAGCTGGAGGGAAATTGGAAATGGCGTAGACCCCATGGGAGGGAGCAAACATGGCATCATTATCATTTTTGTGGAAAAATCTGTGCTAAAAATATACAGGGGTGAGTCTGCAGGTTCCTTAAGGAAGCTCTAATGGAACAATCTGCTCACAAGCTGCTAATGTCGTTAAAAGGCTTTCAAATAGATTGGTTGATTCATAGTTATGTTTGAAAGTTGATTAAAAATAGACCTTTGAGTTTCCACCTTCGGGACCTCACCTGCCTCTGAAGCTGCATTTCTAAGAAGACACATCTGTCTTGTTGAGTTACCGTGCCACCCCCGTCACCACCGGTAACAGCCTCACCCCTCCTTAACCCCACCTCTGGGACGTCTTGTCTACCCTGATGGGGTCCAATGAGAAAGCGGAGACCTATGGCATCCTGGGTCTCCAAAATGGGCAACTCCAACAGCTCTGTTGAGACTTCAGCACTGAGTAGGTCAAGTGCTTAGGGACCTGTCGCAGTCTGGAGAAGTAAGGAGGTCACCAAACTCAGTTTAGATGGTCAGTGGCAGGAAAAAAAGATTGAAGATTTAGAAATGAAAGCGGCGAGATTCATGTGCGGCTCCATGTTTATGCCGCACCCATCCATCTCCCTCCCCAGCCCCAACGCCGAGCTGTCCTCAATCTGGACTGCCGACATAATGGAAAAGGATGTCTAGCCCCCTCTTATGTGTGTGTGATTGTGTGCGTGTATATGTGGGCATGTGTGTGATGTGTGCAGTAATGAATAAGGATGTGCCTAGTGGAGAGCTGCTCGTTAATCACTGGCAGCGCTGGCAGCTAACAGATAAGCAGATTGATCCAAGGCCACCGAGGGAACGCCGCCTGGCACCCACCCATTCATCACACACACGGGTGCACAAAGAGACACATGTGCATGCCCTGTACTGCGCAGTACACAACCAAGGTTTAAGGATCATGTCTGACCACTCATGTTGGCTTTCGGAGTACATACAGGCTCAGGAGGAAGTGCAAACAAAGGAGACAGAAGAGAATATATGACCAATCACCTGCTAGAAACAACTGGCAGGTTTGTGATTTAGTGTTTTTAATTCACAGTTGAAGTTGCATGGGCGATAAGGAAAAAAAAAAAAAAAAAATCTAATCCCGATTCAATTGTGTTTTATCTTATTATCAACAAATAAAAATGTCTTTCAGCATTATGTTCCTGAAAATAAACCGTACAGACAAAATCAATGCCATTCAAATGTATTCCAGCAAAGTCTGAATTTTGTCATGTGGTTATACTGAAATAAACAGAGCATTTTGAGCTTTTGGAGATGTGAATGAAAAACACAAAACAAAACACACAACTCCAGGTACATTTTTAAGGAGGTAGCGTCATTGTAACGTGGCTTAAAGCTCAGAAGAATCTAAAAAAGAATGTTATATAATATAGGTAATTTCAGTGAGCGAGCAAATGTTTGGTAAAACCTTGCGTAACGTCTCTGATGGAGGATTCATCAAATGCTTCTCTCCATTGAGATCTTGCTTTGTCTGGAATGTTTTGTAGCATGGTATTACATCTGTCATCATGGAGACCAAACCGGCCAGTCAGAATGTATGTTTTTTTTAGGTATTTTGAGCAGTAAAAGCACCTGTAATTGAATAAATGTAAGGTAGATATGTTTATGTCATACTGCGGAACATTCCAGGCAGAGCAATGACATATCCATAGAAACAAGCAGGTGACGGACCCCCAACCAAAAAGTTACATAGTGAACCTTTAAGTGAACATCTTGCCTGATATAAATAAACAATAGATGACTGTAAGAACAATAAGAAGACGAATGCTGCTTCCTGACTGGTCACCTGTTAATCCCAGCCTGGCACACACACGGAGAGAAAGAAAAGAAAGGGTCTATGCTTTAGTCTTTGAAAACTCCCACCGGGGACAGACAGACATGGGAGCTGAAGGAGAACGGAGAGATGGATGGATGGCAGGAGAAAAGTCAGAATGACAGAACGACAAAACCGAGTTAAGGACGCGCTCCAGTCCTGTGTGACAGCTCGGAGGGCCCAGGGGAGAGCGGAGGTCAAACTTATGAAGAGTTCTTTAAGGAGTGCTTTATATTGTACGGTATGGAAGTCAGGAGTTAAGGTGAAAGCTAGCATGCCTGATTTTCAAAGTGGAAGTAGAAACTAACGTGTAGTGCTTATAAACCCTGTAGAACATAGTACTTTAATGTATTGCAAATTTAATGCAGTTTTTTTTTTATTAAAAAAAGTAAAAATGTAAATATGTTAAAGGAAAAGTAACGTTATTTTACAATCTGAGCCTTCTTTCGGTAATAAAACAAGTCGTTTGACTCACCCATAGCACGTTGGTGTCATTTGGAGCTGTTTGGTGAAAATGAATAATACAATATCCGTTAACATGAGTACATTACCAGTCTCCAAAGTTAACACAAACCTATTTAGCACTTTTCAAATCATAGAATGCGAGATGTCTTAATGTAAGATTTCGTTTGAAGCAAAAGTGGCCTGTAATCCGAGATTTAGCCATAGTTTCGAGTAGATGAGGACGCCAGTGCGCATGCGCGGACTGTACTATCAGCTCCCGGGACCCAAACATGAAACGCAAAGCTGAAAACTATGGCTAAATCTCGGATTACAGGCCACTTTTGCTTCAAACGAAATCTTACATTAAGACATCGGGCTTCTATGATTTGAAAAGTGCTAAAGTTTGTGTTATTTGGAGACCGCAAAGTAATGCCCCGGCCTCATGTTAACGGATGCTACAACATAACTTTTACCAAACAGCTCCAAATGACACCAATGTGGGTGAGTCTGCTCCTATTACCGAAAGAAGGCTCAGATTGTAAAATGACGTTACTTTTCCTTTAAGTCTTATGGCATGATGAATTGTGGTTAGAATAAAATCTTGTACTTGTATAGGTTGTGTTTAGCCCTTATACAATGAATAATACAATATACAACAAACGTACACTACCAGTCAAAAGTTAGGACACACCTTTTCAAGACATCAAATATATAATGCAAGATGTTTTGAATTGAAGTACTACAAAAAATATATATATAGTAAAGATAAAAAAATAAATTACTTTTCTAGATTTTATATTCAGAAGCTCAGAGTAGCCTCCCTTTGCTTTTTTGACAGTGCTTTATTGACCTTGGCCTTCTCTCATTGACTTCCTGATGAAGTCACTTGAAAAGGTTTTCACTCCACAGGTGTGCCTTCTCAGGGTCAACAAATGCCCAAAGTGCAAACCAGTTATTTATTTTTGCTATATATGTGTTCATTCATAATTTTGATGCTGTCAGTATGAATCTACCATGCAAATAATTATGGAAATAAAGAAGAGCCATGAAATGAAAAGTGTATCCAAACTTAGGACTGGTAGTCTATATACGGTATACAGCTTTTCAGCTTATTTATGAGTGCAGTACAAAATACTCTCAATCACCCATCTAGATTTAGTGTGCAGGTATTGAGGCATATTTATAGAAATAATCCTGTATTCTCTTTGCTGTACACTTTTGTACATAATACTATATGTCATCTGATGATTTAAAATGTTTTTTGGCTGATCATAAACAATTTCCATCTCCCATTTTGTCACTTCAACAAGGAGCTATGGCCTTTTGTATAATAAAACTCTGATGTGGCTTTCCTAGCTCTATAAACCAGTGTTTTATAACTTCCTATGGTCAAAAGTGCTGTAAGTTGAGTGAAATATTTGGAAGTGGTATTTTAAATGGACGCTACATTTTCTGATTTGTGAAGCATGCTGAGCTGAGCAGACCTTACAAATCACCCTCTGGAAATGTGGGCATATTCATCGTGTTGTGTTAATTTTCCAAGTGTCCCCCGCACATATCCTCAGACCATAATGCATGTAGCAGAAGAGCCCACAAAATCATATTAATGGTTGGGGCTATACTTTATGATTAGACACCTACTGCAAGGTGTGCACTTAAGGTAATGAATATGGAAATGCACATTCACTTTTACAAGTCTTATTCTGTCTCACTTTGGCTGCCGCTCTTGTATCTTCTAAAATTTACTGCCTTTGAATGATATGAAACACTTCTCTATGAAAAGAACTTACAAGTTGTGAGGGGCTGTAGCTTTTCGGGACAATAATTTCTAAACGGCCCATAGTTTAAAACTGAGGGGGAGAACAGGTAAGAATACTATGGTAAAATTTGGCATCTTGCCATCTAGACTTAAAGATATCAGATTAACCTGGCAGGTTTGTTCTCACCAACCTTAACAAAATGTGAAGTTTCTTTTCAAAAGCATGGATTCTATATCAGCCACTGAGAGACAGATGCACAAATATACACATCTGAGAACCCTTTACTTAATTCAAATGTTGCATTTTATAACTACAAAAACACAGGTTGAGTGTGCTGTATAGTTAGTTATACTTTTCTAAAATTGTTATCAGGATGTTTTAAAGTCAGGTTTACATAAATTGTTTTTCACTATTGAAAGGTCCTATATTAAACAAAATGTGTTCTTGTGAACTTTAAGCCATGATATAATTGTTACCACCTCAAACATACAGAGTTGTTTTGTTTCATTCACACATGACTAAGTAATCCTTTATTATTATCTGTTTACATCTCCAAAGTTCAAAATACACTGTTCCACCTTATGATGTCATGAAATGGTAGCTTTTTAGTTAACTGCTCCCAAATACTTTTACTTCAGTAGAGACTGGCAATTTTAGGGCTGAAATCATCCAAATGATTCTATCATTTGGATCATTCTCTAGTTTAAATGCAGTGGAGAACTTCCTGTAGTGTTTTCTGTTTGAAAGAACAACAATACGTATGCAGGATTTGTGTGTTAAACATGTGTGAATGAAACAAAACAAATCTCAAGTTCTGTTTTTAATGAGGAAACAACATTATAATCAGAGATCAGAACATAGCGTATTATAGGCCCTTTAATTATTGCTCTAAACCCATTGTTTAAACCATACTACTCAGTTGATTTTGATGTGTTTCCTGCTATGTTTTGATACATTTCCCCTGGCCTTTGTTTTCTCCTCTCCTATTTGTCAGTAGTTTGCTGTAGCCCTCTAGGGAGCAATTTTAAGTGGAGATTGGGTGGTGCTGTATCAGCGAGACACAAAATTGACATTATCAAAAACTCATCATGTGCCTGACACTACTCTCTTTACACTATCCAGTCACATAAAAATTAACAACCAGAAGCACAGCACTTGTATCGATCAAGGCCAGGCTCTTTCCTGACACAGTGTGCAACCCTGGACCATCGCCTCAGAGTACAATGAAAGGCTCTGTCCTTGGGCCATTGCTTTTTACAATTTATATAAATGATCTCCCTTCAGTTTGTGGTGATGTGGATATACAAATGTATGCGGACGATACCGTTGTTTATGTACATGGGAGTGAAGCGACCAGTGTGGCAAAAAAACTAACTGATGTCATGGAAAACATCTCACGCTGGCTACAATCTGCTTCTCTCACTTTGAACACAAACAAAACGGTGGCAATGTATTTTACTAAGACACAAAAACAGAAGTCTTCCTTTCCATGTATATACATAAATAAGAGCCAACTCAAAACAGTAGAGGAATTCAAATATTTAGGAGTTGTTCTGGATCCAATTTTTAGTTTTAAAAAGCATGTTAAAAAAGTTTCTAATACTTTAAAATATAGTCTGTCTGTGTTTAGACACACTCGAAACAAATTTAGCAATGATGCTGCAAAGGTTTATCTGGATGCAATGATTACCTCACATATTAATGATTGTATAACTTGTTGGTCTCAAGTACAGTATGTGAGACAACAACAAAACCCTTAAAGTCCTTATATAATCAGGCTGTTAAAGGGATATGCCACCCCCAGGTCAAATTTGGGCATCTCCCCACAGTCCAGAGACTAAAATAAGTGGTGGAAAGCGTTTTCCTGCTCACCCAGCCATTGTCCGAGCCTGTCGCCACTGACCGCCACGGTATCTGCAGCTACTCCACCTTAGACTGGAGTCTAACGTCGCCAGAGAAAGATTTCGGCCAAAAGGAATTAATTTGCTCGATGCGTTTCCCAATTACTTTATGTGTAGTGCGCATTCATATCGAGTGCAAATAAATGTGCAAATCAACACGGAGAGCTTGCCTTGGTCATTTTGGGTGGGAACTATTTTCCAGTGCATAAGAATACAGCCGAATCACGCACCACGTTGTGCAACAGGGGAACTCCCTTCCCGGTGCGTAACTGGGATTCCCCTGGCAGCGTGCTGCGTGATTCGACTGTATTCTTCCGCACTGGAAAATAGTTCCCACCCAAAATGACCAAGGCAAGCTCTCCGTGTTGATTTGCACATTTATTTGCACTCGATATGAATGCGCACTACACAGAAAGTAATTAGGGAAACGCATCGAGCAAATTAATTCCTTTTGGCCGAAATCTTTCTCTGGCGACGTTAGACTCCAGTCTAAGGCGGAGGAGCTGCAGATACCGCGGCGGTCAGTGCTGACAGACTCGGACAATGGCTGGGTGAGCAGGAAAACGCTTTCCACCACTTATTTTAGTCTCTGGACTGTGGGGAGATGCCCAAATTTGCCCTGGGGGTGGCATATCCCTTTAAGATACTTGACAAAAAGCCACTACGATATCATCATTGTCCAATATTTGCACAACATAAAATGCTAAATTTTGACAATTTAATCACCTATTCAAATGTGCGATTAGTCTTTAAAATCTTAAATAACACAGCGCCTCCTCCATTGAAAAAATTTGTACAGCTCTGCTCTGAACAATCAACCAGGACCTCAAGGTTCACAAGTCACAATGACTGCAGAGTACCTAAACGGAGCTCGGCCTTTGCACAGACAGCTTTTTCTTTCAAAGCCATCAAAGAATGGAATAAATTGCCACAAAGTTTGAAACTTTCCATTGACATGAAAAAACTTTTCATTTAATGTTAAGAAATTATTATTAGAGAATCAGCAGTGTCAGCATTAAGAATGATAAGATATAAGAATGATATGTTATAATCTGAGTGAGATTTTATTGTAATATTTTATTGTGTAATAATTGGTCATTTGTATTGTGTGAGTGTGTATTGATTATATTGTTAACGTTTTATATTGTATTTCTCACCTGCTCAGGGACTACAGATGGCAACTAGCTTCAGCTATAATCTGGTGTAAAGCATCTTTAATGTTTTTGCACATTGTCCCTGTCAAATAAACTAATAAAGAAAAGAAAGAAAGAATCATATGTGTGGACATTCTTAAGGGACTAACAGTTCAAACGCTCTGTCCTTTCTTCAGCCAGAGGAGGTTTGAGTGTCATTACCTATTCTTTAATATACCTACACAGAAGTAAGTCAGAAGCAAAGCTGCATATGCTTTAACCTTGTATAAAAAAACTTCTACAAACTTGCTCACTTCTCATGTCTGAGCACAAATCTCCCCGTCTCATCTCTGATAGTCCTGATGCACAAACTTCAATGCATGTATTCATCAAGGTGTCTTTTTATATATCAGAAAGTTTACATGAAATCACTTGTACCTTTTTTTGAGATCTCAGATCTGTATGCTATGCTCTCGGTAAGAGCGCATTTCAACTTCAATATGCATATTGTGCTATTTTCTGATCTATGTTTTAATGTTGTTTCCTCATCACAGATCTATCTGGAGTTGTGTTTTGTTTCATTCACACATGTTTAACACACAAATCCTGCATATTTAGGCTGACTTCTTCTCTCAAACTGTTCCACCTTGTAATGTCATGCGGTAATGCAAGTGCTCCACTGTGTTTTTAAACTCCATACACCTTCACTAGAATTATTTAGATGTTTTCAGCCCTAGAATTGCCAGTCTCTATTGAACTAAAGGTAAAAGGTAGCTGTTTACTTGAAAATGACATCACAAGAGCATTTTGAGCTTTGGAGCTTTGTAAACAGACCAATACCTAAAGAATTGTTTACTCAAACATTTGTGAATAAAACAAACCACAACCCCAGGTATGTTTTTGATGAGGTTACAACAGATAACATTCTAACATGGCTTAAAGCTCACAAGAGTCATTTTTGTGTAATATAGGACTTTTAATGAAACATCTGTATTTGAATCACTGCAAGATATTTAATCTTTAGAGACAAGCCTTAAAGGGATATGCCACCCCCAGGTCAAATTTGGGCATCTCCCCACAGTCCAGAGACTAAAATAAGTGGTGGAAAGCGTTTTCCTGCTCACCCAGCCATTGTCCGAGTCTGTCGCCACTGACCGCCGTGGTATCTGCAGCTACTCCGCCTTAGACTGGAGTCTAACGTCGCCAGAGAAAGATTTCGGCCAAAAGGAATTAATTTGCTCGATGCGTTTCCCAATTACTTTATGTGTAGTGCGCATTCATATCGAGTGCAAATAAATGTGCAAATCAACACGGAGAGCTTGCCTTGGTCATTTTGGGTGGGAACTATTTTCCAGTGCGGAAGAATACAGCCGAATCACGCGCACTACACATAAAGTAATTGGGAAACGCATCGAGCAAATTAATTCCTTTTGGCCGAAATCTTTCTCTGGCGACGTTAGACTCCAGTCTAACGCGGAGGAGCTGCAGATACCGCGGCGGTCAGTGGCGACAGACTCGGACAATGGCTGGGTGAGCCGGAAAACGCTTTCCACCACTTATTTTTAGTCTCTGGACTGTGGGGAGATGCCCAAGTTTGACCTGGGGGTGGCATATCCCTTTAAGAGACCATAGTGGCACAGTAGACAATTTAGCTTTTGGAATTACTAAAATATTTTTTATCTAAATTGAAACAAAGTAAACATAGAAACTCTAAAAGTAACATGTTTTGTGTAACAAGTGTAACAATTTTTTTTTTTTGCATAATTTTAAACTGAATTCACAATGATGGCATACAATCATCAGAGATCATTGTACACAAGAATGCTCTCACACTGGTTTTGCATCTGAAAGTGAATTTACATTTTAGATTTCTGGTCTAATTGTTGAGATTTCTCCTTGTGTGTTGCCCCAAAGTCAACAGCAGGAGTGTTTGCATAGAGGCTTAAGCGCATGTCTTCAAATAGTATCAATCAAGTGAGTGAGATTGATGTGAAGTGCCGCTGATTGGCTGCTCTAACCGTTATAAATGACTAAACGAAGCGTGGGATCTAAGGGAGAAAAGTTGTGCCATTATTGCACATGATTGGGTCTTTGAATGGATTTACAAATAGATGGAGGCTGAAGCGAGGCAGAGAAAAGCCCTTCGTGAGCAAGAGCCCAACTGTAATCATTCAACACAAACTCCACCGCGTTTCATTATTCATCCGACGCTCCACTCATCTCCCCATTCACTCTCTCATTTATGCCTTCTCATAGAGGCTTCTGTCATCTGTGGGTTACAGCAAACAAAATGAAGACTCACAAGCTAGTTTGTCAAGTTTGTTTGCTAACTTTTCACAGCCTACTTTGCATGTAAATTGTCATGGAACACCAATCAACTGATGTTTGAAATTGAGAAATTGTTTGAGTCTATTCAATATAATGAAAAATCCCAGTGAGCTAAAAGTTGAGCAAATTTCCTACTATAAAATCACATAAATGTTGGAAATTTGGAAACTAAAAATTGTCTAAAAAACGGAATTTAATAGCGCAATCCTGAGGCTAAAAGTGCTGTCCAATTAGTGTGGATAAACAAACTTTGAAGTGTCAATTCATGGCCTTTGTTATGCTTGCGGTAAAGTCCTCCATTTTACAATCCTAATTCAGTAACAAATTTTGAGATTTATGGCAATGCGTTTCAAAAATATTAGGAATGGGACAAACAAAATGGTGGGGAAAAGTAGCATAAATCTAGGAACATTTAGGTGAAGTGGTAAAATATTGGCAATACTTGTACTTGTATAGGTTTTTTTTTCTCCCCTCAAAATTGTCCCTTTAGATTTGGCATAGATTTTATTTCCATATTTGTCTTATTGTTGCCACGTAGGTACAGAATATTTATGTAATTATATCCTCGAAGAATACAACTGCTTACCTATAACCACTAAAATGTTAAAGGTCCTTTAACAGACTTGTGAGCTATAATGTTATCTCCTCTAAAACATACCTAGAATTGTGTTTTGTTTCATTCACACATGTTTTCAGAAACCCTTCAAAATGGTCTGTTCCACCTTATGATGTCACGTGGTAGTAGTTTTCAAGTTAATAGCTACTTTTTACCTTTTATTCAATACAGATTCCAGTTCCCAGGCTGATTCTAGTGAAGGTGTACAGTATGTTTAAAAACACAGTGGACCCTCTGTGTTACCACATGACATCACAAGGTGGAACAGAGTGAGAAATATGCAGGTTTTGTGTGTTAAACATGTGTGAATGAAACAAAACGCAACTCCAGGTATGTTTGTGATGAGCAAACATCATATAACATAGATCTGAAAAATCTAAGCATAATATGGGCCTTTTAAATTTATAAAACTTGAGTTAAGTGGAATTTTTATGTATTATTTTGTATGTAGGGACCAAACACAAACTTCTCTCTGAGTGCAGATCACTGGCTGCCTCTGAAAGCTCCAACGCTTTAAGTTTGGGGTGTTTGGACCAGATCGCTCATTTCTATGTCAAGTTGATATAAATCACAAATTTAATATGGAAAGCCACGTACATACGATTTTTGTATAAACAATATACAGTCAGGGCTCTGTTGAGCGGGGTCGTGCGTGAGACTGCGTAATTTCCGAGGAGCGGGGGGGGGGCGTTTGAATTGCGTGAGAAATGCCGTGTGAGTCGAATTGCGTTGAATTTGTCTAAAGAGCAAACTTAAACTACAAAGCAACTAATGAGAGTTATATAAATGAAGTTATTACCTGATGGTTCTCAGTTTGTTTTATCATCACCGTCAGTCGCTGTGTGCGCTTAGCAGCTGAAACTAGTCTGCCCAACAACAGAACAATCTATTTTCTGATTGGCTGAAACTGAGATTTCAGCGGGGCGGGGAGGAGGGTTTTTTTTTTCGCTGAAAACGCGCGGTGCCTGCATAAACTGAGCCACACAGACCGATTTTCTGGGCACAAAAAAAATGCCACGTGTGGCGTGTGAGTGTGTGAACACGTCGAATTGCGTGTGTCACACTCTCAATGCGTGAGACTTGAGAGCCCTGATACAGTGGTACCTCACCTTACAAAATTAATTCGTTCCAGAAGTGGTTTCATAACGTTAATTTTTCGTAAGTTGAGTAGCCTGATCCGTTCCAAGGTTTTTTTTTTATAGTGTAACTTATCCCGGGACATGGCAGTGCCGTTGGAGGAGCGCGTTGCTCATGTCTCCGCTCAAGACCGCGGGGTCTCGCTCGGGGCGGGCTCTGGTTCTATGTGACTTCCAGGTCTAGACCAGAACTAAACCAGGTCTAGACCAGAACTAAACCAGGTCTAGAGCTGGTCTAAACCAAGACCGGATCAGGTCCAGACCAGGATTAAATCACCCCATGCTCGGCGGGCCGAGCCGGGCGGGCCCGCGGCCCTGAGGGGGAGGCACGGCCCGGGCGCCGCGGCTCCATCCCGCGCCGTGTCGATGTCGCTTTTTGATCCTTCGATGTCGGCTCTTCCTATCATTGTGAAGCAGAATTCACCAAGCGTTGGATTGTTCACTCACTAATAGGGAACGTGAGCTGGGTTTAGACCGTCGTGAGACAGGTGAGTTTTACCATACTGATGATGTGTTGTTGCGATAGTAATCCGGTGTCTCCGCTCCCCTCGCGCGTTCGGCGCTATATTGAGCCGTGTCTACCCCCACGCTTCACTATCAACACATTCCATTGAAAATCTATGAAAGTTCGAGTGTTCTAACGAGAGAGAAATGCGAGAAAAGCCCAACTCCAGTCTGAGAAAAGCGTAGAATGTGTGTGGTGAGGCATTTACAGCCCTAAAACATGTAGAACAATTGCAAAATACAAAGTTGTCCTACCTCGCGGACCTCTCCCACCGCGGGCCACCTCTGGAACCTAAACCCGTGTGTGTTGATAAAGTGTATTTACGTTTCGGGGCGTGCATCTGAGCGCACATTAATTGAATTTTTAAGATTTCGCGTTTCGTTACTTGAATTTTCTTTCGTATCTAGAGACCAAAATTTGACGTGAAGGCGTTTCGTAACTTGGATTTTTCGTATGTAGGGTCTTTCGTAAAGTGAGGTACCACTGTACAGACAATTGAAACAGAACATCTAGAATTCAATTTGATGGCAGACACTAGACCAGGCGTGGGCAAACTACGGTCCGGGGGCCATATGCGGCCCATTAAGATTTTTAATTTGACCCGCCGAACTTGAAGAAATTATATTAATAAACCTTTTTAATGTTTTAATTTCCCTGCAGTTCTGGCGTTTTCCAATACCTGGCACACTAGATACATTGACCTTTGTTGAGGTGCGGCGTATTGCTCCATATTTGTGCTTTACTCTTTGACCCCTCAGCCCTTCTGTAAAGATGAACGGAGCTAAGAAAAGAAAAGTGGAGTGGACAAGTAAATATTTTTTCACCGAATACTTATCAACTGCTGTATGCCTGATATGCCAAGAGACTGTCGTGGTTTTTAAAGAATATAATATCAGCTGTCATTTTGCCACAAAACATGCTAACTATGCTAGCAAGCAGTCAACGAAAGAACGAAAGAACCTGAAGAATAACAGAACTTTCAGTGCTTTAAAATCGTAACTTAGTAATAAAAAAATATATATTAATACCATTTTTTCATTTCAATAAATAGCTAAATACCATGGAACTTGAAAGATGGACATTTTGTTGTAATGCTTTTGTTAATTTTTAATTGAAATAAAGCACATGTTTTCTACATATCCCATGTTATTTTTTGCTCTTATGAGGTGGATTACCAAAACAATAAATCCACCTGCTCCTTGTCCAGCCCTTCTGTCAATTTTTAGAACCCTTTGTGGCCCACGAGTCAAAAAGTTTGCCCACCCCTGCGCTAGACCATAAACATCTTGATTTCAAAAACAGTGTTGAGATGACTACCTCTGAAACCTTTTCTATCTTCTACTTTACATTTCTACTATATCGTTAGTTAGTGGTTATAATGCTTCTAAAGACTAGTACCTTTTTAAATGTCATCTTTTCTTATGAGTAGCAGTACCAATCCATCACTGACCCTTTCAATGTCTACATAAAAGTGATCACAGCCTAATAGCCTATAGCAACATAAGGTACGTTCTCTGCACACAATTACTTGCTGTCATGCTTCCCCCTCTTCCGTGTGTCTACAGTAAAACCCCTTTACCTCAGAGAGCATGTAATTACCGTGTGGGTTGGTTTGACCTGAACTGAGCTGAATAAAACATCAGATCAGGATCAAACGTGCCCAGTCCCTTGTCAGATCTATTCTCGGAGCAGGATCCTGTTGCCTTGTATGTGACCCCATGTTAATCCCACAGGTCAGCAGAGGGAGGCTCAGATGTGGCCTGCTCCAGTGTCTCCCGGCTCCTCTGTCTGTGTGAAGTCTTCCATCGAAACCCTCAGGGAACCAGACCACACTGACGAACACTGTCACGTTAGAACAAACTGTGGTCAATTTTCATGATGAAATAATGGTGTGGTATGGTGGATTAAATAAGGAATAGTTTGCTAGATAGAGCTGTACTTATACAACAGTTTTTAAAGAGGGGGTATTATTCAAAATAGATTTTTTTAACCATAGTATAATGTTCCCTCATCAAAAACGTGCCTGAAGAGGTTTTAGATGTCATCCATGTGTGTTGAGTATTTTAGCGATCTCTCCGGGTCCCTATTCGAACCCTCCTTAGTGTTTGCAGTACGATTCTGTTCAACGCTCAGCCCACACACCTTTGTCACCTATGCTCTCACACGACAATTCTCCAGTATAAAGAAACATAACTTAAAACTGTACACAGCAACTTGACAAACTTGATGCAATGTGCAGTGGTTTCATTAGCTGGATGTATGCTGACTGTGTTGTGTGATGGGTGAGTAATTTAACGTGTGTTTCTGTTAAATGTATGTACTCACATAATACTGCAGTAACTTCACCTTCACCTGTTTTGTTTTGCTCTGTTGTCTAGATGTACATTTGAAATACAAATGAAAATGTGTCAGAATGCACTGAAAGAATATCTGGGCTTACAAAGAAAAAACTACATCTAAACATCGACAAGCGAGCATTCTGTCCTCAAAGTGGATGTAGAGCGCTCGGGATCAAATACGTTGTTGGCAAGATTTATTTATCACTATCCATGGAGAATCCTGACACAAACTTTTAGAATTTATTATCTTTAAATCTATGGTATCTGACAACACATTTTCCAAGCTCGATTATTAGAAGACAAACAGGAAAGCATATCGATTGGGTAAACATGTAACAATGGGTAAACATGTAAGCTTTCTTAATCAGATCATTTTCCCATCTGCAGCTCTTTTGATGTTTTATGACTGATTCATATTAGATCTAGTTAGGAAAAGTTAAGTCCTGAGTTTTTGCTCAAATTGATGAACACATTCTTGTGTTCGAGGTGTGAGTTCGGTCATACTGCATTCCCTGAAAAACTATGGAGATATGATCTTGCATGCTGTTTAACTTTTGAAAAAGAGTGTGGAGAATTAAAAAAAAAAAAAAAAAAAAAAGCAAAACTCAGGCATTTACTTATTCATTCCTGATCTCCCATGTGGCTGCATGGAGGCATGTAACTCTTGCTTTGTACTTAGCAAGAGGTACCAATTCCCAGTTGTTCCAGTGCCTTCCACATCACATTGATCACAAAGACCGATCCTTTTCAATAATATATAATAGTTCTGATATCTAGAGATGAATGTAGCTGATACTTCGAAGAACAAAAATATATTGAAGATGTTCAGATACTGATCTTGTAATAATAACAGGATATAACCAGAATTTACAAGGATTGCTACTTAGTAAACACAGCCACAATGCCTGACTTGAATCAGTTTTAGCTCAAAACTGTAACTGACATCTATATTACACATCATTTGCCACACATGTAACCTAGTACAATAATGGATCTGGGCTACACGATACCAGTGACTTAAGCATGGTTCATGACACCCAATCAGGATGGGATCAACAATGGACAAAGGGCAGGTATGGATTTTCCTTATCTGTTGCTTTGTTCACGTTGCGTGACAAGCAAAGACACAACACGAGAGGGGGTCTGATGGAGAGGCTGTTGCTTCGATCATGAACGTGACATCCACCAGAGGAGCTCACTGTAAACATGGGGAGGTGGTCGAAGTGCCATAAGTGCCCATTGAACCACAGCTGGTGTACTATCTTATCTAATCAGCTCATACATAACAAACACTTTATTGTTCCTCATGGGGAAATTTGAGGGAGCAAGAATATATAGACATCAAATAGACAGATACAGTACAGATAATAGAATAATAATACAAATTAATGCATGTCAGTTACTTGTACAATCAGTGCCATTCATAAAATGTATTCACTTTTGTTTTTAAATAAAATCTTTCATATAAAGTTGACTATTCATGCCAAGTAAAACAAGACAATTGCTTAGTTAATACTTTGATAGTTTGAGTAGTTAGAAAATAATTGAAAAATATATATATATATATATATATATATATATATATATATATATATATATATATATATAATTTTTATTTTTTTTTTCAATTATTTTCTCAATTATTTTTCAATTATTCAATTATTTTTTCCATTATATATATATATATATATATATATATATATATATATATATATATATATATATATATTTATTATTATTATTACTGTAATCCTATATAATTTCTGAATTTAAGGATCCACGGTACACTAAACAAGATCAAAGACAACTCTTTTTGGGTGCACTTTTAAAGCAAAAGTGGTAAATGCTATAGTTTAAAGGTCCCATGGCATGAAATTTTCACTTTCTGAGGTTTTTGAACGTTAATGTGAGCTCCCCTACCCTGTTTAGCCCCCCATGGTTAAAAGTTGTGAAATGTCTAAACTGAGCATTTGCGATCCTTTTCTGCGTTACAAAAAATCGGAGCTCAAACGGGCGATTTTGAACAAGGCACCTTATTGACGTCAGATCGAAAAAAGAAATGCAAATGCAGTTCCACCCCCGTCTGTCTGAACTCAGCGTCTCTGTAAATCACGCCCAGAGAGTTTGGACTGCGAATGCGCTAGGCAATGCGAAATGCGTTTTTTTATTTGCCTGGAGGCACGTCCGAGTGTTTCTAGGCTGGGAAGTCCTTTATCTGAGCCTCTGGACCTTTGAGCAGCAGTGGTTTAATTTTATTTTCTGTGGAAATGTGTTTATTTTTCAATGGAACGCTTCAAATCTCTCCCCCGTGCAAAAACACGGAAATGGATCAGCTGAGCGCTCAGAGCCCAGAGCAGAGAGTTTGGCCACGCCCCCACCCTCTACTATAGGCCAGCTCTTTTCTCCTCATTTGCATTCAAGCAACAACGCCCAGAATAAAGTGTTTGAGAGAGATATGTATGACTCTTTCTCATCTTATCTCTGTTTCTCATGCACTGAGTGAGAATGAGTGTTGATTTTGAAGAAGGATTCATTTACAGTATTAGGGAACCATTAAGGAGCCATATAAAAGCATCAAGAAGTACCATGTCATGGGATCTTTAAATGAGGCACACTGCACAAATGTGTCTTTGTGACTGTGTTGTGTACAGAACACAACAAAATGAGTGGTAAATGGAAGTGGATACAGAGCCCACACAAACCCTATATTTGTACAATTAAAAACATTAGGGATGCACCGATATGAAAATTTTGGCCGATACTGATACTAGCCGATACCGATATTTATTTATTTTTATTTCTGAGATAACATTTTATACAGACTGAAAATCATGCAAAATTAATTTTTGAATGTCTTCTTTTGTTTTCAAAATGTGTTTTGACTCCTGATTATTATTATTTTTTCAATTTCAATTTTTTTTTTGTAGTGTTACATTTTATTTTTTTTAATAGTGTAACATTGTGTTCTGCTTCCTGATTGGCTAAGGGACCTTTGCCGATTGATGTTATAGAAGCGGGGGGGCGGGACCAGAGTGAAACTAGACCAGGACCAGACCAGGACTAAACGCGGACTAAACCAGGTCTAGACCAGGTCTAAACAAGGTCTAAACCTGAACTGGACCAGGACTAAACCTGGACTAAACCAGGACTAGACCAGGTCTAAACCAGGATTAAACCACCGCATTTGGCTCTTTTCCTGATTTCGTGCTAGCTCTGCTATTAGCAGCAGCAGCTTCACCGATGTCCCCTCAGCCTTTACAACCGAACAGAGGCGAGTGAGTTTGTGGAAATGCAGCCGGCATATGGATCCCTCTGTAAGCGAGCTCTACCTGTTCTTTTCTTGCCTGATTTGCTCTTAGTCGTGTTTTTGAGTCACAGCTGAGGCTAGCAGCGACGAGTCCGAGAACATCAAACCTCGGCATGAACGAACGCATGCAAGAGCCCGTGGTGGTTTAATCCTGGTTTAGACCTGGTCTAGAGGAGGCATGGTTTGGGCATGGGTCTCGTGCTCGCAGCCCCGCGCCGTTCATGCTGAGCTATCACGGATTTGAGCATGATGAGCGCACGTTTGTTGTAATATATAATATTTTGTTGTAATATAATTTTGAGTTGATAAGGGGCAGATATCATAAGCTTATGCTTCTTTCTGTTCCCTTTTCATTCATATTTGAGTTATAATTGTATAGATGCAATTGTGATGCATCTGATATTTTTTGTTTTGTTTTAACAAATGACATAAATAAAGAAAAGAAAGAAAAAAAAGAAAGACATTTTTTACTATATAATGAATAAATGCTAAATGAATGTTCATTGTCATACCATGGAACATTCCAGGCAGAGCAATGACATTTCCATGAAGACAAGCAGGTGATGGACGTTCCACCAAAAAAGTTATGCAATATGCAATAATTGTGCTCAACAATAGTAATAATTATGCAATGAAAGATATAATTTAAGCATGCAGTCATAAAATGCTTAGGGATAAGTTTCAAAGAGAAGGTTGGAGCGTATAACGAATCACAGGTCATCAATCCCTTTTTCACAGTAGAAAATGGATTTTTCGTGTGTAACTCCTTGTCCTCTGATAGAAGAATTGTAGTATCCAATTCAATGTACAGTCTAATCTCTGCAGAAGCCTCTCTTGCATGCATTATGTAGTTTATACAAATCCCTCTCTCCGCCCACACTCATTCGATAGGCCCTGCTCTGAGCCTTGTCTTCATCAAGAAATCCACTTCTAAACCCACTTCACTCTGCATGTGCCCTGCTCCCTTTGAGCTTGTCCCTTCAGGCTGGACTAGACCTCTGCGGTGAGAACATCCACAAGGCCCCCAACAGTGGCTCACACAACTTTAAGGTGCATTGTGTAACTTTTCTGGTGGAGGGACATCAAATTATTTTCTCTATGGAGATGTAATTGCTTTGGCTATAATGTTTCACAGTGTGGTATTAAGCCTTTGCATCTTCATGGAGACCAAACCAGATGAAGTTATAGGCCAGCTCTGTGGAGAGGCAACCCCGGCGGCACGGTAGCAGAGTGGTTAGCGCTCTTGCTTCACAGCAAGAAGGTTCCGGGTTCGATCCCCGGGTCGCCCTGACCTTTCCGTGTGTGTTCTGTGTGGAGTTTGCATGCATGGTCTGGGTTCGATCCCCGGGTCGCCCGAGCCTTTCTGTGTGGAGTTTGCATGTTCTCCCCGTGTCTGGGTGGGTTTCCTCCGGGCACTCCGGTTTCCCCCATCAACCCAAAACATGCACCATAGGTACTCCAGCTTAGGTCCTGACCAAACCGAAGCAAGAAGATCATGGAGATGGTCCCCGGGCGCCCTAATGTGTGTGCTGCCCACTGCTCCTAATATATGTATATATATATATATAGGATGGGTTAAAATGCAGAGAAGAATTTCTCCAGTGTGAGATCAATAAAGTTCACTTCTTCTTCTCTCACACTCAGAATGCTTTCACAATGTTTCTCTAGGTATTTTTGAGCTATAAAACCACCTGTAATTGAATACATGTAATGTAGAACTGTTTAATGTTATACTGTTGAACATACTAAGCAGAGCAAAGACCTCTCTATAGAAACAAACAGGTCCACTATGTAAAAAGTTACATAGTGGACCTTTAATAGCACCTTCTTCTAGATCCGCACTGTAAAGCAACCAACACACGGACGCACAACTAAACTACCACACGTTCACTTCATGACAGCATTTGTTAGGAACCTTTGCTCTAAAATACAGTACTCAAAATATGCTGTATGTATGCCTTTGAGCTTGTTACCATTTCAGTTTTAAGTCTAGTTTGTACTTCAGAAAACACATTCTTGTCTAGGACTGTTCTAGACCTTTTCTACTGTATATTTAATATCACCATATTAAAGTTGGTCTTTGGTTATATGTTCACTATATATTTTTTTTTCTTCAAATGAAAGCACTGTAGGTCATTAACCTGACATAGAAAACAACAAAACACAATATATCTTCAGTCAGTTATCACACTGATTAATTATATCTGCGTGATCACTGGGGGACATTGTAAATGAAATTACCAATACTTTTGGGTGTGGAGCTTCACTAACACATTCCTAGTGTAGATGCAATATAGGAAATGTATGAGCTGACCAGTTATAATATAGGTTGCCCTGCTCTAATATAAAAAGAATAATACAATGTCTACCACAGTATTCAGCTGATATGGAGAAAAACAGGAAATAGAGTTGAGAGTATGAAGGGGTGTTTACTCTTACAGTACAGTTATGACTTATAGGACAGGGCATCTGGTTCTCAATGACTTTCAAACCAGGGGAGGATCGGAAATGAAAAGGTGATAGTGCACATAATAAATCACATGCACTTCACCACAGCAGCAGCCGTCACACATTCACGAACACTGCCACTCAAGTAGTTGTTATATTGAATCCAGGTTTGATTGACAGGGTCTGACTTGTGCAGTAATTTCCATGACAACGTCTTCTGAACCATGGAACATTCCAAAACATTAATATACAGTCTAATGACTCTGCTGATGACTTCATTATCAAACCTTGACATTTCTTCAATGACACACATAATGAACTTGTTAAGCTTGATTTATGCTTGGCGAGCCCGAGAGTTCACACAGTCAAATTTAGTCATTTTTTTTTACCTCACCCAGATTTCTGTATCAGCGTCTTTTGTTTATTTAGTTTACTTTTAATTGTTTGCCACAGTCTAACGTTATTTCTAATTTCCTAACACAGAATTCTAATTATTAATCACAGTAACTTTTTTCCAGCACATTTCAGAGCTTTCAGAGGCCAGAGCAGAGTTTTGCCATCACGCCACCACTAACAACTAGCATGCTAACAGTGCACCGGCGTTACTTCTTGGTTTGCAGATGTTAAAAATGCTTTATGAGTTGCAGGCAGCACACAATGGCCCCAAAAGCTTTTCACGTTACAGCACTTATTCACTGCTAAAACAATATTTTCATTTCTAATTCTACCCCAGCAGCAAATGTGGCCTCTGACACTGCACAGTGTTTCCTGTATTTGCCTTTTAGACATTAATGAACAAACAACAACTTCATTTATCTTTGCCATTTGAAAATGTCATTGTATGTTGACTTCACATTTGATGAAAAACACTCAAACATGTTTTCCAATAGCAATGACTAAAACACCTCCACTTTTTATTTTACTTCTGTTTTTGTTGCAATAATTAATTACCTTTCTTTCTACCTCACTGTAGAAGCAATAATTGGCATATGCAACAGAGACCCTAGTATGAGTGCATTCTTTTATAATTGAAGTTTGACAAAGTGGATAAGACGAAGTGTGTTGAACAGAGCTCTCCAGAGGCCATGACTTGGACCAGAGCTGCTATTGCATCACATGAGGATAAATTCACTTAAGACCCACGATCCTGTCTCTTCAAATCCATCTGCCATGAGAGAAGGGTTTTGGCGGTGAGCAGCTAGGGAAAAAGTCACATGACTAATTTTAAAAAGCAATTCAAAGTCAAGGAATTAAAGATCAAAAGTTAAAACCTTTCCATGCGCCCGATGAAACTTGTACAAGTCGTTTTTAAGGGCAGGTTGCATTTTGGCTCTCAATATAAATTCATGAGTGTTTTTAGTTTAAATCTACTTTTTGAGAGTTGAGATTTGAATACTCTGATTGAAGCGTGCACATCCACTTGCAAGTGTAAGTTTTTTTTGGTCTTGCGATCAAATGGCGGACTGGGAGTGATGTTTGTATTTTCATCAAGGAAGAAATAAAATGGAATTTGTACCAATATTTGTTAGAAAATAACATTTATAATCTGATGAATTGTAAGAAAATTTGCATTGAACAACAAAGATGCAAAAAATATTTGGATATGAGTGAAAGACTGAAAGATGCATTACCCGATGTTCAAACCACAAAAGGAGGAAGTAGCTATTTAAATCTATGTAACTTGTTCCTTCCTTTCACAAACTCATTGGCACATTGATAGTATTCACATGCATGGATTTTTAGGTGTGCCCATAACTTCAGAATAGAATTTTCAAACAGCAACAGCAAGTGAAGCAGGGACACATAATTAACCATAATGACATACTGAGGTAACGTTATCTTTATATTTGAGATGTTGACAATACTCAGTGATCTGATTTTGCTTATACAACATAAAATGCTCATTGTATATACTTTAATAATGTTCATCTGACTTGTTCACTTACAGGATCTTTTTGTACTCACTCGTATGTGTCCTGGCTGAAGCTACAGGTAAATGGTGGGACAAGAATCGACTCACACAATAAACAAACCAGTGGCTCCACAAACAGAATGGACACACCTGTGAGGATTAGAAAATCCCACAAATTCAATACTGTCAATACTGAGTGCTATTTGAGATATGTTGGAGTGACTAGGTATTTCCGTCCAATTTTTGATGACAAAAAAGAAGCAGTGGACATTTTCACACCATATTCATCATCATCTGAACACCAAAAGGTCAAAATTACGGTAAAATCATAAAATATGTTTAAAAAGAAAATGTATGGTTTAGTCATGTTAAAGGTGCACTATGTAAGCTTTCTAGACATTTTAGAGTCTAGAGATGTCCTGAATGCTACATGCTACAACATGTGTAATTTAATAACTTGGAGTTAAACTGCAATAAAGGAGGTATTCCATGAGGCGAGCTAAAGTCAAAGCCTGGCTTATTTGGGCAATCCAGGCAGTTCTCTTCCATCAATGTGACTAACTAGAGTTGGCGGTGAGTTCCCATAGTAACAAGCACCTGGGAACAAACCTGGTCGGGACCAGTTTGAGTGTCAAGATTATTTTAGTTTTGTCTCCAAGAAAAGAAACAGTTTTATCAAAAGTTTCAGCAGGTGTACTCATACACCTGTATTAGAACACTCGTCTCTGTCTGATACAAAACGACTTTTGAGTCATGTGCAGCCTGAGACTTGAGCAGCCTCATGCCCCTACACACCGAACACACATGTGTTCTGTATGGGTGAGATCACACTGAACACACATACACCCATACAGTTTCTATCATACAGTAGGCTGTTTTGCTGTGGCTGTTGGTTACTGTTGGTATCAGGGGCACTGCACTCCAACAACTTTATATTTCAGTACTTTTTTGTCTGTATAATTCATTTATCCAACACAAGTGCATTTATGCATATGCTGTGTTGTTTTATACTTGTAAGTAGGTTTTTATAGTAATGCATAACGTGTTACAAAAGTAACAAATTACTGTAATGTATTGCTTTTTGCTGTAACACAGTAATGTAAGGCATTACAGAAAAAAAATACTTGGTACAAATGTCAGTAACATGCATTACAATGCATTTTTAACCTGGATTGGTGGTGGGTTTTTTGTTTTTCTTATTACAAATTCACTAAAACCACCACCAGATCAGCAGAGGTGAACCGTCCACGCAAAATATTTCACTTTCTTTTCCTTTAGGCTAGTCAGACAGAAGAGAGATGAGTGAACCTGCAGATAATCTAACGTCAGATAGCACATTCTCCAGATGGGCATATGCCATATGCTCATTACTTTAAGTTTGTGAAAAATAAGGACATGAAGAACATTGTAGTCAAATGCACTTTGTGTGTTAAACCTAAAGAACTGTCCACTTCCCGAAATAGCACCAGTAATTTAACTAAACATTTACAGAGGTGCTAATGCCATAATAACATGAAGTTAACAAGGAAGCAAACTGAGGATGAGAGTGGTGATAAAACCACAAAGCAGCCAAAATGAACCTTCTCCCACTCAGATTCTTCAGCCTCAAGAGGTTTGGAGACTCGTGGTGAGGTTTGTTGTTGAAGATATGCCACCACTTTCAACAGCTGATTTGCCAGCTTTTCGAAAACTTGTCAGCAAGATCCCTGTTGCAACTAGCAGCAATGATGACAAGGTAAGCAAGACTAAAGGCTGCCACACACCACAGGAGAATTTGCCAAAATTTGGCTGCGATTTCCTTCTCCCTGAGTTCGGGGAGGCCACTATATCCCACTTGGGATATAGTGAAAATAATGAGAAGACTTTATTAGTCACCTGCAGTTTGTAAATTTAAACTGCAGCATCTCATCCACATTATCCATAAAAATTGTCCTTCGCAAATGACACCCAGTCCACAAAACCACACTATTAATCCAGAAAAGAAGAAATTCGTAATTCGTTCTCTGGAACCTGATGACACTGTAGAAGCGAAACGCGTTGTTCGCTCTAAGCCCAATAAAGGCATAAGAGTAAAGTCAAGCGAGTGTGCGGTGAATTTCTTCTTTTCTGGAATTATTCAATGTTCCTGTTGTTACCAGCACCTGGAAGCTGTGCATGGAGTTTTGAACTTCCACACTTGATCCAGTTTGAAGCGTAAAAAGTTTGAAAGTAAAAAGCGAGAGTAGCTCCTCACGTGTGTCTGTTTCCATCCACAAAGAGCATGGTGACGCTGCAGATTAGTGATAGTCAATGTTCCCCCTAATGTTTTATGTGTCTGAGCAAACACACTAACTCCCTGAGCGCTCCTTGGACCCCTGTGCGCGACATCCGACATGCACCCCCGGTACCCGCTGTTGCGAAAGAGCTGCACGTGCTCCTCGCACACCGGTAGAAGTTTAATACGAGACACGTACTTTTGTTTCTGAATACGGGACGATTCCCCCGTATTCAGATGACCCCGCGGCTGAAAAAAAAAGCGGAACTCTTTCATCTCTGCGCTGCATAGGTTTTCTTGTGCACTGAGAATGTGAGTATTGCATCACATTTCACAAATAATAACAGTTTTGACTTGTACATAAACTAGAAGTGCAGTGCTCTGATCTTTTGAACATTTAGAGTCTCATAGTGAGTTGTTTTACTCTAGACAGGAAACAGCTGACGCGAGGTTTGCTCAAACCTGTGCAGCCTGTGGTCCGCAGCCATATCCTGGTCTTTGTGAACAGAGATTTTAAGTCTCATAAGGTTCTCCTCATGTCTGTGGTTTGCACTTTTTGTCACACGTCTAAAAATTGCTGAAGGCCTAAAGTTATAGTATTTCTATCACAATTTGCCAGACTTTGACCTTTTGTCTGTTCTTTCGATTTCTTGTACTGTGTCATAAGCCATCACTGTGGCTATTATATTCCACTGTTTTTAACCATAAGTGTAGCTCAGTCAGATACCACATCACCTTCCACTGGATGTGTGATGAGCTAATTGAGCACCATGAGCTACATTTAGCCAAATCGATATTTCCAGTTATTTTGGGGAGAATAACTTAAAAGTAGTGTAATCCCTTAAATTTTAAATACAGTAATATTGTAATGTAACACATTACTTTGAAATGACAGTAACAAGTAATAAATAATGCAGTGCAGTTTTGAAGTAGCATCTGTAACTAGTGATGCCACTAAGTCAACTGTTATCATTGGTAACTTCAAACTTTGATACTTGGGCCTATGCTTGATACTGATTTTGATACCATAATGAGAATAAAAATGCATTTTTTTTGTTACAATCCCTAGTTGTCTTATACTAGTTCTGATGAAGCTCAAGGTCATTCTAACACTGTTATGCAAATGCCAGATTGTGTCCTGTTTTCCTGTGATTTTTATTTATATACATGCTCAAATGAGTATCTCATTTCTAATTTTAGTATCAAGTTAGTATTTGATTTTCAACACTGACAATAAAAAAGTAAAGAATAAAATAAACCTGAGAAAAATGTAATTACTCTGAAAGTCCAGGAATTTTTAAAACTGCTGTGTATCAATTTCATCATTTTCAAATAAACTACTGTTCATTTTTGCAGAAACATTTTTTAAAAGTAGATTTATTTTTGTCCTTGTGGCAACAGTCAATTAATGTGACAAAGGCAGTTTAACAGTTTAATTAGCAACGAAAAACCCCTCAGTCCAGTTAATTTAGTCATTACTGGAAACTTTTAACTGCAACACCGCAGAGAAATAATGGAACAAGGACACGAATCCACTGACCACACATTAAAATTCCAGAATGCAAATTATTCCCTCATGAAAATGATTCTCTTAAGAATTTAGGGTGTCTCAGTGGTTGCATTAAATGGTGTTTTTCTAGGAACAAATTACAATAATATCATTGCTTGTCTTCTCTTCTGCATTCTGTCATTCATAATATATATACAGATGCTCCTCAACCTACGAACGTGTTACGTTCCGAACGGCCGTTCGTTTGTTGAATTTGTTCGTAAGTCGTTATAGGGCATTCTTTAGAAGGGAATGTTTGTTTAAGGCTTGTATAAGTAATCTATATGGATTTGTACTGCATTTAAATAACACTAAATAGTAACAAAACAATATGCTTTTTAAAAATATGGAAAACTGATGAGATAAAAAGAAGAGAGAGACACAGAGGCAGATGCAGTAGACACAGCTGAGAGAGAGAGAGCGAGCCAGCCAGCCAGCCAGCGAGAGAGAGAGCGTGTGTGTGTGTGAATGTATGTGTGATCGTACCGATCGTCGAACAGTTCATGTTGTATGCGCGTGCCACATTCACCATCTTCTCACCAGCATCAAGTTTCTTTATTATCGCCACCTTCTTTTCAAATGAGATGGCTTGCCGCTTTTTCACATTTCCACTTTCACTAGAAGCTTTTTGCTTTTCACCAACCATATTGGATTACGGATGCAAGATAAAACAACAAAGTTCGTAACACCGCAAGTACGTCTGAACACTTGGGTAGTTTCAACTGAGTGGGCGTGATGCTTGGGGGATGCTGGGCACACGATCGCAGCGCCCTGCCTGTGCATCAGCGGTGGAAATACGCACTACGTACTGTACTCGGAAGTCGGAATAGGCGCTAAATACAAAAACTCACTTACGTATATGTACAGCACTTTTGCCCAAACATTTAACTTTTAAAAAAAAAATTTCGACCCTGTTCGTAACTCCGAATGTTCGTAAGTCGACTGTTCGTATGTAGAGGAGCGTCTGTATATATATATATATATATATATATATATATATATATAATATGACATTTTTATCTCATCGCTTGTTCAATTCACAGCCACAAGGTCCAGTGTTTGTTAAGTTTATTTATGTATTCATATTTCTCAAAGGAAGTCACAAAGTGCTTCACAAGTGTGCATAATAAATAATTTGCAGCCCCTTCTGTGACTTGCTACAACTACTACTTCAGCTACTGCTGCTGCTACTACTGGTACTACAAAACAGGTTGGTTTTGTTTGCACAATGTAACTTTTCTGGTGGGGGTCCATCACCTATTTGACTCCATATAGATTGTTTAGCCTGAAATGTTTCACAATGTGGCATTAAACTGCACATTAAGCAATGCAAATATCTATAAATACAGAATAAAGATGTATTTAATGATAGACTGTGGAACATTCCATGCAAAGCAAGCAATCACATCTCCACGGAGACAAGCAAATGACCTGCCATCTACTATAAGGTTAGAGCTCCTTAAAATGGTGTGATATTATAGCTCATCATTTCCCTGTGTGGTTCTTATCCACCTGTCAATCGACCTCACCCTAAAAAAACAAATCAAAATACCTGTGTACCTCAATATATTCCAAGGTAATTTGAGACAGCGCAACATTGAACTGCAGAGTTAAAACAAATCTTCAAAAATTAGACATTTTTTTCATTGGGAAATAACCGTATCAACTAGGGATGGGGTCGATCCGATCCAGTATCGGGTTCCGATATCAACATAATTCACGGATCGGAAATTCCGATCCAACCTGCGAAAATTTCCGATCCATGAGCCATGTCTGTATATACACATTATCTGCTGAAATGTAAAATACAACAATCAAGCTCAATTGAGCCATATATAAAAGACTGACCTTGCAGCACTTTAAAATACTTTTTTTTGCTCTACTTAAGACATAGATGCTCTTTTAGTTCTTTAGGTGTAATAACTGTGGTTGCTCAAGCACTCAATGTAGACTATGTACAGACGCTCCCCGACATACGACCATTCGACTTACGAACATTCGGAGTTATGAACAGGGTCGAAAAAAAAAAAAAAAAAAAAAGTTAAATGTATGGGCATGTACGCAAGTGAGTTTTTGTATTTAGCGCCTATTCCGTCTTCCGCGTACAGTACGTAGTGCGTATTTCCACCGCTGACGCACAGTACGTAGTGCGTATTTCCACTGCGGATGCACAGGCAGGGCGCTGCGCAGCTTCCCCCAAGTGTCACGCCCACTCAGTTGAAGTGTTCAAACGTACTTGTGGTGTTACGAACATTGTTGTTTTATCTTGCATGCGTAATCCAATATGGTTGGGGAAAAGCGAAAAGCTTCTAGTGAAGCTTCTAGTGGAAATGTGAAAAAGCGGCAAGCCATCTCATTTGAAAAGAAGGTGGCGATAATAAAGAAACTTGATGCTGGTGAGAAGATGGTGAATGTGGCACGCGCATACAATATGAACCGTTCGACAATTGGTACGATATATAAACAAAAGGGCCGCATTTTGGAGCATGTGAAAAGTGCAACGGGTATGCAATCCACCAACATATGCAAAAAGAGAGGGAAACTCATCGAAGAGATGGAGAAACTTCTTGGTATTTGGCTCGAAAATCAGCGGCAGGTGATTAAACTTGCTAGAGGTAAGCTAAACTTGCATTTAAAAAAAAAAATAGGCTACACACACACACAGTCTCACACATACATTCACACACGCGCGCTCTCTCTCTCTCAGCTGACTGCGTCTGCCTCTGTGTCCCTCTCTTCTTTTTATCTCATCAGTTTTCCACATTTTTAAAAAGCATATTGTTTTGTTACTATTTAGTGTTATTTAAATGCAGTACAAATCCCTATAGATTACTTATACAGTGGTACCTCACCTTACGAAATTAATTTGTTCCAGAAGTGGTTTCGTAATGTGAAAAATTCGTAAGTTGAGTAGCTATTTCAATGGAAAAAGCCTGATTCGTTCCAAGGCCCCGATCCAAGTTTTTTTTTTTTTATAGTGTAACTTTTTTTTATAGTGTAACATTGTGTTCTGCGTCCTGCGTCCTTTTCTCACATTTGTCTCTCGTTTAAACACTCAAACTTTCATAGATTTTCAACAAAATTATTAATAGTGAAGTGTGGGGGGAAGGGGGAGGGGGGAGAAGACTGCGCTCTGACACGTGTGTGATAGTGCACATGACCCGGCGTGGAGCTGATAGCAGGTCTAGACCAAGGTCTAAAGCTGGACTGGACCAGGACTGGACCAGGACTAAACCAGGACTAAACCAGGACTAGACCAGGTCTAGACCAGGTCTAGACCAGGTGGATTAAAGCGCCGCGCGTGGGTCTATTTCCTGGTTTGTGACTCGAAACAAATCCAGGAAATAGACCCACGTGCGGCGCTTTAATCCACTTGGTCTAGTCCAGGTCTAGTCCAGGTTTAGTCCAGGTTTAATCCTGATTTAGTCCAGGTCTAGACCTGCTGGCAGCGCCGGGTCAGCTGTCACACATGCCGCTATCACACGTGTCAGAGCACAGTCTTCTCCCCCCTCCCCCTTCCCCCCACACGCTTCACTATTAATAATTTTGTTGAAAATCTATGAAAGTTTGAGTGTTTGAACGAGAGACAAATGTGGGAAAAGTTTAAATCCAGGCTGAGAAAAGCGTATAATGTGTGTGGCTGAGCGCGCATTATTTGAATTTTTGAGATTTCGCGTTTCGTAACTTGAATTTTCTTTCGTATCTAGAGATCAAAATTTACCGTGAAGGCGTTTCGTAACTTGAAATTTTCGTTTGTTGGGTCATTCGTAAGGTGAGGTACCACTGTACAAGCCTTAAACATACATTCCCTTCTAATAACGACTTACGAACAAATTAAACTAACGAACGGCCGTTCGGAACGTAACTCGTTCGTAAGTTGAGGAGCGTCTGTATAGCATGTTTCTTTTTAATAAATAGGACATTTGAAATAAATTATTGACTTAATTTTCATTCTTGCATTACAGTTTAGTGGAATTTAGTGTTTGAATGGTATGATGCAAAGTTTCTGTGATGTTTGCAAATGTTCATGTGCACTGAAACGTAATTTGAAAGAAATAGTGGATAAAATTGAAATCGCAATATCCAGCCATAAAAATCGCAATTACATTTTTTCTTAAAATCGTTCAGCCCTAATCATAAGCCTACTTGCCTGTAGAAATGAGTTTATTTGTAGTTTAACCATAATGATGATAATATTGAAAACAAACATCTTTAGCATCCCTAGTATCAACCCCCAAACTCTGATTCGCCAATGCATCTAATTGTATACGAGTTCTGGATGGTAGACAACTGCTGCAGGCAATATGCGAAATAAACAATCTAGAAAGAAGATCCAAGGAGGTGTTGGAATCAAAGCCAGCGGAAAATAAAACTTTTTAGATGAAAAACTGAGGAGAAATCATATTTTTTTTCTTCCAGATTTGTTTACTTTGAGACACACTGCGAATAACAACAGGCTCGTAAATCTCTTTGGTGTCTCTTGCGTGAAAGGGTTCGTGTCAAGAGCTTTAGGATTTAGATGAATGTAACCAGATCATAAAGTAAACAAAACTAAATTAATTTCATCTTGATGAGTGTTTTCTGAAAATGTTTTTGACAATATTGAAGATGCTCTCGTTCAAGTGTGTTTTAATATAATTGGTTGTAGTGCCTGGTGTAATTCTAAATCGCTGAGGGTCTATGTATGGTGTTTCTCAGAGGGAGGCAGCTGTTTCACTCTTTATCTCTTATTCTCATTGTGGATAAATTGGGAACAACTTGTGAAACATGCTGTGGGTGTTACTGCTGAGATAGGGGTCCTATATACAAATAATGTGCCAGAAATCTGTGGATCTAAAAGGTGCCCTATGCAACTTTTCTGGTAGATGATCAGCCAATTGCTTGTCTCTGTTACTAAATTGTTTCTTACAGATCCATATATAAACTTGGGTAAGGTACACTGTAGAGAAATTCTCTTTTGACCCATCCTTCAATGCTCCTGGGGCAGTAAGCACCACAGCACAGTGCTCAGAGACACATTTCCGTAGACTGTTAGGCTTGGTCAGGACTACCGCTGGAAGATTTTAGCTATGGTGTATTGGGTTGAAGGAAACCCATTCAGACACAGGGAGAAACATGCAAACAGGAATTGAACCCGTAACCTTTTTGCCTTGGGGGCCCCCCGGAGGAGCTGGAGTGTCCGGGGTGAAGGAAGTCTGGGAGTCCCTGCTTAAACTGTTGCCCCCGCGACCCGGCCCCACGGAAGAAAATGGATGGATGGGTGGACTTTCTTGCTCTGATGTATGAGTGCTAGCCACTCATCCACTGTGATAGATAAAGATAGTGATAGATAAACCTATCTATCTCCATGAAAATAAGTAAGTGAAGCCATCTGGCCAAGTCAGATCTGAGGTGAGCCAGCTCACAGTAAGAAAACATTTTTAGCAATACAAACATCTTTACTTGAATAAGTGCAAGATAGACCAACTAAATGCCATACTGTGGAACATTCCAGGCAAGGGAATGTCCATGCTGACCCTCCACCAGAGAACTTGGATAGTGCACCTTTTAAACAACATAGCATTAACTATAAGAACTGAATGATATGACTGAACCAAACTACACTGTGTTCCAAATTATTATGCAAATTGTGTTTAAGTGTCATGAAGGTAAAATTTTTAGTTTTCCAGTGAAACTCATGGATGGTATTCTGTCTCAGGGCTCATTTGGGTCAGTGAAATCAATCTCAGACCCCTGTGCCATTTAGTTTGCCTGGTAAGTCCAATTCAAGAAAAAAAAAACATATCCATCTTTCTATATTATACATTTTTATTACAGTCCTTTAACAGTAGGCCTATGTGTAAATATATTATAGTATTATGTCATCATCAAAAGTGAATTTGGAAGAAAGAAAATCACCTAAACTGACCTTTCATGTTAATTTATTTTTAGTCAGAACAATTTTTCAAATACTGCATATCTGGCCTCAAACCATTTTCACCACCTAATATATTTTATATTGTTTGACTTGACTATTAATCAAGAATCTGTGTCCAAATTAAGGGTCCTAAATTATTTTTATTATTAACCTTCCCACGCCTTACACTTGATGTGGTGGATTTTGGTAGTGCTGTATGTGTCCCCCTATTGTGCGTGGGTTTCTCACACTTGGAACATTTCATATAGGTGTGATAGTAATTGTGATAGTGAGTGAACTCATGCTGGGAGGATTAGATGGGGAGTGTTTTTATCATTTTTTTTGTGCTATTTTACTTATTGAAGATTTAAGGCATTGTACAAGGGAATATTCCCAATCTGTTTAGCAATTGTGCAATACATTTAAGTATTTCTTCTTCCACTTTTATCAGAGTGGTTCTTTTTAAAACTTGTATACTATCTAATGGCTTTAACCACTGTTTCAAAGTGGTTTTTGATGCAACTTCAGCCTAATTTTAACACCCCTGTTACTTCTTATCTTGAGCAAGAGATTGTTCTTAAATCTTCCTCCAAACATGTCTTTTCAAAGCACATAGTATTACATTATTATTATTATTATTATTATTATTATTATTATTATTATTATTATTATTATTATTATTATTATTATTGCCCGAGTGCCAAGGGTGGCATAGGGATTTTTGTGATTATTCAGCAGTACAAAGCACAGAGGGCAACACACTCTCCCCTTTCCAAACTTAGTGGCACTCATGTAAATGACTAGTACCCAGTTACCTGGCCAGCCAAATGATATCTCTCTGTATTTCCTATACACCGCGATACCATTTGGACACTCTCCATCCACTCTCGCTCCTCCGGTTCCAAACCGACTCCGCGATTCTGATTCGTTCAAAGATGGTGACGTCAGTGCACCCGCCTTTGCCCGCAAAGTCACTCTTAGGCAGCGGAAGTTCCGCCTCAGTTTTGAATCAAGATGGCGCAATCTCTGATTGGTTCACTTAGCTGTCTGTCTACGCGCAACCGCAGCGCATTCTGTGGATCAAACGTTACCAGACTCACTCGCTGGTACAGCG
Source organism: Paratrypauchen microcephalus (assembly GCA_036785185.1). Classification (NCBI taxonomy): domain Eukaryota; kingdom Metazoa; phylum Chordata; class Actinopteri; order Gobiiformes; family Gobiidae; genus Paratrypauchen; species Paratrypauchen microcephalus. The sequence continues at coordinate 4,124,691 of JAVJIX010000059.1, forward strand.
ATGAGTCATGGATTCTTCCAGGCAAAGTACCCAGTAGTCGAGTTGTAAAATGAAACCAGGGGGGATGGTGAAATTTTTCATTTATGTGACATGTTTTCAAGTGGGGGGATGGAACATTTTGTATTTCTTAGATGCAATTTCCTGCATTCTAGTCCATTTTCGGGTGACTTGCTAGACATGGCAAATCCTAAATCCCATCTGATTCATAGCTTGCATTCTCAATTGCATGGCCTCCACAAGACAATACTATTTATGGGAAAGAAACAACCCCCCTGGTGAAAGCAGCACATTCTGAAGGCAACAATATGAGAAATTCCCCGTTAAAGATCTGCTTGTGGAACAAAGGAACTAATTTGCCTGCCATTAAGCCAGGGCTCTCAAGTCTCACGCATTGAGAGTGTGACACATGCAATTCGACGTGTTCACACGCTCACACGCCACACATGGCATTTCTCACGCTGAATTTTTATTTATTTTTTTGTGGCCAGAAAATCGGTCTGTGTGGCTCAGTTTATGCAGGCACCGCGCGTTTTCAGCGAAAAAAAACTCCCGCATGCAATTCAAGCAAAAAAAAAAAAAAAAATTCCGTATGACAGAAAAAGTCAATGATGGCAAAACATAACCAATGCCATCACCAGATTCATAGCCAAAGAGATGTTGCCGATGCAGTCAGACCTGCCAACATGTACGCATTTTGCGTAGCGGGCACGCAATTTTGACCTCCTTATTCGCTTGTATGCTTTGTTGTTCTAAATTACGCATATGGATCTCACATTTCGTCTGTTTCACGCAAGTTTTCATTGACTTTCACTGACTCTGCGGCTGAGACACAGATCCACAGATCTGCATGTAAACAGAGAACTTTCAGCCAATCAGAGCGCTTCATTTCCTCCCCACTCCCCCGCCCTGCCTCCCTCCACGTCACAGTTCAGATTTAGGGATGTGAGACAGCGCCAGCTCCCCTCCTCACCCACTGAGCACGAAAAGTAAGATTAATACGTAGAGTTAGCCCGACACGTGCAATGGTCACCGCCACGTTTCCCCATATTCATTTCAGACAAAACAGTTTGGTTTCCGCACGCAATTCAAGCCCCCCCCCCCCCCCCCTCCCCTCGGAAATTACGCAGTCTCACGCACGACCCCGCTCAAAACTTGAGAGCCCTGCATTAAGCTAAGCCCTCCCCCATCACTGACATGACTGGTGTTTCCAGGCAGGGCAGAATTAGAACATACTTTGTTAAAATGGAAATGCTTTTATAACAAAAACGCCATATAATCATTCAATAATCAATAATACACAGGATATAATCACACACGTACACACACACACACACACACACACACACACCTTAGTCCTGGTTCAGCCCTGGTTTAGACCTGGTTTAGTCCTGGTTTAGTCCTGGTATAGTCCTGGTTTACACCTATTTTAGACCTGGTTTAGACCTGGTTTAGTCCTGGTTTAGTCCTGGTTTAGTCCTGGTTTATTCCCGGTTTAGACCCGGTTTAGTCCCGGTTTAGTCCCGGTTTAGTCTTGGTTTAGACCTGGTTTAGACCTGGTTTAGTCCTGGTTTAGTCCTGGTTTAGTCTTGGTTTAGTCCCGGTTTAGTCCCGGTTTAATCTTGGTTTAGACCTGGTTTAGTCCTGGTTTAGTCCTGGTTTAGTCCTGGTTTGGTCTTGGGTTAGACCTGGTTTAGACCTGATTTAGTCCCAGTTTAATCTTGGTTTAGACCTGGTTTAGAACTGATTTAGTCCTAGTTTAGTCTTGGTTTAGACCTGGTTTAGACCTGATTTAGTCCCGGTTTAGTCTTGGTTTAGACCTGGTTTAGACCTGCTGTCAGCTAATCTGTCCCTTTGATGCAGAAATAATCTGATAATATGATTCGCCCATAAGAATGCGGTCACTCCCGATGGTTTGCGTATCCATGTCACGGTCTTTAATAATCCGGAGCTCCGGAGAAACGGACATAATCCCGAACGTATCCCGTGTCCCGAGGCGAGAGTTCCTTCTTACGTAGCATTAACGTAGCAAGTTCTTCTTCCCTGGAAATGCCGCGTACATATCACGCGGCTCACTCACAGCTGATTGGCGAACAGGCGTAAACACAACAGCACTAATCGTCATGATTGGCGGTGGGTAATTATGCTGCAACATGATTGGAAGCTGGAGCGCAGTTCAGCCTATGATTGGCTCTTGGCACTGGCTATTTTGACTTCAAAACGGCGAATTTCTGTGAGGGATTTTCATGCCTGATTGATAAAATGCCACAAGGGATGGAAGAAGGGATGCCTGTTTTAGAAGAGGGATGATTTGGACTATTTTTTCCCCATGCCACCCCCCCCATTCCCCCTCAACTCGAGTACTGCTAGTACCCGCTAACATGGCATGGTGGCACCACCCATGGCAATAGCAGCCTTTCAAACATTCAATGCCAATCAATAGTGACACTCATGGCATCCAGTAGAACGGATTGGCATTGCTCATTGCCATGACAGTGGCATAATAGTAACTGATAACCCTGGTAAACTCCAAAAATGTACATTGGGCATGTGAGTAAATGATGAGGCCTCCACGGGTGCGTTACTGGATGCCAGTACTTTCCAATGACATATATATATATATGTGCCACCATAGGTGACCCTATATTGTTATGGTTCTGATTTTTCCTCACCCCCCTTTTGCAAAGTTCGGCAACTTGTCACCGACGAAAAGTCACCAAATTTTGCACAAAATTCAAGAATGCCAAAATAGGAATTTACAAATACTGCAACAGTATTGCCAGTGTAACATCCTGACAAAAACTTTAGCCTAGCCAAACCAAGGAAAATAGGAGGTAAATAGGCTACACACACACACACACACACACAGTCTCACACATACATTCACACACGCTTGCTCGCTCGCTCTCTCGCTCGCTCTCTCAGCTGACTGCGTTTGCCTCTGTGTCCCTCTCTTCTTTTTATCTCATCAGTTTTCCATATTTTTAAAAAGCATATTAGTATTATTTAGTGTTATTTATTAGTGTTATTGTGTTATTGGTGATATTAGCGTTATTTAAATGCAGTACAAATCCATATAGATAACTTATACAAGCCTTAAAAATATAATAACAACTTACGAACAAATTCAACTAACGAACGGGTGTCCGGAACGTAACTCATTCGTAAGTTGAGGAGCGTCTGTAATATTCATTTCATGTTTTTTTGATAAAAGAAGAAATTCAATTTGTCAACTGGACAAAGTTTGTTTGGTCGAAAACGTTTCGCCGCTCATCCGAGAGGCTTCGTCAGTTCTGGTTAGAGTGCTGGTAAGACACTTGTTTATATCTCGCTGCAGGAAGGAGCTAACTAGCTAACTACTTTCTGAAACTATCTCGCCTATTGGTTTCTGTCTTTTGTTTCTCTGGCGTCTAGATTAGCATGCCTATTCATCCCTACACGACTGTTTTTCACACCTCTGGCCCTGACCTGGCTAGCCATATTGTTTCTTTTGTTTGTTTGATCTAGGTTTAAGAATGGAATTATAGATGGGAGACAAATAATGTCTGACTCCACCATTACTGTTTAGAGAAGGATTCTCTTTTTTGACAAAAATAGCCTCTTTAACTCCCCTCTCAAACCAATTATTTTCCCTGGCCAAGATCTGAACCTCACTGTCCTCAAATGAATGGCCCGTGGCTTCTAGGTGAAGATGTACGGTAGATGACGGTCCACTCTGGCATGCCCGTCTGTGTTGGTACATCCTCTTGTGAAGTGGCTGTTTTGTTTCTCCAGTGTAGCGCTCACTGCAGTCTTCACTACACTGAATTGGAGTAGACCACATTGCTTTGTTTGTGGCTCGGTGTTTTGTCCTTTGGGTGGACCAGTTTTTGTCTTAAAGTGTTTGTGGGTTTGAAATAAAACATTTATAACATTTCCTGTTTGATATTTTCTTATTATGCCTAGTTGTGCTCTTTTTCTTTATTATATTGTTATTGTCTCTGTTTGTCCTGTCTTGCACTAGTGAATGTGAAGAAACTGACAATACAGGTGACTTTGAATTAACATATTATCCTGTGCATTATTGGATGTTTATATGGGCTTTTTGTTCTAAAAGCATTTCCATTTTAACTAAGTACCTTCATATTCTAATCTGCCCTAATACCACTAGGCTAACACCACACCACAGTTATAGTCAGTGATGGGGGGAGGGCTTATCTTAAAGGGATATTCCAGGATTTTTGACATAGGGGCTCATTTCCGAGTTAGCCCAAGTGCTGCAGAGATGTGGAGACACTTTTTAGCGAATTTCATGCAGTCCTTCTAGCTGCAGAGGTTTCAGTTGCTAGGCTAGCACAAGTCAATGGTAAATGGTAGCCTGATTTTAATCAGGCTTACCCACTCCATAGTGCACCCAAAACAAGTCAACTATAACGCCAGACTGTCGATGTAAATGTCTGTGTTGATGGAACAATTTTAGAAATATAATCAACCTTGTACTTTAAAGGATTTATGTCCTTATGCAACAGCGCGTTTTTTTCCCGATCTAGCTAGGCATGGGCGGAGTGATATCACCTTGCAGTTAGGTTTCCAGCTGATATTTGTTTACCTTCAGCTGTCATCGTTAGCCGTAGAGTACAGTACAGTAGCAGGGCAGTAGCCTGCCCTGTTCTACAATCCAGACATGGCCACGTTTGGAGGTCTCCCCGATGCTTGGAATATACAGACGAAGAGTTGAGAGAGATGGATGTTGAAAGGGCAGAACGCGAGAGAGTGTCGGTGAGTTAGCCCCCGCTACAGCTACAGAAAACCGGGTTGTTGCATTGTTCATTGGAATGAACGATCAATGCGGGGCTGTCTTTTCAGTTCCGTGCTCAACAGTGTAAACATCTCTTCTGTAAATCGCGTCACTGTGAAACGACATATAAATTTGCATTGCATTGCATGCGCATGTGAGCTTGAGCCTATTATTCCACTCTGCCAAGCTATAACACATAGCGTTACCTTTACATGAATGTTCACGGGCTAGCAACAACTTTTTGAGCGTGCATGCCTTTTCTGTCAGCCGGGTAGACTACAAGAGTGAAGTAAAAGCTCTTGCACAGTCTTCATCAATCGACCAGCAGGCTAACATAATGACAGGAGCAAGCTTGGTAAAAAAGGTACAAACCTGTTCTTCATCACGGGATCTTGCGCTTGGAAAGACAGATGGTACTGCAGTGGTTGTCAGACTAGGCTTTCCAAGGGATTTGGTGTAGTAGTCTGGTCCGAAATGATCACTGCAAATCTTCTGTTTATGTAGCGTCTCCACCGGTGTGTTGATGTCTAAGCCAGCAGCTACAAGCCACAGTCGAGTCCTTTCTCGATCGTGCACTGGAAAGCTCTGAAAACTTTGTGGTGCCCACCTGCGCGCTTTATTTGTACATTTTCGAAATGCACACTGAAACACCATTTTGCCCGGTAGTTCTTTTAAAATTCACCTCTTCACTCTGTGGTCTTCCCTACTACGAATTTTCTTGCTTCTCTGTTTACGTGATTGGTCACTTCACAACCAACTAGAGTAAAGTAAAATTCCGCTGCTGCTGCGAAGCTAGTCCCTCAGATATAGAATGATTCATGCTATTCGCAGTCAGTTTTATTTCAAAAATTACTCAGTCAACATATATTTACATCGACAGTCTGCCGTTATAATTCACTTCTTTTGGGTGCACTATGGAGTGGGTAACCCTGATTTAAATCCGGCTACCATTTACCATTGACTTGCGCTAGCCTAGCATCTGACAACTCTGCAGCTGGAAGGACTGCATGAAATTCGCTAAAAAGTGTCTCCACATCTCTGCAGCACTCTGGCTAACTCGGAAATGAGCCCCCATGTCAAAAATCCTGGAATAATCCTTTAATGTCATGCAAATGCGCACCATTATGACCCCCAGCCCTACAATGAGACAAATCTTCAAGAGGACTTTTCTCAGTTTTGTGTTTTCAGATGGACATGGTTTCAAATGGCCACAAATTCTTCAAATGTTCTCAGATTTGATGTGTAAGGCTTCGTTGGAAAGCGTAGAAACTACACTTTCAGAATCTGTGAATAAGTCAAAATGCCTCTGGGATGACTTGTGACTGGTTTTGCCGCAGTCGGTCACATTTAGGTTATCTGGGACTTTAAGACACATTAAAATTCACCTATATCATTCATGATTAAACTGAATGCTGTCTGTATGTGCTCAATTGATTTTGTTCATCCGATTTATCAAAGAGCTCAGTGTGCAGGAAGATTCTTTGTTTTGCGTTCTTCTCCTTGCCCGCACAACAGCCAATGAACTTTTTGAGGCCTTAAATGACTTTCATCAGGTTAATGGCCTTGAGTGGGGCCAGTGTTGTGGGATATGCACAGATGCAATGACATGCTCTCACTTCAGTAGACATGAACTTGGCTTGCTATGTTGGCCTATCTCTCTGACATCTTCGATAGGATCAACTCCCTCAACACCTCTTTCCAGGGCAAAGAGTGCCACATTTTTTCAACATACGACCAAATATCTGGTTCAAGAAAAAACTGGACTTGTGGTGTGCTCGTGCTGAACGAGGGTTCAGGGTTGTTCCCACCCTGGAGGATGTTGTGGAGAAGAGCCACTGGAGCCACCAATTATATATACAGTGGTACCTCACCTTACGAAAGACCCAACAAACGAAAATTCCAAGTTACGAAACGCCTTCACGTTAAATTTTGGTCTCTAGATACGAAAGAAAATTCAAGTTACAAGACGCAAAATCTCAAAAATTCAAATAATGCGCGCTCAGCCACACGCATTATACGCTTTTCTCAGACTGGATTTAAACTTTTCTCACATTTGTCTCTCGTTTAAACACTCAAACTTTCATAGATTTTCAACAAAATGTATTAATAGTGAAGTGTGGGGGGGGGGCGGAGAAGACTGCGTGCGGACACATGTGTGATACCGCAGTATGACCCGGCGCGGGGCTGCGAGCACGAGACCCGTGCTCAAACCGTGCCTCCTCTAGACCAGATCTAAACCAGGATTAAACCAGGATTAAACCACCGTGGCTCTTGCCTGCGTTCGTTCATGCGCTCGGACTGCGTGCCGTCCCGAGGGGAGGCACATCTTGTCCCCTCCTCGCTGCTCGCCTCAGCCGTGACTCGTGAGGTACACCGGCAGAGCTAGCACGAAACCAGGAAATAGACCCGCACGCGGTGGTTTAATCCTGGTTTAGACCTGGTTTAGATCTGGTCTAGAGGAGGCACGGTTTGAGCACAGGTCTCGTGCTCGCAGCCCCGCGTCGGGTCATGCTGCGCTATCACACATGTGTCCGCCCTCCCCCTTCCCCCTACGCACGCAGTCGCTGCTCGCCTCAGCCGTGACTCGTTAGGTACACCGGTGCTGCTGCTAATAGCAGAGCTAGCACGAAACCAGGAAATAGACCCGCACGCGGCGCTTTAATCCTGGTGTCCAGTCCTGGTTTAGTCCTGGTTTAGTCCAGGTTTAGTCCTGGTCCAGTCCAGGTATAGACCTTGTTTAGACCTGGTTTAGTCCACGTTTAGTCCCGGGTCTACAGTCACTTAGCCAATCAGGACGCAGAACACAGTGTTACACTATAAAAAAAAGTTACACTATTTAAAAAAAAAAATTGGAACGGGGCCTTGGAACGAATCAGGCTTTTTCCATTGAAATAGCTACTCAACTTACAAAAAATTTACGGTACGGAACCACTTCTGGAACGAATTAATTTCGTAAGGTGAGGTACCACTGTGTATGTATATATATATATATATATATGTATATGTATATATATACATATATATATATACATATATATATATATATACAGGGGGTCCTCGGGTTACGACGTAGATCCGTTCTTAAGACGCGTCGTAACCCGAATTTCGTCGTAAACCGGATTTTGCCTTTGATCTTCCAACCAAAGCACCAATAACCTTTCCATCTCAATAATTAGACCACTACGCTGCTTGGTTATCACTGCCGCTTTCATAGGAGCAGATCAGGTACTTCCGCCCACATTGGGCACGCACATGAGGCTGTCTTCTTCTCCCTACAACCACAACACAGCGTATTCTTCCGCTGTGCGCCGCGCGCCGTTCGCGTTTGTTTACATCTCTTACCACGCTAAACCGCGTAAGACGGAATGACGCGTAATATATACATATTTTTTTTAATGGGGGCGCGTTCGTAACCACGAAACGTCGTAACCCGAGACCGTCGTAACCCGAGCACCCCCTGTATATATATATATATATGTATATATATATGTATATATATATATATATATATGAAAATACAATAAAAATATATATTGTCAGTTGTTATTGAAGAAGAAGAAGAAGAAGAAGAAGAAGAAGTGACTTTATTGATCTCACACTGGAGAAATTCTTCTCTGCATTTTAACCCATCCTATATATATATATATATATATATACATATATTAGGAGCAGTGGGCAGCACACATTAGGGCGCTCGGGGACCATCTCCATGATCTTCTTGCTTCGGCTTGGTCAGGACCTAAGCTGGTACCTATGGCGCATGTTTCGGGTTACGACGTTTCGTGGTTATGAACGCGCCCCCATTAAAAAAAATATGTATATATTACGCGTCATCATGAATCATCATTGCCAGGAACACAAAAGATGTATTTACTTTAAAGGCCTGTGTGGGGTAGCAGGCAGATAGGATCTTGGGGAAGGGGGGGCTCAGGTGTCTTTATGCTCTAAGGGGAGGCTCACATTCACCCAATTTGAAAACCCCTACCTAGTGTGATATCTTGATTTCTAACCAGGAAGTAAAGTTTTAAACCTAAAAAATGGCCAAATTTTGAAAATGACTGTGAATGTTTTTGTAAAAATCTTAAATATAATGATCTTAACTGTTTTAGTAAAATGAGTAGTGTAACTGGTCATAGGCGCTTTAATTTAGCTTAAAAAAAGTAGTGGTTTGAAAATGTGATCTTATTCATCCCCAAATTATATCCTGCTACTTTAGAGTTGTGTCACATTTAAAGTGTAAAAGGTTTTTGGGCTGTACCATCACACACACACACACACACACACACACAGAAATGCACAAAAAGATGATGAGATAGGACCACGCCGCACTGGACGACACTGCAAGGCCTTGTCGAGACTCAGACTTCCATTAGCTAAAGCACCCGAGCATGGCCACTGCTGCTGCCTCATCACTATCTGTACCACCACAGAGAGACTGCGGAGAGTGATCGAGGGGGACGAGCGAGGAATGAGCCAAAAGGAGAAAGAAAATATGGAACTGAAAACAAAATGGCCATCGGAGGAGTTAGGGAAAATGAATGGATGTAGACTGGAATAAGTCTCACAGTGCCACTTCACACATCATAGTCTATTTGATGACAATAAACTCCCAAAACTGTGAAATAAACAAATTATACTACTCAGAGGTGGGTGGTGCTCAGTTTATCTTACTCAAATACATTTTACTTTTTAATTAAAATTGTACTTTTACGAGTAGTTTTCGACACCATATGTTCACTCCTACTTGCAGTAAGTAAATGTTTTGCAATGTAACAGTGCTTACTTTAGTAAAAGTTTGAAATATCCTTCCCACTGATGATGAGTGACAGAAGCTTTATGTTGACAATATTAAATTACTTTTTTTTTTTTACTTACACAGCTTCTTCGTCTTCTTGAAAATGTCATTTTGTATTTTCGTGATTTTTTTTTTTTTTTTGTCGTAACCTCAAGTAAATCAGACATAACTCTGTCTGGACAGTTACTTAGTGGTCTCCTTAAAGGTCCTTTATTACTCAGAACTGACTTGTGAGTTTTAAGCCATGTTATAATGGTGTTATCTTATCAAAAACATACCTGGAGTTGTGTTTTGTTTCATTCACACATGTTTGAGTAATCCTGCATTATTAGTCAGTCTACATCTACAAGCTCAAAATGCTCTATTTCACCTTGTGATGTCATGAAGTGGTCATTTTCAAGGTAACAGCAACACCTTTTGATCTTTTGTTTAGTATAGATTTGTAATTCCATATCTGAAATGATCCAAATGATTCTAGAGAAGGTGTATGGAGTTTAAAAACACTGGTGAAGCACTTCCTGCATTACCACATGACATCACCAGGTGGAACTGTGTTTTCTGTTTGAGGATATGCAGAATTTGCGTGTTACTGTATGAACGAAATTAAACACAACTCCAAATATGTTTCAACATTATGAACCAACATTATATCATAGATCAGAAACAATGTCATATTGGACCTTTAAATTTACAACAAAGTGATAAATTATCAACAAAGAGATACTGTTACTTGAGAATTCTGGTCAGGAATACCTTGATGGAGAATTGGCCTATACAGTGAACCCTTGCTGTATCGCGGTTCACTGTTCGCGGCCTCACTGTTTCGCGGATTTTTTTTTTCATTTTTTTTTTTTTTTTTTTCCATTTTTTTTATAGTGTAACTTTTTTTTTTACAGTGTAACATTCTGTCCTGCGCCCTGATTAGCTAAGAGACTAGACCAGGACTAAACCAGGTCTAAAGCAGGTCTAAACCAGGACTAAACCAGGTCTAAAGCAGGTCTAAACCAGGACTAAACCAGGTCTAAACCAGGACAAAACCAGGTCTAGACCAGGGATGGTAGGGACAGAGTCTCAGATGTCCTTCACGAGAGCGCCTGGGTGACAGGAGGTGTGGCCTTTGTTTACTTGCACGAGCCATGGAAGAGAGTGCGAGCCGGACCATGGAAGAGCCAAGAATCAACATGGACGGGCCGGGGGAGCCGCAGCGGGGAGAGCCGCAGCGGGGAGAGCCGCATTCGAGGGAGCCCACAGCGGGGGGAGGACACTCGCGCGCACAGAGGAGACAGTGGCTCTTCCCCGTCACGCCGAGAGGACGAACCCGACCCCGTCCTAGAGAGCTGTGGAGTATTGGCGACGCATTGATAGCGGTCTGATTTTGGAGCCGGGGTGAAATGCAACCAACTCTTGTGAGCGCAGGTTGGTCTTACCTGGTCTTGTGGTGAGGACTGGTGCTCAGAGGCGTCTGTTAGCGGTTCGGCACTGTTAGCATTGGCTTGAGTCTTGCCCAAAATGATATCCAGGTCGCTTTCCACTCGACTTTCGCACATGGCATGGATATGTGGTACCAAAACAAACACACGTGTCCGCGCGCACGTGTCCCCCCCCCCCACTATTAATATATTTTAATGAAAATCTACAAAAGTTTGAGTGTTTAAACAAGAGAAAAATGTGAGAAAATGTTAATACCAGTCTCAGAAAGGTGTATAATGTGTCTGGTGAAGCGTTTTCAGCCTTAAAACATGTAGAATAATTGTAAAATATAAAATTGTCCTACTTCGCGGATTTCACTGATTGCGGGCTATTTCTGGAACCTAACCCCCGCGATAAACGAGGGTTCACTGTACTGTGCATGATTTAGTTTAAAAAAACCAAAAAAACAAAGGGTACAGGAGGCCTTCAGAACTTCTAAAGTGGCAAGAATGTGAATATCTAACTTACAACCAACAAAGGACCACTAACACAACACTGCAAATATATCACCGTCTACAACCAGAGAAAAGAAAGATGGAGCGAGAAGAGGAACAAGGAGAAAAAAAAAAAACTAAAATGGCTGCCACAGAAGTTATTGAAAGTGTACTTGGGGTCAAATAACTCATGCAGTATGACTCCACGCGTCAGTGTCTTTGGTCGGCCAGTGATTAGTCAGCATACGCACACATGAGCAAAGGGACCAATATATTTACCGTTAAAACAGCAGCTGAATATTTGACTGAGATTTATGGCGTTTTAAACAGCATATCATTCCCCAGTTACTCGCCATATTGTTAACCATATATCAATGCTACGACCCTATTATTGCAATCTAACTAGACGTATAGGACAATTACTCAGTGCGTTTACGGGCCCTATTCTCAGCGCGCTCATCACATCAGAGTTGATTAAGTTGGAGAATGTGTTTCCTCACTGTTTGTCCATCTGCTCATGGCACAATCAAACACATGCCTACCACAGTTAAATCTGAGTCAATGGCACTCAAAAGGTATCCTAACCTAAAGTGCTCAGTTTCAAGTGATTTATTTGAGCTAAGAAAGACAGGCTTTGTCATTTTTGTAAACTAGTTATGATAATGTCATTTTTAGCATGCCTTGAGGAAGAGCCCTAAATAAACATGGGCTATTTTCTGATCTATGATATAATGTTTCCTTGTTTTTGTTTCCAAAAACATACCTGGATTTGTGTTTTGTTTCACACATAAATCCTGGGGGGTATTCCATCAATGCCGCTAAGCGCAAAGCCCGGCTAATTTTGATAAGCCGCGGTAGTTTTAGCGACAGTTCGGTTCCATGACTCTCGCTAACATTAATCTCCGCTGAGTTACTGGGGCAACATAGGACTCTGAACTAGCCTGGTCCCAGGCAGGCTAACGATTCGGCTTAATCAGGCGATGTTGCAAAGAATACGTACCTGAAGTAAACAGAGTGTCAAACAAACAGTTCCGCGCACTTCCCGCCTGACTATCTGTGTTGTCCGAAAACAAGGGTGATAATATCAGCAAAAAAAAAAAAAAAAAATTACCTTACATTCAGTAATTTAATTTCCAGTAATTTAAAATATTCTTTGAAGCGCTGTCGCTATTTTCAGATAAAATAATTCCATAGTTATCATGGACATTGCCTTTGGCCGAGTGGTTAAGTGCTCCTTATGTCACGTGGGAGTCCTGGGTTTGATTCTTATTACTGATGGTATTCATGTGCATTCATACCACAATATGCACAATATTTGTTATATTTTCACCAACTTAGCATTGCCATTTAACCTACAATTATTCATCTCATCATAGAACTTATATCAGCTGGAGCTAACATCACTCTCATTTGGCGACACTGACACTTTATATTTTATGTGACACCTCTCAAAGAATACGTTAAATGTAAACCTTTGCTTTTAAAACAAAATGTAGCCAAATGACAGGCAGACTCCATGATGCAACATTTCAAAGATTCAACAAATTTGCTTCAGAGATGCTGTGCAATCCTATTTATCAATTTTCATCAATAGGCATAAAACAATGAAAGACATTAGGTATGACATTCTGGTGTGAGGCCACTGCTGGAGGACTGCTGAGGGTCAGGCAAGGCACTGCTGGAGGACTGCTGAGGAGGGTCCAAGTGTACACCATCTTCAGTAACTAGAACACAAGCATACTATTAAAATATACAAATGCTTGGATCACAGCTGAGGCAAGCATTAGCCTAGAGAATACTGTACCTTGAATATACTCACGAGAACTCGCAGGAAGGATCTTTGATGAGGTCCCTCCTTCAGTTACCTCCACCAGTGGAGTGGAGCCCGGTTTAGGGCCAGTGCCAGCTCCTCTGCAGGTGAAAGGTTTTGGAGGGGGGCTCCCACCTCCTGTGGCTTGGTAGCTACTATTCGTTTTAAATTAAATTAAGGTACCATTTCAACAATATTACTAATTTCACTGAATAATAATATTAATATTAGCCTATTTACCACTCTGCAAAATGTTTTTATGTCTTACGTCTTACGTTTTATGTCTTTGCCTGCAATACAGTCCTCTGACAAGACTGCTCTATAAATATGAATATAAAGATTTTATGACATCAACTGCTCTCCTTGAGTATCGAACTCGGGTTTCCCACGTGACAAACCGTAGCGAGCCCTCACCCCCACGGACTTGTCTTGATACTGATGGAGAAAACATACTTAAAACAACTCAACATTCAGCACTGTTATAGGACTTAACTTAGGCAATTAAGCGCTCTGTGATTTTCTGCCACGCCATGTCTCTCGCCTTGGTTATTGCAAGTGCGTGCTGTTCTGATGCGCTGAAATAATTAGCCTGAATCTTCGACATGATCACGTTTTCGTCAGTCGCTTGTTCTGGGCTTCTTACGTCCCAGATGTGCTTTTGAGGAAGTAACAACATTTTAACATGGCTTAAAGCTCACAAGAGTCAATTTTGTGTAATATAGGGCCTTTAAGCGTTCCATTATTTCCTTTTTCCATTTACAAACATCCAAAAACACCAAACCTTGAGCCAACGTTTTGTCATAATTTTCTTTTATTCCTGAAATCAAAGATTTACTATGTCATTAAAAGGTGCCCTAAATGTATACTTATCTGCTTACCTAGATATAGATGTCATTTTTGTCACAGGAATTTCCCACAGTATGGAATTTAATTTATAAATCCCCATGGTGACAACTCTACCAGGACAAGTTACAGGTTAGCTCTGGCAAGAGGCGGGCCTGCATGTTTTTCAAAAGTATTTCTAGCCATAGTAAGATATAGTAAGTTAAATGCCATAATGGAACATAAGGAGAGCAATCATCGCTCTACGGAGACAAGCTAACAGACCGCCCACCACATAAGTTAGGGTATCTTTAGTGTAGAGTTTACACTTGTGAAGTAACAATTTAGCTCAACTGAATCTAAAAGCCTTCTTTTAGCAAGATCTACAATGTGGTTTCACAGTGCTTTCCTCTCTTCCTCCCTCCATTTTCTCTCTTCCCTGGGGAGCTCACTTCTTTCCTCTCCTCCTCTGTACCATTTCCCATCCGTCTGCTCTTCCATTTTAATTCCCTGCCTGCAGAGTGGCCAGGAAAGTGCTGATGAACAATTAAACATGGCCGTTCCCCGGGGAGCCAAGGTCACTCATTGTGTGTGTGTGTGTGTGTGTGTAGGTGTGTGTGTGTGTGTGTGTGTGTGTGAGATTTAAAGAAGCGTTGTGCGACTTGGCCCAGGTACAAATATATGCCAGCTTTGGAGTAAAAGCTACGTAATGCGATGCAGTTTAGAAAGGCGTCTGGGCATCGCTTTTTCCGTCCATAAGACTGGCCAGCACTAGAACATACACTGGTCATTATTTATACAGCCTCCAAGCAGCAGGGGTTAACCACGGATCACTTTCTCTGGAGCTTTAACAAACACACGGAGCAGATGGCACCTGCATTATATACTGTATAACAGGTCTGAAAGGGATGATTTTTGGATTAGAACTTGTGCATTTACATGAGAGATGGAGTGTTAAATAATACATTAACAAAAATAATGCCAGTTGGCTTAATATGTATTTGCAAATATATTCTGAACTTTGTGGAGGACCCACTGCGCTGTATTAATTTTCTGCAAGTGTGCTCTTTATATGATAACAATAATGTTGGATGACATTTGCATTGCATTTTACAAGGTTGACCGCCTTCTCAAAGCGGTACACTGTACGTTGTCATTATTTACTTTGTAAACTGCTTCTAAAGCCCCCAGCTGTGGGTAGACTGAGCGAGACCTTTGCCATTGTTCTCTCCAACTACCATAGGTCCTTCACTCTCACACCAGATCAGTATAAGGGGAGTGAAGTGCACATTAACTTGGCTGGAGCTGGGATAGCCAAACCATTAGGCAATTCATTCTTTCTGGTTGCAATGATGGTAGCATTTCCATTTAATATATCGTAGTGCAGCTTTATATTAGGCAAAGTGAAACAAATGATTGTATGAATATATAGTTTAACCTTGGCTGTGCTGTGAATGTTTTTTTTTTTTTTAATATATTAGATATTCTTTAATTGTATTGCACCCTGGACAACACCAAACTGAAAAGGATGTACAGGTACAGGTACATGTACATGATTTGATTTCGTACCTCTGCCTTGGCCAGCATTGTACTTCATTAGTTCTCAATGTTTTGCCTGGCAAAATAAATGTTGAATAAATAAAAGGAAATTATTAGGATCTTAATCACACAGTGTTAACTGAAATATTCTCCCCGTGTCTGGGTGGGTTTCCTCCGGGCACTCCGGTTTCCCCCACCAACCTAAACATGCGCCATAGGTAAAATCCTCCAGCTTAGGGCCTGACCAAGCCTAAATAACAAACAAAATCATGGGAATGGTCCCCGGGTCAAATATGGAAGCAACTTCTCCTGTGCGAGATCAATAAAGGTCAATCTTCTAATCCTTGACCACTGTAAGGCGCTCTGTGTTACAATTTTGTATGAAAAGCGCCTTATAAATATTGTTTGATTGATTGATTGAAATACGTTAAAAAAGGACTGCTGGTGAAAGTTGAATCCCATGATCTCTGTGAACCCGAATTTGTAGGTCACTGATCATAGGAACATATTCTTACTAATGAAAAGGGTGGAAATGTCACGAGGTCCTGGAAGTAAAGTTCAAAAGATAAAATTGGATCTGTTCAAAGGCTTCTGGTCAAAAATTTCAGCAGAGGACTGACAATTTATTTTATGTTGATTTTTTCACAGTACATTTCAGTCCAAGCAGTGATCAGCCTTGCTCCACTCTCACTAAACCTTGAACCCTGCTGTTTTCCTTCAAATGCAGACATTTTTTCTAATGATTTCTGATGAAGTCTCATATGTTCTCAGGTTTATTGTTCAAATTGTGTAAATTCAATGGTAAAATGGTAAATGGTCACATTTCATGGTCATATACAGCACTTTTCCACCTTCAAGGCACTCAAAGTGCTTTACAACAAGGAACCACTCACCCATTCATACACCAGTGTACACAGACACTGGGGGTGAGGTGGGTTAAGTGTCTTGCCCAAGGACACAACGGCAGCATTCATCTGTGGGAGCTGGAATCGTATCAACCAACCTGTGGGTCAGTGCATTTGACCGCTCAACCACTGATGTTTATGTCGAGAGCGGGATTCAAACACTGGGACAAACATTCTACCAACTGAGCTACTGTCGCATTGTATACAGTATGCACAGGGCTCTCAAGTCTCACGCATTGAGAGTGTGACACACGCAATTCGACGTGTGCCACACATGGCATTTCTCAGAAAATCGGTCTGTGTGGCTCAGTTTATGCAGGCACCGCGCGTTTTCAGCGAAAAAACCTCCCCCCGTCCTCCCTCCCCGCTCCCTCCTCCCCGCCCCGCTCAGCGAGTGTCAAAGCGCGCACTGCACTGGACAGCGACAGAACACGAGGAACGACAAAGCCCCCGCCCGCTCCTCAGAAATTACACAGTCTCACGCACGACCCCGCTCAAAACTTGAGAGCCCTGGTATGCACCATGTAAATCCACAATAGTGTCCCATGTCACTGTTGTTTTTCAGGGAATAAATCTTATAATCAGTGTTTTTCTATAGCAGTCAAGGTAGCTCTGATGCTATTTTGTACTTATTGATACTGTCCCATCAAGATGGCCTTGTGCCTTATCCAAAGACACAGACTTCATTTGTGTTTGCATTATGCATTATCCTTTGTTGGAAGTTTAATTTAGTTTACGACCTATGAGGCATATATATATATATATATATATATATATATATATATATATATATATATATATATGTGTGTGTGTGTGTGTGTGTGTGTGTGTGTGTGTGTGTGTGTATAAAGGAATTTACTTTATTTACTTCTATGCCAACAGTGGACACATTTACTTGTCCAGTAAAGAAAATGAGATAACTAAAATAATGTATTAACCCAATTACTAGATGTGATTTTTGGTTTGTTTACATGCCCCCAAAAATTCTGAAACTCAAAAAATTCTCAAAACGACTTACATATTACGTATTATATTTTCTGATCTATATTATAATGTTGTTTCCTCGTCACAAACATACTGTACTTGGAGTTTTGTTTTCTTTCATATTTAGGCTGAGTTCTTCTCTCAACAAGAAAAAAAACACTCTGTTCCACCTTGTAATGTCAAGTTGTAATACAGGAAGAGCTCCACTGCGTTTTTAAACTCCATACACCTTGACTAGACTCATTTGGATAATTGCTAATTCCCACCTTGCTTCCGCAGGGTGGGACAGAGCATTTTGAACTTATGTAGACAAACTAAACAGAATAATAATGAGTTACTCAAACATGTGTGAACAAAATAATGCACAACTCCAGGTATGTTTTTTGATGAAGTAACATTATAACGTGGCTTAAAGCTCAAAGGGATCAATTTTGCATAACATAGGACCTTTAATCAATGGGTTTTAAAGTAACTGTTATATTTGGAAGACAATGAATTGATTTTTTAAAAAATCAATAAAGTTTCTTTCTTTAAAACTTACACAGGTTTTAACAAACAAAATCGGATTACTTGTATCAGATGTACATGATATTTCAATAATCTATAAATCAATTAATGATCAGACTTTTGGTGAGCATGTAAAGATAGCCAGGATCTGCTTATATATTCAACATATATACGCAAATACAAGAGTTGGACATCAGTCAAACTCTGCAGAGACAGTCCTGACCATCTGACAGAGCAGTGGTGTGTCTCCAGTGGCTGAGCACAGCAGGGAGCCATTGCAGTTCAACATTAAACAAAAATAAAGAAAATGTAAACTGAAGAATGGGGCGTTCAGCCATCTACCCCACAATTACAGTGAACCATTAGCCATTGCTGCGTGTGGGGAGTCATTAAATTTAGAAAAAAGCAAATATGTCAAGTTTATCCCTTGGGCTATAGACACTATTTTTGTGTGTTCAAGACAGGAAACAGTGAGCAGAACTGCCCTGAAGGCAATTTGTTATTTATTAATTTCTTCTCGTGCCTTTTATTCAAGCGCTGGTTTGAAGTGGCAGCTCTGATTTTTACACAAAAACAGCCTATTTACAGCCCAGATAAAGCAGGGTGGGCAAGGCTATGCACAATTGTACAATGAATTTCCACAAAATAATTAAGAAACATCAATGCAAGCTGTTGTAAATATGAGGATTTAAGTTTCCTGATTAGAATGAGGATAGAATTGGGGTCACTTCTAATATCTCTAATATATTTATATTCCTCATATGTCCTTTTTAGTTCAGCACTGTGTCGATATATTGATTTATTTTCTGTATTTAGTTGACCATTTTCTAACCTCATCTTCATCAAGGTCTGGCATAGGATTTTAGCATTTTTATATTACTTCCTGAGAGGTTCAAAACATCTAAATGTTTTATATGTCATAAAAATGTTTGTCTAATATTGAATAACAATGCATTTGATTTTATATAGCCTAGCACTTTTTGGCCACTAAAATATCCTTTACTGTGTATGATTTATTCTCTACCCTCAGTGGGGGTAAGGTATCAACTAGCAACTAACATTCGTGTACACATCAAATGAATACTTGGCAATGTTGGTGAAGTGCCAAGTCTAAGGACATGCAGAGGAGTTTTCAGTCCCTTCTGCCTCAAGTACTGGACAAACAAGTATGGCCACATTAATTTGACATTAATCAAATGGTATGTTCAAGATACCATTTGGATTTGCTGGAGGAGGTGAAAACACTGCGACTCCAGAACGTGGAAAACGGCCGGCGCATCTCGGAGTTAGAACAGAAAGTGGACGATCTGGAGCAATACTCACGCATGAAAGACGTGGTCATCACCGGCATAAAGATCAGGCTTGTCCGAGCTTGTCTCCTGCTCACCAGTGAAATCTGAGAGAAAATTCCAGATCAGGTAACTTCTCATCAAAATGTTGAAAGAAATACACATTCTATCTATATATCTGCAACAAATGTATAGGAGGTACGTCGTTCTCGAGTGTAAAAGTAAACTATCCAAAGATTGTCATGACATAGATATGGTACTAGTTAAAAAAGTAATAAAAACATTGTTAAGCCCTTTACCCATATCTGCAACTTATCGTTTCAGTCAGGGCTTTTGCGAATAATGAAAAATGAAAAAAGTAATACCAATATTCAAGAGTGAGAACAAACATAATTTCACAAACTACAGACCAATTTCCCTACCGCCACAGTTTTCAAAAATCCTTGAAAAACTCTTCAACTCACGTCTCAAAAAGTTTCTTGACAAACATCAAATAATAAATGAGGGCAATACGGGCTTAGGACACAAAGAACACAGAATCCAATCTGACAGATTCAGGTTGTACATGTGAATGTGCACACACGTTAGGGACAAGCCAACTACAAACAGATATATTTCGACCGCACTTCTCTCGCTTCCTTCAGTATGACCATAGGTCTGCACCAGCCGACGGAGCACCGCCTGCACACACTCCATGTAGGGAAGAGCACATGAAAAGGAGACAGGTAAAGCTATAAATTAATCCTTGGCTGTTTACTTTGTTTCTGTCCAAGCCATAGTTTTTTGTAAGCCAAAAAGACGGAACTTTCTCAAAGTGTGAATCCTCTCCCCAGAACGTTATACCACAGAGCTCTGTCACTCACACAAAATTACTTAAATAGGCTAATGATTAAAAAGCAAGAATAAACTGATAAAAATGTATACTTATTTTGGAGATCATTATTTTGGGAAAGACCCTTCTTATAGTGGCCTATAGGTCCTAAAAAAATCTGCAGCTACATGTAGGCTATATTCATCAAGCTGAAAAAAATCTCTCTTCATGTGATTTTACAGGTTTGTACACTATAATTTAATTTTACAACATATACAAAGCTTTTACAACATATACAAAGCTCATGAACAGATTTTTGTCTTTGTCCTTCTAAGTGGACCAAAAAAATCAGTTATATTAAAAGTAATCTAAGGCTACGTTCACACTGCAGGGCTTAATGCTCAATTCCGATTTTTTTGTGAAATCCGATTTTTTTGCGAGGCCGTTCACATTTCCAGTTAAATGCGAATTGTATGTGATCTCCAGTGTGAACGCTAAACTCCCCAAAAGTGTCCCGCATGCGCCTTGGAGGACACGATGACGTCACACGCAGTGAACGCGCTCAATGTTTACGGAAGTAGCCTAAAGTTGCTTTCGTACCAGAGCCAAAACATGTACAGCTTATTTGTTTTAAGGAGGAGACGGAGAAGGACGAGGTTTTTGGCCACAGCGTTTTGCGGGGCAGTGGCAGCAACGTGTGCAGAAAGGAACGTGTGGGTGCGGAGTCACAGTCAGGAAAGGTGGGATTGCTACGTGCTTCGCCGCTTCACTGATACGAGTTTATATACTATTTTCGCATGACGAGAAGAACGTTTGTGCACATTTGTGAACGCCTACTTGTACCACTCTCATTGGAGGAAACACACTCAGGTCGGATGAATGCGACCTGGCCGTTCAGACTGCAGTCGCATGTCAAAAGATCGGATATGTATCGGATTTAGGACCACATATCCAAGTGGCCTGGATCGCATTTGAAAAAATCGGATCTGTGTCGTTCACACTGTCATTAGAAGATCAGATACAGGTCGCATAGAGGCAAAAAAATCGGATTTGGGTCGTTTCAGGCTGCAGTGTGAACGTAGCCTAACAGAAATAACTGCAGTAATTTGATTAACAAGCTATGCAGCTTTGCGATGATCTCAGGTGTGATACTGGTGTGGCCACAGTGTGCATGTCGGACGTTGCTCACATGGGTCCAAGGAACGCTCAGGGAGTTAGTGTGTTTGCTCAGACACATAGGGGGAACATTGCTATAGATGCTGCAAAATGTTCTAAAATAACAGACATATTCTCTGGAGGGGCTGCTGTAGCCTCCACGTCCTCTGTAGCCCAGGTTGAAGGTGGACAGGGAGAGGAGCAGCGAGAGACTGTGGACAGGAAACCCAAGGGAACCTGAGGGAACCCGAGGGACAGAGTGACCAGGGAAGTGTCGCACAGGCACAGCAGGTAAGCAGGTAGTAATGTGAGGATAATACCAGGACTTTTAGGTGATGGACAGGCATGAAAATCACCTTTCAGCGAAATTCGCCAATTTGAAGCCAAAACAGGTGACCTACATGAATCGTGTAGATTCAATGAGAAAAGTCACTTTGCTTCGGGGAACACGTACATAAATTAGTCCTTTGTGCTCCGCTAATTATGAGGGGCCGATCTAAGCCAAAAATGCCAGGGCCGTTTTTGTCCCAGTCCAGGCCTGTCTTTGATAGTATCTTTGATACTATCAATCAGTAAATATTACTACATAAACTTGAACAATATGGTATTAGAGGGGTAGCTGGGAACTGGTTGAAAAGTTATCTTACAGAAAGGGTGCAATATGTTCAGATGGGGAAGTATACATCGAAAAACCTTGGCATTGCTTGCTGTGTTCCCCAGGGGTCTGTTTTGGCACCAAAACTGTTCAATATATACATAAATGATATATTTACTGTATTTCAGTCAAAATAAAAAGTGGATGGATATTAATAAATTGTCATTAATCTTGAATAAGGCCAAGGCAATGATGTTTGGTAATCACAAAATTAACAATGAAATTAACAGAGTTACCAATTCTGATTGACGGTGTCCAAATTGAAAATGTAAATCAAAATAAATTCTTAGGAGTTAAAATAGACAGTAAATTATCATGGAAAGCCCACATTAAAAACTAAAATTTCCAACAACAAAGTGAAGTATTACCTTGATCAAAATGCCCTTCGTACACTAAACTGTTCATTGGTTCTCCCTTATTTCACATATTTTGTTGAAGTGTGGGGGAACACTTACCAATGTACAGTTAATCCATTGATTATGTTACAAAAACGAGCTTTGCCAATCATCCATCAAGTTGTATTTTAGAACACACCCATAATCTTTTTATTCAATCCAAGCTCCTAAAGATTCCTGACCTTGTAAAATATTATACACTGATAATATTATTTAAGGCATTCAACGATTTACTACCAAGTAATCTACAAAGCTTCAAAATAAGATAACTCATAATTTAAGAGGGCATGGAAATTTCAAATTGCCAAATGTTCTAACCGTAAAAGTTTCTGTGTGTCTATATGTGGTGTAGGAAACTCTGGAACAGTCTGGATACACATCTTAATCAATGCCAAAATATCCATAAATTAAAGTTGTTGTATAAACATATGGTCTGGTCACAGTGTATAGAGAGTGGGTCTGAATATTAGAACAAACTTCCTTCTGTAGTGCTGGTTTATTCTTGTTGTTTCCGCACCATTGCTGGTATGTTCTGTCCATTACATTACTTGTATCTGCTGTCTGTTACCATTGTTGGTATCCTTTTGTATTATTGATGATAGCTATGCTGCCAAGCTATAGCAGTCACTCATTGTCCTCACTGTAAATATTTCACATGGTCTTAGGTAAAATGTCTGAGGAATGCAGGGAAAAGCTCATTGTGTTGAATTGGAAGAGGGGGTGGGATTAGATAAGTGGTATTAAATAATACCACTCCTTTTGGGCAAATGTTTTTTGTTATTTCTGTTATGATTGTACTAATGTAATTGTTTACTTGCCCAAAATAAATAAATACATTTATTTATTTTAGACCAATCATTTTGTAACTCTTAAAAACTTTTTAGCCCTAACTTGAGTTTCATGCTTGGTAACCACCCAAATCCCACATAGTTCTACAGAATAAGTACCTTCCCCCACTAGAGACCATATGTACATTTGGAGTTTGGCTGTCCTGTACTTACGACTGGCCCTACCCCTCAGTGCGTCTCGAGCCCTGTGTCTTAGTCGTGCCCGTTCTCCTTGTGTTATCCCCATCATGCAGCACCTCCGTGGGCTCTTCACACTGAATGCTAAATCGTAGCTGCTGGGCCTGTCCGCGTCCACACACCAGCTCCTCTGTCTGCCACCACTGGCCATTCAAACTCCACTGAATTTCAATTCATTGCTCGCTCTCAGGCTTTTGGTTTCCACTGGCTACCAATGTTAGTTATTTCACCCATCCTGCTTCTAGGCTTGGCTGTTTTTATTTTATTTTTTTCCGTTTTCTGGTTAGGCATTTCAATTAAGCTGGAGTAATACATGAAAAGTAAAAGTGTGTGTGCATGTGTGTGCGCCTGCGCCTGTGTTCATCCCATTGCGGGAACTGAAATCTGTGTATGTTCACTTCCTGAGAACCTTATGCTTTGTGCGGCCAAAAAATCATGTTTCTAAGGTAAATCTTAAGATATAATTAAGATGCTTCACTGACAGTTCACAGTGCGGGTGGAGAGCTGTTGACCTCGACCTGGGGATGTTGTCGGACGATAGAAGGAATACTTTGAGGATCTCCTCAATCCCACCACCACATCTTCCGAAGAGGAAGCAGAGGCTGGGGACTCGGAGGCGGACCTGTCCATCACTCTGGCTGAAGTCACTGAGGTGGCTGGCAAGCTCCTCGGTGGCAAGGCTCCAGCTGTGGATGAGATCTGTCCTGAGTATCTTAAGTCTCTGGATGCTGTGGGACTGTCTTGGCTGACACGTCTCTGCAGCATTGCGTAGTGATTTGGGTCACCCGAGCTTTTCTGTGTGGAGTTTGCATGTTCTCCCCGTGTCTGGGTGGGTTTCCTCCGGGCACTCCGGTTTCCCCCACCAACCCAAAACATGCACCATAGGTAAAATCCTCCAGCTGAGGTCCTGACCAAACTGAAGCAAGAAAATCATGGAGATGGTCCCCGGGCGCAGTAATGTGCTGCCCACTGCTCCTAATAACAGGATGGGTTAAATGCAGAGAAGAATTTCTCCTGTGTGAGATCAATAAAGTCACTTGTTCTCTTCTTCTTCTTCAGTCCCTCTGGACTGGCAGACCGGGGTGGTGGTCCCTCTGTTTAAGAAGGGGGACCGGATGATGAGTTCCAACTACTGGGGAATCACACTTATGAACCCCCCGTAAGGTCTATTCTAGGGTACTGGAGAGGAGAATCTGACTGATAGTCGAACCTCAGATTCAGAAGAAGCAGTGGGGTTTTCGTCCCGGCCGCCGAACACTGGACCAGCTCTACACCCTCCATCGGGTGCTTGAGGGTTCATGAGAGTTTGTCCAACCAGTCCACATGTGCTTTGTGTATCTGGAGAAGGCATTTGACCAAGTCCCTTGTGGTGTTCTGTGGGGAGTGCTCTGGGGGTATGGGGTCTGGGGCTCTTTGCTAAGGGCTCTTTGGTCCCTGTATGACCGGAGCAGGAGCTGTGTTTGCCTTGCCGGCAGTAAGTCGGAACTGTTTCCGGTGCATGTTGGACTCTGCCAGGGTTGCCCTTTGTCACCGGTTCTGTTCATTGTATTTATGGACAGAATTTCTAGGCGCATTCAGGGGCTGAAGAGGATCCGGTTTGGGGACCACAGGATCTCATCTCTGCTGTTTGCAGATGATGTCCTAATGTCTCCATCGAACCAGACCTGCAGCCTGTTTTGGGGTGGTTAGCAGCCGAGTGTGACGTGGCTGGGATGGAGATCAGCTCTTACAAATTCGAGGCCATGGTTCTTGATTGGAAAAAGGTGGGTTGGCCTCTCCGGGTGGGTGGAGAGTCCCTGCCTCAAGTGGAGGAGTTCATGATTGAGGGGAGGATGCATGGTGGATCGCTGCAGCGGCTGCAGTGATGTGGTCGCTGTATCGGACCATTCTGGTGAACTGAGCCAGAAGGCAAAGCTCTCAATTTACTGGTCAATTTATATTCCTGCCCTCACCTATGGTCATGAGCTTTGGGTAATGACTGAAAGGACAAAATTGTGGATACAAGCGGCCGAAGTGAGTTTCCTCTGCAGAGTGGCTGGGCGCTCCCTTAGAGATAGGGTGAGGAGCCCATTCACATGGGAGGTGCTCGAAGTAGATCCGCTGCTCCTCCACGTCGAGAGGAGCCAGCTGAGGTGGCTCGGGCATCTGTTTCAGATGCCTCCTTGACACCTCCCTTGGGAGGTGTCTCAGGTATGTCCCACCAGGAGGAGGCCCCGGGGAATACCGAAGACACGTTGGACGGACTATGTCTTTCGGCTGGCCTGGGAATGCCTCGGGATCCCCCTGGAGGAGCTGTAGGAAGTGTCCAGGGTGAAGGAAGTCTGGGAGTCCTTGTTTAAACTGCTGCCCCCGCAACCCGACCCCGGATAAGCGGAAGAAAATGGATGGATAGTGGATAGTTTTCGGTTAGGTTTCGGTTAGAGTTGAGGTTTGGCAAGTAGTGGCTATGTTTAAGGTTAGGATCATAAACTGTATATATAAAAGGACATAGCTAAACCGCTAGCCACAGCATTCCAAATAGGAAGTGTTCATTGGGGTGCTTCTGGCTCCATCGACTCCTTCCAATTGACTTTACATTGAAAAATTGTCGCTTCTCTGTAACTGCTGACTCTCATAATTTTGGTCTTAAAATGTTCGTATTAACGTTCGTATGTGATTCTGGTGTCTTTATTTTGACATTTTATCCGTAAATAAATTGTTATTCCTAATATAGAACTGGCTCAAAAATGAGCCCCTAAACCGCTTCATCGTGAGCTTCATTTGACTGAAGCTGAACGCTATGGGTGATGTCACACTCCCTTAGTCCATTTCTTTATACAGTCTTTTGTTAGGATTCAGGAAATGAATGCAAGTCAGTGTAATATTTAAAGTCTAAAGGCTGGAATTATATGTGTAAATACTGCAACCTATCCCTTTATCCAGCCTTGGGATCAGTACAATTTAAATTTTAAAGGCTTTGAATACACACAAGAGTCACCAATTCACAACAAATGCCTTGAAACAAAGAACAGTTAGGGTAAGAACTTTTCACAGCCTGGAGGAGGTATGAGTAATATGAATTTTTGCATGTCAGCCCACCTAGACAGTGCCAGTCTTCCACATATTTATTCTTCTCACTGCCTCCACTGACCATTCAAGAAGTGCTTCTGGTCTTAAGAATTTCTTTTTCAAACTCTGCCTCCTCACTCCCAATTAAGTGTCTCAGAATAACTGCATGAAATGTAAATGCCAGTCTTTTTTTCTGCCACTGAAGCTGTTTTTTTTTTTTCATTCTTTTTACATTTGTGGGAATCTGTTGCCAACTACATCTGAATATCAAACACTGTTACATGAACTCTCAGTGCTCTCACTCAGCTCGTAATTGTATGCTTCCTTCCCCGTACGTGTGTCTTTGAATACATGTACAGTTTTAAGTCGCTTGTATTAACCTCCGTGACCACAGGCATGGATGGCCTAGCTAAAGCCTTGTTAGGTGTGTGGAAAGCAATGAAGATGCACACACACACACACACACACAATGTATCAGGTCGAAGCATTTAAAGGTGACTATAAAACTTGCAATAGCTAGCTTGATAGCTCTCTGCCTGTACAATAACCTTTAAATAGCGTTGGCAAGGAATCTCCATTGAACCATCTGTCCCATTTGCAATTTTCTCCCCCAAGACATGAGATTTCCACTTTTACAGTATCCATGACCTTTCTTCGGTTTTATTAGTGCGACTAATTAGGATTCAAAGTGCATGCTCCAAGTTGGTTATATTACATTTCGCTCCCTACAGCTGCAGAGGTGCCATTTCTTACTTTATATACCCCCCTCATATTTTGTTTGTATTGTCAGGGTACAGAAAATATGAGAGGATTGAAAATATGATACGGAAAGAATGCGAGATGCCAGAGGAACGGGGGAGCGAGGTGAAAGGGAGAACGGGTAAGATTGATGGAGGGATGGATTTGTGATTAGGCTGTTGTTTATGTATGGGGTGGGAGGGGGCAGTCTAAAAACAGATGCAGCAGTGGGATGATAGAGAGCTGATAGAGGGACTATCAAACTTCCGCTAAAAATATGTGTGCATCAAAGTATCATCTTCAATAAACTAAAATGAGAGTTATCAATAAATATCAAGTAATTTAACTAAACATGCCTGTTACTGATATGGAAGAACTGAAATGAACCAGGACAATAGGACTACACAGCAAAGGTTAATCAGGGCTAAACCATGATCAAACTGGGATGTCTTAACTGGGACTACACGAGAATCAAATCAGTACTAATGCAAAATTTGTAAGACCAAATAAACAGCAAAGTAAATCAATAATTAAAGCTGCACTGTGCAACTTTTCCACCTACAGCTCTGGAAAAAAATAAGAGACCACTGCATTTTTTTTTTCCTGAAATCAGCATCTCTACATGTATTACAGCCATTCCATTCCAGCGTCTGTTGAAATCCAACACAAACACAAAGCTGAGCTACTTCAGTTCTTGCACCAGGAGTGGAATAAAGTCACCAACAACAATGTGAAAGACTTGTGGAGAGCATGCCAAGACGCATGAAAGCTGTGATTAAAAATAAGGGTTATTGCACCAAATATTGATTTCTGAACTCTTGTTAAGTGTAAACATTAGTATGATGTTGTTTTAAAATGAATTTGATCTTGTTTCTTTGCATTGTTTGAGGTCTGAATACATATATCTTTTTTGTTATTTTAACCATTTGTCATTTTCTGTAAATAAATGCTCTAAATGATAATATGTTTATTTGGAAGTTGGGGAAATGTTGTCAGTAGTTTATAGACTCAAACAAAAATGTTCCTTTTGCCCAAACGCATACCTATAAGTAGTAAAATCAGAAAAACTGATAATTTTGCAGTGGTCTCTTATTTTTTTCCCAGAGCTGTACTTGTCTCCATGGAGATGTTATTGCTTTGCCTGGAGTGTTCCATGGTATGACTTTAAACATGTCCATTTAGCGTTTGTGTTTCTGTTGCTCATAATACATTACTTCAGTGAATAGGGGTGACTCTCCACAGATCTGAATTGTAATGTAACATAGTGCTGTAACCTGCTTATTAGAGGTTTAATCTGTACCGTGGAACATTCTAAACAAAGCAATATAATTTCCATGGAGATCAGCAGAAAAAAGTTAAATAAACTAAATATACATGTTACCTTAAACAGTCTGCATAGTGCCACCTGTACAACTAACAACCACTGGAACAGATGAAGACACAAAAGCTTCGAGGCTAGATATTACAAGATGGATGAATATACAACATATTTTTTACAGTCTTGCTTTGCCATTGTTGCTTAGTCAATTTTTTCTTCTCTCTCTTTTTTTTCTCACTCCTCTTCTATCACTCTCTCTCTCTGTTCCGCCTCTCTCTTATTCTGGCCAGATGAGTAATAGCTACGGCACTGTGGCTTGACTGATTAATGCACTCTGAGAGCCCAGGGAGGTGGAGCACAACAAACAGACAGGGGAGGGAGAGGAGGAGGGAGAAGAATGGGTTTGAGTTCGACTGTTCAAGTGAGGGAGGGATGGGGGTAAAGTACCCCCCGTACAGGCATTGGGGTGCGCAGAGGGAGGTGCCTTTCCCCTTCTTCATCACGGAACAGGCTCCACTCTTTTGCAGTTAGGGACAATCATGCCCGCTCCTACCAAACGGCCAATCAAGAAGCAGTAGGTGACTTCGGAGGAGCGCATGCTGAGGTGCACAAAGGCAGTTAGGAAGTACAGTAGGACACGAGGCTCATTGACGGACGGATTTTTTCAACACAGCTAATTGTATTTATTGAACATCCAAAGTGTTGAGAAGTTTTATATTTTCATAGAAATTTCACAAATGTTTCTCTCAAATTAATTTAGCTAAAGTTCACACATTCTCTAGATTTTGGACAGGAACTATTGAGGAACATTACCCATTGTCAAAAATGAATATCAGTGTATATCAGATACTATGTGATATATTTCTGTTTTTCAAGAACCAAATACATTTTAGGAACATTATTTCTCTGTTGAACCACTACTTGTGCAAAGTTTAATGTCTATCAAAACAGTAAATATGTCTCTACTGTACATTTTCTGTGTTAATTGGATTGAAATAATGTGTGAATATCATCAGTGGAATATGCATCCAAAAACACTGAGATACTCCATACTGATCAACATTGCCCATCCCTATTGAGAACAGTACTGAAATCATCCCAACCTATCCCACTATGTGAATACAGTAGAGCTGATAAACTGAGACAAAGATGTTTCTACATGGTAAGTTATACCAGCTGTAACATACTTGGAGCCATTATCAGTTTATATAAGCCATCACTCTTGTCCTCTTGATTGATCCTTTTCCCACAGTGCAGTCATTCACTGTTCTGTATGTCCTCCTAATGATGCAGTAATGATGCACACAGATAATCAACCACAGCCTTATTTGTTGTTATAGATTCATTCATCTAAGCATACCCAGAAGCCTCACAGGGTTAAACCAAGGACTAATAAAATGTTTCTATGGTAAATGAACTGCACTTATAGCACTTGAGCACTTCACTTATAGTGCCTCTTTCTTTGAGCACTCAACACACTTTTACATGGCCTGCGCATTTAGCCTTCAGCTCAAAAAATGCACAGTGCAGTGTTTTCAGACTCGAGCAAGTTAGGGCTCTGTGTGCGTCTCCCCCATGGCTACCATATAGTATATAGGAGCAAGAGACTGGGCAACAATGTAATTCATACTACAGCTGCAAAAAATCATGTGGTTCCCGTAGATTCTAAATAGCATATGAGCAGTTGCTTTGGATTGTAATGCCTATTCATGCATGGGTTTAAATTTTGAGGACTTTTCACCATTCAGATGATGGAAATACATAGAAGCCGCATAAAGGCAGGTCAGATGCAACAGATATTATCCCGTGTCAAAGACTTTACTTTCTTTATTTGGTCATTTTAATTCTATAAACAACAAAGCTGGGAAAAATGAATCATTTTTTCACAAGTAAAGTTCAGTTACACTATAGTATACAATAAAGTGCACTGCAGCGGCTCAATATATTTTATGGTGAAACTTGTTGCTATAAAAATCTTCTTTCTTAACACACTATTGTATAAAAGATAAACATAGTGGCTGTTGATGCAAAATCTAAAATATATGGAAAAGCTGGTGAAACATAACTTTTGGTGGACCTGAAAATGCATTGATTATTATGCTAGAATGCTCAAGTGTCCTGTCCTAATATGGCAACTGTTCAGATCACACTCTATAGGCTTAGAACAGTGGCATGACTTCTATGATTCAAAAGATATTGTATTTTTATTGTTTTGATCTGTTAATCGCTATAGAACTCTTGCTGTTTTTCATCAGAAACCCATGGATATCACGGGAATTCATTAAAATTATTATCTTAGTAAAGAATTTACAGTCATGCGGCTTTCTGGGGTTGTCTAAACAAGTCTTCTTGCTCCTTGTGCCGTAGTGTAGCAGACCCTAGCTCATTCACCTTTTATCTATTCTAGATTATAGCACAATAGCACAATAGCAATGGTATCCCAGAATGACAAAATAGACTCCTATACAGAATAAGAAAACACCCCCTCCAATTTTAACTACTCACCTTCATCTTAGCCTGTACCCATCCATCAGCATCCATGGATACTCCTGAATGCATACAAAACACCCATGTTCACTGTATTCTACATGATGCATGCTTTGGCTAGGCCAACCACTTGGGGGCACTGTGGTATTTGACATTACAGAGCAGGCATTTTTGTCATTCCTTGTTATTTTGATGTAATTTTAACAAAGGGTTCAAATCTAGAAGGGTTTTGAAAGCAAAGGGGGTTAAAATATGCAGGGAAATTGGTGGTTTGAGCAAAGAATAGGGAATGTATTGGGAGGTAAGATGTGACACAGGTGGACCAAAAGGATATATAACTTCAAAGCTTGCTGCCTTTTTACAGTGTCAGGGCTACTAACCTGTGATGGTATGACATGCAGGAAAAGTTGTATACAGGCACGATGGCAAACCACATTTTCAATGCCAAAAATCTTTTAAGAATGTGCTGTAGAGCTTCCTTTTTATGATAGACATTGCAGAGATTTACTCAAATGCACTGCTCTGCAATTAGCTGTCATCCCCTCTCTGTCTGCTTTCCCCAAAG
Source organism: Paratrypauchen microcephalus (assembly GCA_036785185.1). NCBI lineage: Eukaryota > Metazoa > Chordata > Actinopteri > Gobiiformes > Gobiidae > Paratrypauchen > Paratrypauchen microcephalus. The sequence continues at coordinate 4,156,217 of JAVJIX010000059.1, forward strand.
ATGAAAATGGAGATAATGATGCCCCATTAATGCTTATCTCAGCCGTGATCAGCGAACGTGATTATATTAATAAAAATCCTCAAATTAAACTTTTGCCTTCTTCTTAAGGGCTGGGGTAAGTTGACAGATGGACAGTGGAAGTTGCATGATTTCACCTCAATCAATTCATACAGCTTTGCACTTTATATAAATGTATACAATAAATTAAAGGTACAGCAACTTTTCCCATGGTGTCAGACAGCTGTTTGTATGGAGTTATTATTTTTTTAATAATGTTTCACACATCCCCTCACATCTCCATCTCTCACTTCTCCGTGGAGGTTTGATCTTTGCCACTCACCCATTCACACACCAGTGTGTGCAGACACTAGGGGCAAGATGGGTTAAGTGGGTTGCCCAAAGACGATAGATCTGACAGCTCTCCCAATGTTTGTCTCAACACCGGGATTCAAGTAAAGTGTGTAAAGTTTAACATTTTCTTAAAGTCACTTTTAAAAGTAGAAGTGGAGAATATGAGAAGGGTACCTTAAAGGGATATGCCATCCCCAGGTCAAACTTGGGCATCTCCCCACAGTCCAGAGACTAAAATAAGTGGTGGAAAGCGTTTTTCTGGTGACCCAGCCATTGTCCGAGTCTGTCAGCACTGACCGCTGCGGTATCTGCAGCTACTCCGCGTTAGACTGGAGTCTAACGTCGCCAGAGAAGCTGAAGCACACACCACGCTGCGTAACAGGGGAACTGCCTTCCTGATGCGTAACAGGGATTCCCCTGTCAGCGTGGTGTGTGCTTTGGCTGTGTTTTTCCGCACTGAAAAATAGTTCCCACCCAAAAAGACCAAGTCAAGCTCTCCGTGTTGATTTGCTCATTTATTTGCACTCGATATGAATGCGCACTACACAGAAAGTAACTGGGAAAAGCATCGAGCAAATGAATTCCTTTTGGCCGAAATCTTTCTCTGGCGACGTTAGACTCCAGTCTAATGTGGAGTAGCTGCAGATACCGCGGCGGTCAGTGCTGACAGACCTGGACAATGGCTGGGTCACCAGAAAAATGCTTTCCACCACTTATTTTAGTCTCTGGACTGTGGGGAGATGCCCAAGTTTGACCTGGGGGTGGCATATCCCTTTAAGATTCAGATTCTTGTCTCTTGCTGCGGACCGTAGACACCACACACCATGCACTGCTTCCAAGTTCCAACATAATATTTAATTTAAAAGCAAGTGCCATACCAAAGTGATTCTGAAGTATATGCAGCCATCTCTGTTGATCCTACGCAGTCCTGACTCAACAAGTTCAACTGCAAAACAAGGTACAGCAAAACAAATGTCATATTGTCAGCAAACCAGACAGCAAACAACCCCAAAATGCACTTGTCTTACCTCAGGCTAAACGCTGTTATGAGGAAGAGAGAGAGAGCGAGGAGTTTAAGAAGTGTGTAGGCATAAACTGGACCACTGAGAGGGAGGAGGGCAGAGCAAGGACACTGCTGACTCCAGACTAAAAGTTATAGTGGAGGCTGTTGATTAATGATTGAAGAGACACAATATCCAAAATCAGCCAAGTCTCTCGCTGTAGGAGTGAGGCAGGAGCTTTAGAGTGAGTTATGGCTTACATTTACGCATGCCATTATGCCGAACAACACTTTATAATAGTCATCGACTGCTAAATACTATGAATAAATGTTGGCCTAAAGGACTTTTTGTGTTGTGGCAATAACAAAATAATGGGGATTGTACTTGTAGTAGTAGATGGCAATGAAATAGTAAGAGCTGAAACTTTTTTTTTTTTTGATACTCACAATACAGTACGAAGTAGATGGCTTTTTGATTTAAAGGGCAAATAATGTTATAGTTGTTTTGTTATTGGCCCTTAAACATGCTTTTGAGTATTTTCACTGTGGCATATCAGTTTTAGAAGTTAAAATAACGGCTACAGATGACACCATTTCCCTCAGGTGCACCCTTTAAACTGAGATCTTGGGTTAGCATCCTATCTCCTGGCAAAGGAGGATTAGTAACCTTTTCTGACATGATAAAACAGCCATACAGTTTTAATAAATGCAATTTGATGACAGGAATGCTCAGGATGAGTCTTGTGACGTAACTGCAAATTTGTTTCGTGTTTAGTGACTGCTCAGTGGAACAGAATTTGGGAAACAACAAGATTAATGAAATAAGCATGATTGAAGCAAACTAGAACTGCAGGTATATTTTGATCAGGGAACAATGCTAAAAGCTTAAATGCACTTTCTTTTAATACCGCTAAAATAGTATTAGTAAACATTATTGTATACTAATTATATCTTCAATACATCTATTAGTAGTTGTATAACCATTTAATCGTGTACTTGAGGGATTATGTTTTCACTGAATTTATAGCTATACATCCACCTTTGCTTGACAATCAACCAAAATACAGCAATATATCGACTTCCTTTTCTGAAATGTGTTAGAAAATCAAAAATTGATTTACATTTCACATATTTTTCACGAATTGAAACCAACTGTATGTTCGTATTGACACCAGCAACCAATAGGTTTTCTTTTTTTGGACTACCATGTGTTTTTTATCTCAATAAAAAAAACTCAATAATTACTTTTAGTGCTGAATTTGGGGCTCCTAAATTCCACTTGGATGAAGCCTGCACTCTCGAACATCCCTTATACAGTAGCACCCTTAGCCTGGACGTCCCGTAGCCAGTTGCACCCCTCTCATTTATTTGTTGTATATAGACCAACTGCATATCAAACACTGATGAATAACGTTAGGCTTATGTACAGGGGACATTAATCATGCATTAGCCAATCACAGATAATTTATGGCTTCTCCCATGTTTCTAAATGATCCCTCTCCTGTCCTTGATTGATCCATTATTTGCCTGTAAGCAGAAACATGTTTGCCACATCAATCAAATGATTAATCGCAAATAATTGGGCTGACAATGGAACATAATATGGAGTGTATGGGTGCATATGGTGGTGGAAAATCTGTGATTTTACTCCTTCACTGATGCACCATTTCAGTGTATGTCATTCTTTTTTGATTGTCATTTGTGTTTTTGAAACAAATGATTGATTTGTTTTAGAAATAAGATGAAACATATTTCTGTGGCTCCAAAGGGGTAATGTGGATAATCTTATTGAGGGACTGTGTGTAACTAGTTGCCGTTATTGCCTCCCTCCCAAAGCTTACAAAAAAAAAAAAAAAAATCAGCTTCCTTTGTTTTGACTTACAGATGTTGAAAATGGCGATCATCTCAAAAAACAGTCCATAGATTTTAAATGATTAATTAGAATACTTTGAAAATCCTACAACTTTCTCTAGTGTCTAGATGATATGGAGGAACCATTTGCCCATTTTGTTTATTCTAATATTTAATTCTTTTGTTATTTTTGTTTATGTCAAATTATTTTCCAATTTAGTTTTTGCTAATTTGTTTACCTTAAAGGGATATGCCACCCCCAGGTCAAATTTGGGCATCTCCCCACAGTCCAGAGACTAAAATAAGTGGTGGAAAGCGTTTTCCTGCTCACCCAGCCATTGTCCGAGTCTGTCGCCACTGACCGCCGCGGTATCTGCTGCTCCTCCGCGTTAGACTGGAGTCTAACGTCGCCAGAGAAAGATTTCGGCCAAAAGGAATTAATTTGCTCGATGCGTTTCCCAATTACTTTGTGTGTAGTGCGCATTCATATCGAGTGCAAATAAATGTGCAAATCAACACGGAGAGCTTGCCTTGGTCATTTTGGGTGGGAACTATTTTCCAGTGCGTAAGAATACAGTCGTATCACGCAGTACGCTACCAGGGGAATCCCTGTTACGCACCGGGAAGGGAGTTCCCCTGTTGCACAACGTGGTGCGTGATACGACTGTATTCTTACGCACTGGAAAATAGTTCCCACCCAAAATGACCAAGGCAAGCTCTCCGTGTTGATTTGCACATTTATTTGCACTCGATATGAATGCGCACTACACACAAAGTAATTGGGAAACGCATCGAGCAAATTAATTCCTTTTGGCCGAAATCTTTCTCTGGCTACGTTAGACTCCAGTCTAAGGCGGAGGAGCACCAGTTACCGCGGCGGTCAGTGGCGACAGACTCGGACAATGGCTGGGTGAGCAGGAAAACGCTTTCCACCACTTATTTTAGTCTCTGGACTGTGGGGAGATGCCCAAATTTGACCTGGGGGTGGCATATCCCTTTAACACCTTTTGTTTCGTTTGTGGGGTGCCTAGAGAGGATAAATGTTGGACATTGATTAAAGGAAAAGTAACGTTATTTTACAATCTGAGCCTTCTTTCGGTAATAAAACAAGTCGTTTGACTCACCCATAGCACGTTCGTGTCATTTGGAGCTGTTTGGTGAAAGTTATGTTGTAGCGTATCCGTTAACATAAGTATTCGGGGCATTACTTTGCGGTGTCCAAATAACACAAACTTTAGCACTTTTCAAATCATAGAAGCCCGATGTCTTAATGTAAGATTTCATTTGAAGCAAAAGTGGCCTGTAATCCGAGATTTATCCATAGTTTTCAGCTTTGCGTTTCATGTTTGGGTCCCGGGAGCTGTCCGCGCATGTGCACTGGCGTCCTCATCTACTCGAAACTATGGCTAAATCTCGGATTACAGTCCACTTTTGCTTCAAACGAAATCTTACATTAAGACATCGGGCTTCTATGATTTGAAAAGTGCTAAAGTTTGTGTTATTTGGACACCGCAAAGTAATGCCCCGAATACAAATGCTAACGGATACGCTACAACATAACTTTCACCAAACAGCTCCAAATGACACCAACGTGCTATGGGTGAGTCAAACGACTTGTTTTATTACCGAAAGAAGGCTCAGATTGTAAAATAACGTTACTTTTCCTTTAAGTTGTACTATGTTAACTCAGATACACGTGTGATTTGTGTGATTTCACATGTGATTTATGTGCAATCTTAAATTTGCTCATCGCTTTAGTTTGTCAGTTTTTGTTGACAAATAGTCACTACAGGATATCTTATTCTGCAATAAACAAATGCTTTCTCTTACACTTTTAATTGAACTATTGAAAAACTATTCAAAAACCTCTTTAAAGCTCTAGTTGCTTGAAACTCTTAGTTTCAACAGTCCAGTCTGTTCTGTGTAGTAGCAGTGGTGGATGCACTGGCTCAAGACCAGACTTTGACACACACACACACGCACACACACACACACACGCGCGCACACACACACACACAGAAATTGTCAGTTTGTCATTCTGAATTCAAGCTGAGGAGGTTTCAACAGTAGTTTGAAGACTGTTTTGTCCAACACCAAAAAGGAATTCATTGTATTTTTCACAGAAACTATTAAATTCACACTTATTTGAAAGTGTTTGTACTGTCTATAAGTTCACTTCATCAGCTAACCCATTCTCAAATATTTCAGCCAGTGTGGTAGAATAAACAATCTTACTCTTCCTTTACAGACTCTTAACCTGGGTGCTCTTGTAAATACTTCTAAACACCTTTTCTAAGCTCAAACTTGAATGAAACACAAACATACACTGAAAAACATAACCTCTTGATTCTCTTCCATTTTCTAGCCTTTCTGGTTCTAACTGCACGCACATCCCTGTTATGCTGGCCCTTCAGGTCTCTTTTCTACCTACCCTACTTCCACACCTCTCTTTGAACTCGGAGCATGACTTTAGTGCACCACCATCTTTCTTCTGGGTGTGTTTTGCCTTTGTCTCTTTCCCTTTTCATTTGCTCATTGCGTCTGTTCTGCATGCTTTGACTCTGCTTTCTATCCATTCCTGTCTGCCAGGCAATTACCACCTCTCCATTGATTCTGCCCCAGTCCTTCTGTTCGTCTTCTGTGCACTGCCATCCCCGTTAGCCTGCACATCCATCCTGGCCTTCCATGTGCATTTACTCCTCTTTTCTTGTTGTACGTTGTAAACAATAAAAACCTCTGTAATTCCTTTTCTACCGTTCTACTAGTATTATATGCATTCACTGCCCTTCAGCTGCCCCCTGCCCATACATTCCCGCAGTCTTTCTAGAGGTCTCCATAGACATTAGCTGTCTCCATTCTGCCTACTAGAGCTAAATTATTCCACAATAAGTCACAGGGCTAAATCACTGGAATAATCACCTCGTGCATTTGAAATTTAAATGATTTCGCAGGCTCTGGTGCTGGCTCTCTCATTAAAGATTTCCTTGCAAGAATCCAGCAAGCAGGTGGAAGTGCTAAAGGAGGTGTATAGATTTTCAAATGTTTATGATGGACAAATAAATGTATTTAGAGGCATTATATAAGTCAGTTTTCCGGCATTGTAGAAGCTGGCGTCATGTAGATGTGATAAAATTCTGTCAAAGGAAGGTGACAGATATAGTTGCTTCTTTTGTTTGGTGTACACCCACTTTATTTATTCATTTGACTGGGACAGTGCATGTTAATGGACAGACATAACACACAGACATGCATGTACACTGGATTATGGTCAAAGGCTCATTTTCATCCATTGGCCACAACATTATGGATATGACATTTGTTGTAGCACATCTTGCTATTTGTACACATAAGGCCAGAATCAAACATTTTGTTGGTTGGTCAGTTGTTCAAAATTAAATCATATTTCAACCCAATCATAATTTGTAGAAAATAATTTCTACATTGCATCTAAAAATGTATTTTAATAATGGGCCAAGGACAGAATGGATGTAGGATTATTTCAATATCATTGAAGCATGATGTAATAGTTTTATATTGTGTTCTTATTCACTTGTTTGCCTGTTCTGTCTCTGTTGTGTCATGAGGGGTGCTGGTGATATTTTAGTGCATTTTTCATGCACTGAGCAGAGAGCTAGTTGACCTATAATATAATGCCTTACACTTGTAATGTGCTTTACAGCCTTGTAAAAGCCTCTCTAAGCGCTACACTATAGTCATTATTCATTGACTCCATACTTGTTGGTTGTAAGCTATAGCCACAGCTGCCCTGGGGCAGACTGACAGAAGAGAGGCTGCCAACTGCACCATCAACACCTCCGACCACCAGCAATCACTCATGCACACATCACTTTCATACTAGGCAATGTGGGTGAAGTGTTTGAATGATAGGGGGCAATCTGAAGAGTTCAGTGTGAGCTCTGACTGTGACAGCGGCTCTTGTTATTATTAGCAGCTTGTCAGTAAAGACCCAGTGCCTGTCTTTTTTTAAATGTTTCTTTATAGTGTTTGATAGAGCATTTTAAATACATGCAGTTTAATGTATGACACACCCTGATTCACGTCTGGCGTCAAATGCGTCTATAAATTTCACATTGTCATCCATACAACAGGGCTGCCATGAAAAACCTCAAGTACATTTGACATCTGTGCTCGCCATGTTGAGGTTACATCAGCATTCGGCACCAGTGGAGTTGTCAGACGAAATGAGACAGCTTATGACATGTCAGTAGTCACAATAAGATCTGATGGGCAGCTGAGAGAGAGGGTGAAACGGACCCTGTCCCCCAACCACAGCGTTCTGTCATAATACAGTTTACTAAGACTGAGCGATATGGGAAGAAACGCGTGACAGTGTGACAATTGATATGATTTTTATGTATCATTGTGCCATAGTAAACAGCTCATAATGTTGGTGCTCACCCACATTCACCTGGTCACACGAATCACTACGAATCAGAGGACCACCCCTTTCCACCACATCAGGATTTGCTAAAATATCATAATATATTGGGATACTAAATATTTGCAATACTGTGCTACAGTTCTGTTGCATGGAATGGTATTAGATATTTACTGACATATTCACTGTTTTGATAATTGAAAAGATGTATTTCATATCGAGTTTGCGCAGGTAGTGGTTTGACATAGAAATTATTTAGTTAAAATGGAAAATCAAATCGAATCATGAGGGACCCTGTGATCCAATGTTGCTACTTATGATGATGCCATATATTTATGTTACATTTTGCATTGTAATATACATTCACCCTCATGTGGAGCAGCAAAAGAAACGCCTGGAGCAGAGTGTCCTAATCTCTATCAACCCTTTTCTGGTGTTATGCTCTGTGACTTTCTCCACTCAGAAATGCGATAATCCCTCTTTGCACCCTCCCAAAATAGATTTCAGCTCTGGTCTAGTGACGTGCCTTCTGGATAGAAAATGCGTGTGGGTTATTTCAGTCTCTGTCTTATAAACATTCAAATGTAAATGATGATCTGACTTCTGCATTGATTACTGTCTCTGCTGCATGCCCCTTATGATTTAGTTCAGTCATTTTCTCTTGTTTGGAGTTTTATCTGAATTTCTCCGTCTGTGTCTGTCTCCACTCTGGATCGATGCTACACCTCCCATGAGCCCCGGTGCAGCCGCCCTGTCACCGCTCAGACCTAGGGGGGCGCCGAGCTTTGAAGGATGTCTTCATAATGTGGCCTTGGTCTGACCTTGGAGGGCAGGAGTCAAGCACACTTAAGCCTATGCCAGTTAATCAGGAGGGGCATTGATCACTGAGCTATAGGGCACGTTCCGGGAAATACAACTGTTTGTCTTTCCAAATGAGTATAAACCAAAGCCTGCTGTCTATCAAGGGTACAGACAGGGTACTATGATAAGTTTGAGACTGTTAAAGGCAAATTAACGTTTTTTTACAATCTGAGCCTTCTTTCGGCAATAAAACAAGTAGTTTTACTCACCCATAGCATTTTTCTGTCAATTGGAGCAGTATCGCAGAACTTATGTTGAGCCGTTCTGTTCTACTAATGATCCCATATCCGTTAACATGGTGCTCGTATCATATGCTCGGGGCATTACTTTGCGGTGTCCAAATAACACAAACTTTAGCACTTTTCAAATCATAGAAGCCCGATGTCTTAATGTAAGATTTCGTTTGAAGCAAAAGTGGCCTGTAATCCGAGATTTAGCCATAGTTTCGAGTAGATGAGGACGCCAGTGCGCATGCGCGGACTGTGCTCTCAGCTCCCGGGACCCAAACATGAAACGCAAAGCTGAAAACTATGGATTTGTAAAAAAAAACGTTAATTTGCCTTTAATGACACAAATGCAGAAATTGTTTATTTCATATGAAGGTTAGATACTTTTGCACATATGAACTTACTGACATGTGATAAAAGGAGAAATTCAATTTGTCAACTGGACAAAGTTTATTTGGTCGAAAACGTTTCGCAACTGACGAACTGACGAAGCACCTCGGATGAGTTGCGAAACATTTTCGACCAAATAAACTTTGTCCAGTTGACAAATTTAATTTCTCCTTTTATCATGGATTCTACCTGGACGACTGAGGGATTCTTCTTACTGACATGTGCTTATTTGTTGGAGGATAAGATCTTGTTTTTGAGGGGCTCAAAGTTACAACATGAATGAATAAATTAACAAATAAATAAAACCTGGACATGAATTTTGTGTGTGAATTCAGTGGGTTATAAAGCACTCGTCCACCATTTAGAAGGTTGCTTCATTCACAATAAGAAGCCAATGGTATAGATTGGCAGTCTCACTTTGGTGTGTCCACCCCAGGGCAGCTGTGGTTACAGAAGTAGTTTACTACCACTTTGTGTGAAGTAAATGCACAAAGCACTTTGAGTATTTTGAAAGAAGCAACATCTTTTTTCTTTTTTTTTCTTTTTAGTTGCCCCTCTTGGGTCCAGAGACTGCCTCAGTAGTATATTGGTAATGGTTGTGGTTTTCCTGTGGATTCCTGCTTGTAATAACAAACTAATGTAAATACTTGTGAAGCTTGTAAAGCACACTATACAGTATATGCACTAGCACTATATTCACTCTTATCATCCAGACTCCTAGAATTCATGCTACATTTACATGGGTTTGGCATTGACTGGAGTAACAAGCTACCTCTTATGGTTAAATAAATGCGGGTAATTTTAGTATGCTGCGCATGCAAGCACAGATGCAGTTCAAACTTGATGCTATCAGCAATCAATTCAGCAATCTTGGCTACAACATTAAACCTTCTGTAACACACATAATTCCTGATGCCTATTCATTGTTATTCAGTGCATTTCTTCATACAGCTTTGGTCCACATAGTTTATGCTCCCTGCCTTGAAGTGAATCATTGTATTTTATCACCAGCTCATCTTCTTGGATCATGGCATGTTGTTACATTTAGCCATGTTTCACTACTTCTTAGTATGCATTTAAACCTTACCACCTGAAAGCACATGGATCAAATAAACATTTTGTAATTATGTTGTCATTAACATTGCTCTCCCATAGGAGCTTAAGTGTTTCCCCTAATGCGTCACTCACCTCTCGTCAAATTTGATTATAATAGTTTAATTAAATTACGGAAATAATCCTGCTGTCTGACACGGCATTGTAATTAAAAACACATTAGTTACAATCACCCCATAAACTTTGTTGATGAGGAAAATGAACTAAGTTGTGGCAGATGTGTAGATCGGTCAGGCAGACTCACAGTGTACAGCGTGTTGTATTGTGCTGTAGTGTGTGCTGGCTGAGGGCTTTTTAAATTAGTCACTGCAGATGGAAACCAGTTACAGTACGGGGACTGAGATTCTTGGAGCATGCCGTATATTTAATCAAGTGAAGGAAGAGGTTTTAAAGGCGATGCACCTGATTTTTACAATCTTAAAAATGTGAAATAACAAAACTAGCTCATTTTAAACAACATTCAGTGGTCCAAAAATATTTCTTGATGAGTTTTGTGTTGTGTTTTTCACAACATTCAGAGACCAGACAGTGCCAACAACTAGCATGCTAGCAGTGCACTTCCTGATTATCGTATTACATGTATTGATAATTTGCAGCCGATGTCATCAACTCAGAGCTAACTCAGGCACTGCTCTGTCTGAGGCTTTGTTAGACTTTTAATCCAATATGACTAGAAAGAAATACATGTAGAACACCCCCAGTATGATGTCACTGCAAAGTATCAATAAAAAATGTTAGAACGCAGATAGTACACAGCAGACTTATTTTGACATCAAGAGTTGCTTATACAGTCTGTGCTGGGGCAACATACATTTTGCTGCATGTGATAAAATCAGAGACAGAGCCTCTAATCAGATGAAGAAGTTTCAATGTGGCTCTCGTATCACACACACCTGCACAGCCACAGAAAAAAGGTCCTGTCACCTTTGGTAAAGTTAATCCAATAGTTTCAGTCACGTTAGCACAGTTCAAACATAAAGTTAAGCCACAGATTGAATTATTATTGCAAATGTTGGATAGCAAATGTTAAGTATTCTACAAATATTTTAGAACAAATTTAATTATATCCAATGCCATTACTTACCCAGACATTTTAATTAAACTTGCAGCCTAAGTCTTGACATTTTGTATTTATATAATATATAATATTTCAGCGCAGATAAAATGTACATTTTTTCAGTCAAATATTTGTTCTTTTATACCATTATTTTGAGGTACACTACCCTTGAATTACGGCTTTTTATTTGCTAATACAGAAAGACAAATGCGTCAGATATGTCATTCATTTCCATCCGTGAAACCTCAGCAGTTTTAAAAAGTGACTTGTGACAAATACATTGTAGACGTTGTATGATATTGGCGGATGACACTCCCTCATCGGGCTCATCTCTGACGGCGATGAGTCTGCCTACAGGAGGGAAATGGACCGGCTGGTGTCCTGGTGCAGCAGCAACAACCTGGATCTCAACACCCAGAAGACAGTGGAGATAATTGTGGACTTAAAGGAAAGTCAGAGCCCTCCTGCCTCCTCTCTTCCTGACAGACTCCCTCATCACCACAGTGGACTCCTTCCGGTTCCTGGGCACCTGCATCACACAGGACCTCAGGTGGGAGCCGACCATCAACTCCCTCATCAAGAAGGCCCAGCAGAGGTTGTACTTCCTGCGGCAGCTAAGGAAAGCCAAGCTACAAGTCCAGATGATGGTGCAGTTCTACACGGCCATCATTGAGTCCATCCTCACCTCTTCCATCACTGTGTGGTGCTGGAGCCACTGCCAGGGACAGACAGAGACTGCAGCGCATTGTGCGCTCTGCCGAGAAGGTGATTGGCTGCAGCTTTCCATCTATCCAGGACCTGTATGTCTCCAGGACTCGGGGGCGAGCAGGCCGGATAGCAGCTGACACTTCTCACCCTGGACATGGACTATTTGAACCACTTCCCTCTGGCAGGAGGCTACGGTCCATCGGGACCAGAACCTCTCGCCACAAGAACAGTTTCTTTCCCTCTGCTGTTGGACTCATGAACAATTCATAACATCTGCACAAAGTTGGACACTTTATATCACGAGTCACTTTAATTAAGTCATGTTTGCACTTGTGCTCCTCTGAACCTCTTTTTATTTGGATTGTTTTTTTTTTTTTACTATATAATAGCTCTATTCTAGTTATTATTATTATTTAGTGTCTATATTCTAGTTAGTATTATTATTTAGTGTTTTATGTCTGCACCTTATCACCAAGACAAGTTCCTAGTCTGTGAATTGTGTTCACTTGACAATGGCAATAAAAGTCTTTCTGATGCTGATTCTGATCTTGTATCCATTCTCACTCTACAGGAGATGGCAGCCCTTTCTGTTTGAATTTTTGTGTAAGATTACCAATTTATAACCTAAAAGATTATCCACTAATATACAGTGAAAAGATTACACTGCTCACAGTAATATTACACAAAATTTAGTCTTGTGAGCTTGAGGCCATGTTGTTACCTCTGGTATTGTATTGTTCTGTTGTTTTCAAGTTAACAGCTACCTTTTACCTTTTGTTTAGTAGAAATGGACAATTCCTGAGTTATTTGTCTATCCAAATGATTCTAGTTAAAGTGTATGGGCATCATACTTTTATAAATAGTTATAATCGTGTCAAAGGTTATTATTTTTACTATATAAAAATATCAACTTGAATGTAAAATATCCTAATCTTAACTGAGCGCAGCAGGTTTTCATTAGGCATTGTAAGTGTGAGTCTTCTGGTAAATGTAATAATATGCCATAAATGCACTCATCATTACAACAGATTTAAAATTAGGCAGTAGATAAGGTTAAATCCCTGATCTTTTTCAGACTGAAAGTGCAGCAGTCTCAGGCTTTCACATGAAAACAAGGCTTCTCTCTGTCATGCTCCAGTCGCCTCAGAGCCTGCTCACACTGACTGACGTGTGTTTACCTTTTGTGTTCTTTCTGCGATCCTCAAATTGCTCCATGGCTGGAAACAGTAAAAGCTCCCAAAGCACAAGTGTTGAATATGTGCATTTTTATTTTCTATAACCATCACTTCTGACAGGCCCAAATACCCTTTTTTATATGAAATACTTTTTGGGGTGTGCTTCATATAGGAGGTCGCGCCAAGTTTTGCCTCGCCTTGTTGCATTGGATTAGCTGGATGTAAAATTCAACTCCATCCAGGTGGAAGTTTTACTGAACCAGCTGCTTGCTGTTCACACTTTGTAGCAACAAATTGAGCATGTACTGACAAGAAGTGGTGGAAAGAGTACAGAAAATAAGTACTCAAATAAAAGTACAGTTTAAAAATGTATTGTGTTGTAAAAACTACTGACTAACATGGAAGAAAATGAATGGATGAAAAATACTACTTGAAGCATTAGTTACTGGTTACTTTTTACATAATTTATGCTGTAATGAAACTAGTGGTGTCAGGCGATTAAAAAAATGATCTAATTACAGGATTTGTAATTAATTAATCTAATTAATTGCATTTTAATCTTGTGAAAGAAAGAGATTGAGAGAGAGACAGAGAAAGTGAGTGAGAGGCAGCCCACTTTGCGATTGAGTTTATCAGTTTTTCTGATTAAAAAAAATAAAAAAATAAAATGGTTTCCCAAATTCTGTGAGTGTAATTTGGTCGCTCTATCACCGGTAACAATGAAACTTGTTCGGACGTGTTTATTCTTCAAATTATCTGTCAGGCCATAGCAACTTTGGTGATCGGAAAATTCTTTTTGAGAAAAGCTCCAAATCATAGCATTCTTGTTGATCTTCATTCTTTTTTGTGGTGGGATTCTTCAAGTACTCAGGCTTAGTCGGGATAAGCGTTTTTAGGTGGTTTATTGTGCTCTCCCACAGTGCAAATGGGCGTGAAAAAATATTTACAGTGGTACAGTGAAAAGACTGCAGACTTCCCCTTTAAGTCTTTCAGTCTTTAGCTCGCTCTCTTTCTCTCAGTGCACGTTACCTCCACTGTAACTAAGACAAGACTGCTGGCAGACCTGCAGAGTGCACCTATATACCCCTATTCACACTGGAGAAATTCTCCAACTTTATTGATCTCACACTGGAGAAATTCTTCTCTGCATTTAACCCATCCTGTTATTAGGAGCGGTGGGCAGCACATGACTGCGCCCGGGGACCATCTCCATGATCTTCTTGCTTCAGTTTGGTCAGGACCTCAGCTGGAGGACCTATGGTGCATATTTTGGGTTGATGGGGGAAACCCACCCAGACACGGGGAGAACATGCAAACTCCACACAGAAAGCCTCAGGGATCCAGGGATTGAACCCAGATCATGCATGCAAACTTCACACAGAACACACACGGAAAGGCCTGGGCGACCCGGGGATTGAACCTGGAACCTTCTTGCTGTGAGGCATGACCGCTAGCCACTCAGCCACCGTGCCGCCATTCGCCCCTCCCACATTAATTCGAAAGCTTATATACACCATTCCACTATTAAATGACTAATATTTCTGGTGTCAAAAGGTGAGCACGTACAGTAGCTTTCAAGCAACGCCAATAAATAATATACAAAGCTTCAAATATACAGAGAATACAAATAATTGCCCGTGCAAATTTCTCATGGCTCACATGACCGCCGGAACCCGCAAAACTGGCCCTGAATGGTTTTGCTAACAAGACCCCCCACACTCCACTCCCACTGCATATTTAATAGGCTTACCTAACTAACAAAAACTGTAAACAAATAGGTGTGGTAGTCTCAGTTTCATTGTATTTAGCTCCTCCCTTCAGGCAGATATAGGCAGTGTCCACCAGCGTCTGACCAGAACTGAAGAAGCAGCTTGGATGAGCTGCAAAATGTATTCAACCAAATAAACTTTTGTCCAGTTGACAAATTGAATTTCTCCTTTTGCCAAGAACACAGAGATAGACGTTGATTGTGACAATTTGTACTTTACTTTGCTCATTAAAAGTAACTCCTATGATTTTAAATGTAACAGATTCCTTGGCTGTAATTTTACTCAGTTATAAGTACATGTTCAAATGTATACCCAAAAAGTGTTTAGTTACTTTTCACCTGTTCTGAGTAAGGTGCAAAGTTGTCTTTTTCAGATGGGTAGATGTGGCTTCACATCTCTCCAGGAAGTTAAACCTCATTTGCTTTTCTGTGGCTTCCATCCAAACAAGTTGAAACAAGTATGATAATCCAATCCACTTTATCTATAATGGGCTTCAGGGTGATGAAAAGCTTGGCACTGTTGCCTTAGTAGTTAATAGCTCAAAACACAGTGTTATATATTTTGAATGGTCAAAAGTGACCTAGCATAAAGCTGAAATCTAAAGAAGTGGTGCAAGAGTGAAATACAAAGAGTAAATCCATACAAATGAATAAGGATAATACATCACTGTAAAACATAAAATAGAATAAGAATAAGATAAAGGCATAAAGAAAAATAATCAATACAAGTTGTGATGTAATGGAGACACGTAGTTTGAAAAAGCTTTTATTTTGACACCTTTATTTTGGACACTTGTACTTCCTTAAGTTCCTTAACTTCCTGTTTTGAGGTAGCCATGTTTTACAATGTTATTCTGTGAGCAGTTCAGCTCAGCTCCTGGGAACACTTTCTTTTGATTTTGATGTGGCATTGCCAGTAAGTACAATTCATTTACCAGTGAAAATTCATCATAAATAGTTTAGGGAAACATTTCATTAGAAAATATAAAAACTGTGTTTTGTCAGAGCTAAAATGTTAGTGTTTTCTTTGTGCCAAGTGTGACACAGCATAACTAGCATGGAAGCCAAGTAGCCTATGCCGTTTTGACATGTATTAGACATGTATATCATTTGATACATGATTATTTTGTTTATCTTGTCTATTCTGTTTTTATTTCAGTTTCACCGTCTCTTTAATAAATCTTGCAAACTACAACACCGGCCTGTTACTTTGGGGATTGGTTGAAGCGATGAGTTTAGCTGGATGTTCCATATCTATGAGAACAGTACACTAGTCATTAATGTATTCGATGGATATTAACAAATGCTTATATGAATGCCAGCCCTTGAAATGTACCAGCCATTAGATTAGTGTGATCCCCACCTAAAGGCCATAGTTGTGAGCAGCTCCAGCCATCTCCAACAGGGAACAATCAGATAAATATATAATGCATGTTTGTTAGTTGATTTTACAGCAGTAAATCAAAAAACCTTCAATTTTGTGGTTTTGTGAGTTTTTTGTGATCCGTGCTGTTTTCATCATGGTCGGAGGTGACTTTTGATTTCCTGAAGAAGAGACTGCTCCTTTAGTGTTGCGGAAGTGCGGATGAGAGCGGGAGAACTAGACGGGGATAACAGGAACACAGTGATTTGGTGAAGGCCCACAGCAGCCCCGGAGCTAAAATCCATAAATGTACTGCACTATATTGGCCTGTCAAAGTAGTGCAGTCAGTCACTCATCCACTCATAGGCATTTATCCATGGGCGCACTCCGCTCCATATCTGATTCAACCACACCACCAGCAGAACTACCATGCAATCAAATCACACAATTTCTAACAAAAGGAAGTTCATTGTGACCTTGTGAATCATGATTCTACAAATTATATGCCAAACTATTCAATTAAAGTGGAAATTAGAGCCTCACTTAAGTGCAGTAATGTTGTATAGTCCAAGGATTGTGTGGGCTTGATTGGGCCATGAGTGAATATATTACTATTCACATTTAAACTGTTCTGATTTTCAAATACGCAATAACTTTCACATAATAGTGATACACTGATTTATAGATCACATTTGCACTGAGTGCCACTGACCCTACAGCACATTATATGAAAGCCAACAAGAAGCATTCAGCTTGCTTTTAAAATGTTTATGGAATAACCTTCAAATTTAATTAAACAGATTCAATACAAAGTACAAGGTAGTTATTTTAAAACCTAAGAAGGAATCTAAGTATTATGAAATAAATAGCAGACACTATTAAAAGAAACATATCGACATACCAGTATCCTATATTTGTATTCTTCTTTAACTATAAGGTAAATGACAACACTACAGAAGATGTCTTACTGAAGGCTACACTTGTGAAATGTAAAGTGTATAGTTTTTCTAGTGTTTGTGGTTGTCACCTCTTGATATTGATATTGTTGCATTCTGTCCTTTGCTGCAGAACAAGAATCTGCTGCAAAATAGTTTTAGCAGAGTCATGCCTGATGAATGCATTTTATTTATTTATTTATTTATTTATTTTTTATAGATGCACTATGTAATTTTTTGTGTCTCCATGGAGATGTTATTTCTGTGTCTGTGTTCCAAAATGTGACATATAAATGTATTTATCTTGCATCTATTCAGCTTAAGGTCTTAAATTACATAAAACGTCACACATGTTTGAGTAATCCTTTATTATTAGTCTGTCTACAGACTAAGCTCAAAATGCTCTGTTCCACCTTGTGATGTCATGTAGTGCTAGTTTTCAGGTTAACATCTATTTACCTTTTGTTTATGTAAATTATTCTAGTGAAGTTGTATGGAGTTAAAAAACACAGTGGAACACTTCCTGTTTTACCACGACATCACATGGTAGAACAGAGTGTTTCCTGTTTGACAGAACTACTCAGCCTGAATATGCAAGGTTTGTGTATTAAATGTGTGAATAGAGCTGGGCGATATGGCCTAAAAATAAAATCTCTGATTTTTTTTACAAAAAAAATCAGATTTCCGATTTTAATTGATTTTTCTCTGCCCTACTCAAAAACAAATAACAGATGTCAGACAAATGGCTCAAAATAATGCAGCGTTATTAAGCTGTTATTGTTTTTAAAAAAATATCACTTGAAGACCCTTACCTATCGCTTTGTGCAGTCTGTATACAGTTGTGGCAACTTCAGAAAAATATTTGCGGCTTGGTAGCACATACTTCAGATCCAAATCTTTCTCCATGTTAATGAATCCGGGCTTTTCCACAGTATATATGGGCTCCATGTCTTTTACAATATACATCGCGGTAGTGTGTGTGATTGCCTTCCATCGTGGCCCATGCTTATCATATGGCACACAGTTCCAAAATGTTTCAGGGACTGTTGCTTGTTTGACTTTGGACGATGTGCTCGCACTGTGACTTCTCCCACTCCGCTGCGTGCATCTGCTTTAGGCGCTAGAATAAATTTGTTGCGCTGCTTCCTTTGGCTGCAACAGCTTTTGAACAGACCTTACAGCGAGCACTCGTTGGTTCTAAGTCCGACGCAAGAAAACCGAACCAGTTCCATATAAGAGATGTAAACACCTTTGTTTGGTACAAGCTCCGGCTTTCCCTCACTCACTGCCGCTAACTTACCCGTGTAGAGTGTGGCGGCGCATTAGTTCCGCTCGCATGTAAAAAATAATTTAAAAAATCAATTTTCATAAAAACACATCGTCCTGAACTGTAAATTCGAATTAATCGATTTAATCGATAAATCGCGCACGTCTAAGTGTGAATGAAACAAAACACATGTTTTTGATGAGGACGCAACATTACAATATAGAACAAAACTTCCATCATATAAGCCATTTAAAATATGCCTCGAAAACATGCATTCTTACTTTCACCTGAGTTGCCTCTCCTCAAATCTGCCCTGTAACATAACCTGATGGCATTTTGTGCTTGTCTCTATATGTTTAATACCATATTGTGGAACATTCCGGACAAAGCAATAACTCCATGGTGACTCCAAGTTGTAACACACTCTCACTCTCCATTAGAAAAGTTACACAGTTTACATTTAAATACAATTATTGTGACTTTAATGGAGGTGTACATTCTCTGGTCAGTTTTAGGGTGCACTCATACTATCCAAATCAAGCTGTGCCCAAGCACGACCTGGTTGGGACTTTGGCCCGCTAGGAGGAGGTGGTCCAAAGCACCACACAGTTGCTCGTGTACGTGCACATGCATGACTTTACTCTACGAGCCCTGTGTGTGCGCTGATGTTACTCATAAGAGGAAAATAGTGAATAAAATCTCGTTCTAAAACACAAGGCAAATTCGCACTTACCTTCAATAAGGACTGTGGACATTTTGCAGCCTATGCGCTTGAGTACAACACGGTTCTAAAGTCCTAGTGTGAGTGCGTCCTTAGGACAGGCTATTATTTGCACTTAGAAATAATATATCTAAGTAGAAATAGTATTTCTACTCATAAAGAACCAACTTAGTTTTCTCAATATCACCATTACAGACATCCCAAGTTCCAAAAACTCATTTCAGGGAGATGTCATCCACCCCCCCACGCCCCCACCCCCTAACCCTAACCCCCGGGAGATGTTTCCCAACCCTAACCCTACACAATAGAGAAGGCCACTTATTTTAACAACTTTTTATTAACTTAACTGAGTTCTTAAACATTAAACTTTAAAATTAAACATAAACATAAACTTTAAATTAAATTAAACACGAAATTATGAAATATTAAAATTAAATCAAAAATTAAAATTAAATATGTTATTTGTGTTTAAACATTTCAAATATATGTCCATGTTTGCATAAAACACCTGTCACCAGCCTATTTTACACACAGTGTACCTCACCACAGTGCACCTCACCACAGTGCACCTCACCATAGTGTACCTCACCACAGTGCACCTCACCACAGTGTCATCATTTTTCACCCTCATCAGACAGGGATATATTTTAGTATATTCTTTAGTATATTCTGCCGTAAAATGAAAAAATATTTTCGTTTTTTTAGGTTCTGTCATCTCGCTGCACTAAATTATAACTTCTGAGAAAGTAAATTGAAGCCCGCCCACACTGAAAGCTGATTGGCTAGTTTTGCTGAGTGTAACCAATCAGCGCGTTCTCTGGCCAGCGCTTGCTTAAACACACACACAGGTTCCACAAGTACAAATTCGCTCCTCTCTCTCTCTCTCTCTCTCTCTCTCTCTCTCTCTCGTTCGCATTCCGTTTGAAGTAGTCCGTGCACGATACAAGAGTTATTATCTTGCGTGCGTCCAAAACAAAAACAAAACAAAAAAAACACGTTGTCTAAAATCCGGGATATTTTGTCGGACACGCGGGCATCAGGGAGCCACTATAATTTTCCGGGAGACTCCCGGAACTTCCGGGAGACTTGGGATGTCTGCCATTAACTGATCCCTTATTGATATTATTTTTAACTTTTGGTCCACTTTAGTACTTTTCTCCATTGTCACTCCCTGTGCCACAGCTCAGCAGTGTCCCTCTGAGCGCCCTGGGCCATGCCTTCAGCCAATCAGAGTTCAAAGCTCCCATCATGACAACCACACCAGGAAGTCCTCTCTTGCGTCTCATCACCCCGGCGACCACCTTGGACTCTTTTATATATAAAAGTCTTCTTCGGCACCTGTCAGACCATGCTGGGGTGGAATAAAAAATACCTTCCATATGCTCTGAATCTTTACACCTTTATGTGGCCATATGCTTGCAATGTTTAAAAAATGTTATGCAAGAGAGGTGGTTTGCATGTAAAGTGAACATCATGGCAGGTAAAACCACTCACTGCATTTGAAATCACAGCTTGAGGAGAACGCAGGTTGCATTTTGATGACTGTTCCAAATTGCTGAGAAATACAGGATGATGGTGAGATTAAGTGATGATCGAAGGGGTACAAAAGAAGAAAGCATGCTGTCAGATCAAGAGGAGAGTGTGATGGGAAAATGAAGCGTCAGAAAGATGTATTGGTGCATATTCAACATGTTCAACTTATCACACAGAATTCCCCTTTAGAGACAATAATTATAGGATGAGCAGTAGAAAGTTGTCACCTTGGGAGAACAGGTAAAGTGATAAGCCAAGACTAAGGGTGACTTGTGACACATGGGAAGCAAACAAGTTCACATAATGTTTTCTATAATTGTAAGTGCTTTTTTGTCACTCTATTTTTGTCATAAAAAGGTTTAAGAATGGACAATGCGATTCTATGATTGGCTAATTGTTGGGGCTCAAACTACGTGTCTTTGTAGGCAGCGACTTTGGCTAACCTTGCACAGGAAGATGGGATTCTTGTGGAATTTGTGAGTTCACAAACTCATGAGAATCTGTCTTGGCAAGTTCCAGCTGGTGAGACTGGGCATGACCACTGGTGGCTGGAGCTGAGACCAATCACAGAGGTTTGTGGTTTGGGTGGAAGCCAAATGTGAAACTCACAAGCAAACCAAAACAAACATGGCAACTTTAACTACTTTTTAAACCCATTTTGTTGTGAGAAAATGTGTAAAGAGAAGTGTTTTGTGCATTTGTGCAAGGGAAAGGTGCCTGTGCTTTTCTGTGCTTAGTTAGATTTAACCAAAAAAAAAAAAAAAAGATTTTTATCATTGAAATTGCTGATGTCATACATTTCCTGTTAAGATTGTAACTAAAAAGTTACCTTTACAATTCCGCATTGGGGTTACATGCTGCCATTCTGACGTACTGTCACTCCGACATTGACATCTAATTGTCAGAGTGGCAACATTTCCATTTTTTTAAATCAAACATCCCTGCACTCTGATGGGTTTTTTTCCCCTTGGTCAGAGTGGTGGCACTTAAGCTTTTTTTTCAACAATCCACCATTCCTACACACAAGGTAATTATTAAAAATATGTGGGCCCACCAGAATGAGCTATGAATATGAAAGCTTTCAGAAATATTTGTGTGCATAGGATAAAAATCTGTGCTTATCTGGGAAATCCGTGCATAATTGGCTGTAGTTGAGCATAAAATAAATATTCCTAAACTCTCGAATGAGTCTAGTCGTACATAAAATGTATTGTATGTATTTTATCCATCAGAGTACGAAATGAAAAATTACGATGTCAATAACTACAATCATGAAATGAAAATTTGTGATTACGCTTTTTTCAGTGCGAATATGAATTCACAGACGCGACTCGACTGTCAAAAAAAAATCTCTTCACATCGCAGGCATTACTTATTGTGCAGAAGAAACATCAGTCGAGATGCCGGACTTTTGTGCCGCATACAGACTGAACCAGGACTAAACTAGGACTGAACCAGGACTGACCCAGGACTAAACCAAGACTGATCCCAGGACTGAACCAGGACTGATCCCAGGACTGATCCCTGGACTGAACTAGGTGGACTAAACCAGGACTAAACCAGAACTGAACCAGGACTAAACCAGGACTGATCATGGACTAGAGAGAGAGATCCCCAAGCCTGTGGTGCAGGGTGTCCACAAAATGCGATCGGGTGATGGCTGCGCTTAGTCCTGTGGTGACGCTCCAAATTATGAGTAGGTTGTCATAATGGCGGTATCAAAAAGTGTCGGACTTGGGGCTTTTCAGAATGGAGTGTTGTCGGGATGGGGGTCTGTCGGAGCAGCAGTATGTCGGAATAAGGGTTGTACTGGAAACATTTGTGAGTGTGGGTTGCTGGAGCTTATGGACAGTCACAAACTTGGCAAGAAGCAGGGCAGCAGGGTGGTCTCAGATTTAAAAGATATCTATTTGTGTGTGTGTGTGTGTGTGTGTGTGTGCCCACAACCAAACAATGATGTGTTTTCAAACCTGTGGTGCCAGCAGGTTATCACTGATGTAGTCTGGCCACTGCATGGAAACTGTTGAAATCCTGAATGTATTTTCTGTGGAGAGGGAAAGAATTTGCAGTCGCACACTGAAAAACTTGTGTTCAGCTTTGAGCCCATTCAGAGCCACCTCCTCAGAGCTGCTGCTAAAGGGACTGATGATAACCCCCATTGCAGGAAGATCACACCTCTCATTTTGATGTAAACAAGAGAAAAACGGCAAGAAAAGTCTGGGGCAGAGTATATGTATGAGGCAAGGACTGTAAGTCATTGTCCAGTCAACCGTGGTGTCATAAACAGTGTGAATATTGCTGCATACAAAGCAAGAATCGCACAACTGTAGAATATTCAGACAGAGAAAGGGCATGATTTATAGTACAAACACCAGTAATAGTAAAATACTGTGTTGCTTCTTGGGGACCATTAGCAAAGGCGACAACACCACTACCATGTTAACTTTAAGGTGAAGTTCTTAAGAGACAAGCCATCAGTAGCATCAAGTCAATTTTACTTGAGTTGTCCATGTGCATGAAAGGTGCTCTACAAGGTGCTTTACACAGATTTAAAGTCACAATAATTAGATGCATGTGCTTTCTTTAACCCAGATCTGTAGGCTTAAATTGTAATTCCCAAATTCATCTTCCAGGTGTCCGAGGTGGTCAGCTTGGGTTTCTGCTGTTTTGCCCATGCTTTGCCTAAAGGTCTTGAAAAAATTTTGTTTCTTGTTTAACTTTTCATCCGTCCCCGTTGAGAGTAAGAATGTGGTGCTTATTGTGAAAATTTGGCCTGACGGGCAGTCAGGCAGGGGTTGTCTTGTCTCCAGTTAAAACTGCAGTCACAACTAATTATATAACAGATTAATAATCTGCTCACTACTCTGCCACCACACATAGAAATCAAATGAGGCTTCAATGCGTTTGGTCTGAACTCAAGGAACCACCAGGAGACCGGTACAAGGAGTTTGAAGGTCTGTCGGATACTTTGAACTACTAGCGTTTAGAGGATTTGTGGACCAATGAAATCATTTTGAAATTGATTCTGTGTAAAACTGTAAGACAATATTCTATATGGAACCCTCATACAACCGAGGTAATGTTTTTTTAGGGCTGTCAAACGATTAATTTTCTTGATCGCAACTAATCTCAGAAATTTCATAGTTAATCGCGATTAATCGTGATTTATTTTGCATGTTTAAAATTGATATCTTGCAGTAAGACCGTTCGAATCTAAAGTTAAACTCACAATGCAAAGTATCACCATTTTTTTAATTTAAAAAAAGTGCAGAGAAAGGAAAAAGTAACAATGAACCAGTAATAGTGCTTACTTTGAGAAATTGTAAATAAATGATTGAAGCCCGCTCGAGCTGCCTACGGATGCGTAGAAGGAACAAAATACTAGCAAACTCAAAATAGCGCGTTTAACCAACAATGAGTTTAATTAATACAACCAAATGAGCTGCATATGGATTGTAGAATTGCGGAAAATGCTGGCAAACTCTGATCGTGATTAAAAAAATTGTTCGCGATTAAAACTCTATCGCGATTAATCGCGATTAACGCGTTAATATTCCCAGCCCTAGTTTTTTTGTTTTGTTTTTTTGACAACCCTTGCAGCAGCAGTTGCAGCTTTCTGATTGAGGACTTTGTGAGGTTGATACAGTAGTCCAGCCTACTTGAAATAAAGGCATGGGCCAGCTTTTTAAATTCAGATACAGTTATCCACAAGCTCTGCATTGCAAAAAAAGAGAAAAAAATGTAAGGGTCAAAATAACTTGAATTCTGAACTTGAAACAATATATTTGGCATGTAAATTAATCAAAAAATTTAGATTAATATTCAATTTGATTTTCAACATATTCCCTGTTTTAAGTGTAAAGTGTTAGTCTTACCATTATTCCATCTAAAATTTAGCAATGTTGCAAATTTCCTGATGATTTTTTGTCAAGTCTGGCATGACATCGCACCCTCTTAGTATTAGTTGATTTCTCAATGGATCCCAGAATACTCTCTCACCAAACATGTGCAGATTTAAATATATAAAACCAATCCAAAATCGCTGTTGTACACCTCACCAGTTTGCTAAATGCACAGTGAAGCAAAATGGTTTTGGCTGTTGCTAAACGAGTCTTCTCCCACAGGCCCCTGCTGTTAGAAGAGCTCCCCACTGCCAGCCGCCATTTCCACATTATTTACCACTACAAAAGCAATCTTTGCCACTGATTGTCATTTCATTGCAGTCCAACAAGAAATTAAATGGAAATGTCAAC
The DNA here is from genome assembly GCA_036785185.1 of Paratrypauchen microcephalus. Classification (NCBI taxonomy): domain Eukaryota; kingdom Metazoa; phylum Chordata; class Actinopteri; order Gobiiformes; family Gobiidae; genus Paratrypauchen; species Paratrypauchen microcephalus. The sequence continues at coordinate 4,181,189 of JAVJIX010000059.1, forward strand.
TGGTAAACAATGACCCAACATGAGGAACACGCTTCTCTGTACACACACACATTCAGAGATCGAGAGAAGGGAAGCCATGACGGGCTGTGGCCTCATGCAATATGAATTTCCATTTGTTTAGCTCTCTTGGTGCCAGGTCCCAGGAGAAGTTTTGAGAGGCTAATGTTTTATAGATAGGGAGGTGTGAATTCATTTGATTTTCAGGCTTGTTTTTTTCATACAGGTGTACCTCCTGGACAGATACACAACAACAGCTGGGTAGGTTTTAGAGGGAAACAGTCCAAAGCACAGTGCCAACTTTCTCATGTTGACTGAATGTAAGAACTATGAGTCAAGTGGAGGCACTGTGCACATTGGAAATGTGGTCACAGAAATACATATAAAGTTCTATATGTTAGAAATCTAAATATCCAAACTTGTACAATGTTATTACAATTGTCATTTTGCTGATACAATAAGCTGCAACATTGGATGTTCATTGTCAATGCATTTTGAGTGCAGAAATTAGTCTGGTGAGTCCTATGAAAGTTTACATAAAAAATTGCAAGGAAGACTTATGCATTTCTGAGAAGCTATAACGGAGAAAAAAATGAAACACAGCCCTGCACGACCTCTGAAATCATAGTGAATGAAAAAAAGATGTTTTTGATGAAAGAACAATGTCAAATCAATTCCATATACTATGCCCTTTAACCTTTAACCCTTTAAACTGTTTCACTTTCAGAAGTCAATGAAAAATTGTGTTCAAACAACACATCTGTCTTCCATATTTAATACAGTGGTACCTCACCTTATGAAATTATTTTGTTCCAGAAGTGGTTTCATAACGTGAATTTTTCGTAAGTTGAGTAGCTATTTCAATGGAAAAGGCCTGATCCGTTCCAAGTTTTTTTTTTTATAGTGTAACGGTTTTTTTTAATAGTCTAACTTTGTGTTCTGTGTCCTGATTGGCTAAGAGACTGTAGAGCCAGGACTAAACGTGGAATAAACCAGGTCTAGACCAGAACTAAACCAGGTCTAGACCATTTCTAAACCAGGTCTAAACCTGGACTGGACCTGGACTAAACCAGGATTAAACCACCACGTGCCGCTCTTTGCTGGTTTCGTGCGGCTGGTTTGTGGCTTGGGCTCCAGAGGACGTGGTCCGGGCGCCGCGGTTCTATCTCGTGCTCGCAGACCCGGTGCTGGTCGTGCAGACCAGGTGCTGGTCGTGCAGACCAGGACTAGCGGTGCTCCTCGCGCGGCGCGGTGTGGTGCTCCTCGCGCGGCGTGGTGAGGTGAGGTGCTCCTCGCGCGGCGTGGTGAGGTAAGG